>VZRZ01008820.1:644331-785159 GCA_013398175.1 Climacteris rufus | reverse complement strand
ACTGGAAAGAAATGTTTGAAAAAGAGGCAAAAAAAAAAAAAAAAAAAAAAAAAGAAAAAAAGAGGAAAAAAAGAAAACAAAAAGAAACCAAAACCAAACCAGCCTCCGAGGCAGCTTTTTCCCCCCGCGGCCCCGTCCCGCTCGCCCCTCCGCGGGTCCCGCGGGTCCCGCCGGGCGCTGCCGCCCCCTGCTCCGCTGCCCTCCGCGCCCGCGGAGCGGAGCCCTTCGCTGCCGGCCCTGCCGGGTGGCCCCATTGTGCGGCCACGAGTCCCGCGTCCGTCACAGCCCCGGGGGATAAATCACAGCGCGCTGCCTCCGCGCCGCGCCTCTCCCCAGCGCCACTTTTTGGAGAGCTACATTTTTTGGGTGAGGGGTGCTTTGTTCCCAACTCCTCCAGGGCGGTCCCTGGCAGGAGGGGTAGGAGAGGGTTTGGGTGATGCCTGCCGCAGGCTGGGCAGCGGATCCCCCTTGTTCTCGAGGGAGGGCAGGCGGCGGGGACAGCCGGGGGTCCCCCCGCTCCCGCCGGCCGTCGCTGCCGTGGGGACACAGTGCCACCTCCCGGCCTCCCGCGCCCTGGAGAGAATGAGCCGGGAGAAATCCTTCGGGGACGGCGTGGATGAGGTGCAGCCGGAAAAGCGTTGAGGTTTTGGGGAGCCCGGCTTTGCAATGAGCGGGGACATGGTTGGGTGGTTTTGCCACCACGATGCAGAGCGGGGTGTGAGGAAATGCAGCCCGTCTGGGGTGTAGAAGAGAGCTACAGCAGCGCCCCGAGATCTCTGTCAAACACACACAAAGTATTGATAAGGGACTTTGTCACCTGCCGTGCACACTCGCAAACCACCTAAGACAGTCATGGAATCCTCACTTGGGAATTTTTTGTGTGCTTCTGTTTTCACTAGAAAACCCCCTTCCATTGCTCGCTGCTCCTGCACCTCGACTGGGACATCCTGAGCCAGGGAAGGCAGCGAGCTGCAGGCCATGGATAGGCACAGCGTCCTTGCACGGAAGAGACATCCCTGCCCAGACGAGAAGGCTCACAGCTCCAGGGAAGCTGCTGCTCTGCAAACACTGACTAAAGGCAAAGGCTGGAAAGAGCAATCTGAAAAGCAGCCAAAGTCCGTGGCCCCTTGAACTCGCATCGTGCCGGCCCGGGGAGCCTGCCAGCTTTCAGTGCAAAGAGCCCTGTTAGCTGTGGCTGAGCAGCACAGCCAGAAATGGATGCGTGTGGTGCGTGGTGTGTGTGTGTGTGTGTGTGTATCCAAAGCAAGTGTGTGTTTCTGGGGCAGAACGTGTGTTTGAGGTGAAGGAATGTGAGGCATTAGTGCATATCTGCATATGGTTGAAAAGAGAAGGGTTGCACAGTGCTGCAGCCCAAAGCAGAACCAGCAGACACAAAGCTCAGGTGCTCGCACAGACGCTGGGGAATCAGGCACATGAGGAAACTTGAAGCCCAAGTGAGAAACCCGGGCTGGCACTGTCACTGCACTGAACCTGTGCTTGGTATACTGAACTACTACATCAAAGAGGACAGGGAAGCTCCAATAGTTTGGGCTCTGAAACGGCCCAAGGTAACAAATACTGAAGCAATTGCATGTTCCTACTGTAATGTCACTGGGCACACACACACTCACACGCCCCCACACACCACTTTGCTCCAGAACAAGAGAATTTGGGAACTCCTCTTGGCAAGAAGGAGCTTTGCTTCATCTAGCCAGTGCCTTTTGCTGCCAGGCAACCTATGACAGTCCAGACTGATTAAACAGTGAACTGGTGGCAATACACTGGTGATATTATTATGATTGTGTAATCACAAGGGTAAGAGATAAGCTTGTGAAATAAATACAAAAATCAGGGAGTAGGAAGAGGCAAAATAGACAATTACAAAGATTTGGCATGAGCAGTTATTTTGCATACCTGATATTTAATTTTGCCTTGCCATTACCACTGAGTGAAGATATGTAAGAAAAGGGATGGAAAAATGGAAAAAACAGACCAAAACCATGTAAAAGCCACAAAGAAGTAAAAGAGATAGATCAAAGATTAGTGAAAAGAGAAGGAATAAAGAGAGAGGAAGGCACAAATGAATGACAGAAAAAATAGTTTATCTCACTGAAAAATATGCCAGGTAGGAAGGCATGGTATGTGAGGAAAGTAAACAAGACTGGTTGCTAGAGTCTGTCTTGTCCTGCACAGGGACTGCTATAATCAGTGTTGTCACTATCCTCATCTCACTGTTATTTTTTTCCAAGGTGGCCTTCAGTATCCCTATCATGGATAGGGCTGTGCCTTGTACTGCACAGACACAGGACGAAAAATACTGGCTTTGTTGTGAATTTACTGGCTGAGTATTTAAAAACTAGTAGTTTTTATACTTCTAACAGTTACTGGGGATAACCTCCCTTTCCCCTACTGCTCTGCCTTCCCTTGCTCCATCCTACCGCCACAATGTCAACAGGGCCCAGCGTGTTATGCATGCATCACATTTAGATCTTGACCTGCCAGCCCATACCAGAAGCTCGCTGATCATGTCAGAAATTAACTTGTTATCCCTACATGCAGTTTCAGGATGCACAAAGAAACAGCTCTTCTGAAGAAGGTTTGTATTTGCACCCAAAGCTCTGAAAGTTACTTCAGATTCATGTTGAAATTCCCAATTGAGAATTTCAGTGCAATGGATTCTGACTCCATGGGGTTCAACACAGATTTGGATTGAGAACCCTGAAGATGGCTCCACTCTGTTTCCTAACCGTAAGGCTGACTGGATTTAGTAGCTATTGGACTTCGTATGTATGAACAATTCACAGTAAGTCTTTGCTGGTGTTCACCAATCTGAGTTTGCACAGGTATGTGTAGTAGACCTTCCCTCAAGGCTAAAATAACTGTAAAGAGAATTTATCTTCATTATGAAAATATAGCAAGATTACCTGCCTTCACACAGTTTGTCTCTGTAATCTTTCATCTTCCCAAACAGCAAGATAGATACTTGCCTAGTTGCTTCGTTTTTTCACCTGGCCTCTGGTACTGGGCTATAGCTTTCCAATTTCCCTGACCCCACTGGTGACTCTTCTTAAACCAAACCTGGGCTCTTTCTTATCAATATTTTACTAATGTTTTCAGAACTCATTTATGTCCCCCACTCTGTTCCCCTTGTCACTGTCCATGGCTGACACTATATACAAGCACACATGCATCTTGATACATGCATGTTGATGATTTGGATGAGGGGATTGTGTCCACCATTAGTAAATTTGCAGACAACACCAAGATGGGGGCAAGTATCAATCTGCTGGAAGATAGGTGGGCAAAGGGACCTGGACAGGCTTGACAGATGGGCCAAGTCCAACAATATGAAGTTTAATGAGTCCAAGTTTAACGCAGCCAGGTTCTGCACTTTGGATGTAACAACTCGTTCTGGTGCTGCAGGCTGGAGACAGAGTGGCTGGCCAGTGTCCAGGTGGAAAGGGACCTGGGGGTGCTGGTTGACAGTCGATTGAATATGAGCCAGCCGTGTGCCCAGGTGGCCAAGAAGGCCAGTGGCACCTGGCCTGTATCAGGAATAATGTGGCCAGCAGGACCAGGGAGGTCATTCTTCCCCTGTACTCAGCACTGGTGAGGCCACACCTTGAGTGCTGTGTCCAGTTCTGGGCCCCTCAGTTTAGGAAGGATGCTGAGATGCTTGAACACGTACAGAGGAGGGAAACAAGGCTGGTGAAGGGCTTGGAACACAAGCCCTGTGAGGATCAGCTGAGGGAGCTGGGCTTGTTTAGCCTGGAGAAAAGAAGGCTCAGGGGAGACGTCATCACTCTCTACAACACCCAGAAAGGAGGTTGTAGTCAGGTGGGGGTTGTTCTCTTCTCCTGGGCAGAGACTGACAGGACGAGAGGATACAGTCTCAAACTGTGCCAGGGGAAGTTTAGGTTAGACACCAGGAAAAAACTCTTTACTGAGAGAGCGATTGGGCACTGCCCAGGGAGGTAGTGGAGTCGCTGTTCCTTGACATATTTAAAAAACGATTGGACGTGGCACTCAGTGCCATGGTTTAGTTGATGAGGAGGTGTTAGGCTATAGGTTGGACTTGGTGATCTCAATGGTCTTTTCCAACCTGGTTTATTCTGTGACTCTGCAGTTCTTCTACATCCTGCTGCCCTAGAGCTCTGACCTACTGTTCCCTGTTCCTTTTTGTCCCTTTCTCCCCATATCCCACTATGAGGTTCATGCAGCTAACTCCGGTCTTGTGCTACCCTTATAGTGGGTGTCTCTCTCCAGTGTCTGATGAGTGATGTCCCCTGCTCTCTGATCTCTTTGGAAGCAGCCCCAAAGGCCCTACTGAAGGACAAATCCCTCAGCTGCTGTGCTGTGCCAGAGCCATCCATGCCTGGTGTTTGATACCCAAAGAACAAATCCTAGGAGAACATCTGATGCCTGTTCAAGTGGAGTGACCCCAAACGGGAAAGCCACCTGAGGCTGAACAGGGAGCTGCAGTGGGAACGGACGGGCAGGAGGCAGAACTGAAAACGATGTGTTGATGTCAAAAAGTGAAAACAGCTGATGTTGATCAGGAGGAGGAAGACTGTTAATTCAGAGCATGCTGCTCCTCCATGGAGGGTGCAGATAGAAACAATATGCTGGAGAGCTGCTCCACGCAGACGTGGGACTCACAGGGGATGGCTGGCGTGGAGCGGCTTGTTCGTGTGCCAGGGGGGGGGGGGGGGGGCGTGCAGGGAGAACGCCCCTTTGGCATGGTGTCCAGGGGAGGGAGCTGGGGAAGGGGATGGCTTTGCCTTGCTTGCTCCACTTTAAATACCTTTGCACAGAGCTCTGGCCACTGCAGTTAGGTCAGAAGGCTTCACCTGCTGCAGTGAAGGGGCCTCCCTGTGTGGGCATTGCTGCCTCTGCAACATGGACTCACAGCACTGCAAAATGAATGGTGACCTTTTCCAGGTAAGTGATGGGGTCTCTGCCTGCTTTTTGCAGGAGGGGGATGTCTGCCTCACTCCTTCTCCCCCATGCTTGCAAATCTTGTCCTCCACTCTCCGAGAGTGACCCAAGAGGGGAGGAATCAAGGTGGCATACTCATCTGTTGTTAATTGTACTCACAAAAGTACAGTGAGAAAGCAAATGAACATTGCAACAGTATCCTTGCATACAAGGCAAAGTGAAGAAGAGTCAGAAGAGACCAGCAGATAATTAGAGGTCTTAAACCTGTGTGAAGAAAGAAAACTGTCTTCTGTTAAGGGGAAACAGATGGAGTTATGTGCACTTCTGGTGGAGCTTTTTAAATTTTGGGATGCTTTTTTAATGTTTCCTGACTGACTTTGAACCCTTTGCTTTGGGAAATACAGGAAAGTCCTGAAGTTCATGGCTTTCAAACACAGACACTAATGTTACTGCAGGGGCAAATATGTAACCCGAGGCCAGCATGGTTAATTATTAGGACCAAATTCTGTACATATGTGTCCTGTGCAATGCTGCTGAAGCCAGAGACAAGCTACATGAGATGTGCAGAAAAAGGGCTTCTGTTTCTACAAACCCTTTTGAGTGCAGAGATGCCAAAGAAGCCTGTATTCTACTGCTTTTTGTGCTGAGGTTGAAATCCCACAACATTTCTCTGGGGTCTCACCTTGTTGCTTATCAAAGTTGTGTAATTGCTTGGTCCCAATGACATCTGTGGGAGGTCAGCATTTAAATGACTTAATAAATCTGGCTTGGAAACTAGTTCAATTTTCACAAGTAACTTAGAAATATTTTCATTTGAAATATTTTTTTCCTCTTTTCCCCCCACTGTTTTGCATATCTAGTAAGTCTGTACTTTATAACACAGAGAAGACAATTTTCTATCCCTGAAATTGCCCTAAAAGCTTTCTCTGGTTTTAGTGTTGGAATTCACTCTGAAGGGCTTTATCTGAATGCCTCAGAAATGGATTAGAAGGCTGACAGGATTGTGTTATTGACCCCTGATATTGCCACCTGGTCAGAAAGGCAATATCAATCTGTGTGCAAAGTGGCTAACTAAAAATGCAGATTTGCATGTTGCTCAGAAAAACCTATCCTTGCATCTACACATCACTTACCTTTGAGATTGTATTACATCCATGAATGGTTGTTCATGCTCATCAACTGGTGCTTATTTTACCTCTTGAAAATATAACAGAGCTGGAAGGAAATTGGAGCTTAATTTATTCCACACTACATTTATAAATCACAGATACATATCATAGAGACAATATTTCAACACAATAAAATTATTTCTTCAACTCGATCATAATCCAAATAGTAACAGAGCAGTAGAACTATCCCGAAGCTGTGATTTCTCCACATATGTTGAGAAAGAAGAAATTAAAGTCCAAAATGAGAATGTAAACACTGATCAACAGTTAAAACTGTGCATAGGTACTACAAAGAGCTCAACAGTAAACGTGAGTGCCTGTGTGTGTGCTGCTGTGTATCACCTGTGGTGTCTGTGTTATGGATATTGTCTGCAGTGTGTATTGATGCATATTGTGTCCATATATAAGAACTGGGAAAGAAGAGAACAATCATTTTAGTCTTCTTTTCCTTTGCAATGAACGCTTTCACCTCTGTGACAGGCTCAGGCATGAACCGGTGCTTGTAAAGAGACCTTCCAATGAACTGAGTGCATGTGCAGATGTGCAAGAAATTAAGCAAGCATGAGCCTGTTTACAGCATTAGTGCCTACTCCCTACTGCAGTGTGTCTTACTCTTAAGCACCAATATAAATCAGTTTACAAGAGTGGGACAATGGCTGAGGACAGATTGAAAGCAGCTGATTTCAACAAATCAAGACTGGTGACCAAGTAATTTAGAAAGATTTTTAAAGGCAGTTTTGTGTAATCTCATGGTATAAAGAGATCAATTATTATTATCAGAATTACCACACAGGAATTAAACTTTGCATTATCCAAAGTATCCAAACCACAAATTCTTCATTTGTTGTGCACATTCTAGTCAATCTGTTGTATAAGCTGGTCCTCACAGCATGACTTGGCAAGAGTATTTTAAATATATAACTGCATGTCTTTTAGAACAGTTTCTCTGCAAACAGTGAAAAACAAAGTCTTGATCCATCAGAGAGACACTGGTGTAGCCCAGTTCTGTCCTTAAGATCAGTTTGGCTGTGGTGGGTGAAATCAGAAGGAAAAAGCAATGCATGGGCAGTATTTGAGATGACAGCTTTGGTCACACTACCATAAAATTTCAGTACTACAGATATTTGTTTTGACTTTTGCCAGACTCCTGTCATCGTTTTCCCTTGTGGTTGCTTGAGGTGTAAATGGGTTTCATTAGCCAGCTGACACATCACTTCCAGCTGCTTTTCCTCTTAGTCCTCCCCAAGTAGGAGCTGGGCTGACTCGCTGGTGGGATGAGGACTCAGGAGACATGGAGATGCTGCAGGAAGCGTCACAATTGAACAGGTGGCCATCTTCCTTCTGGTGCATAAAGCCGGTACTTCTACTACAGTTCCCACCAGAAGTCCCTCATAAGGCTGGAAAATATTTGGAAAACCTTTGCAGCTTCTGGAAACAAAGCCAGATAGAAAAATGTAGTAGCCAGTCTGCTAGCAGCAACCTTGGAGGCAGCCTTGGAGACAGCTTGAAGAATCAGCAATTATTTACTTTGCAAAAGAAGGGAGCTTTTCATAGCTCTGCCTCAGGAAATGTAGTCCCACCAAGGATTTTATGGCTTCAAGGCAGCTGGATTTGGTTATTAATGTGTCTTCTACAAAGGCTATCTTTACTGAGGACCATATTTGGGAACTGAGACTCTTTACACTCTGATTTATATGTTCAATTGAGCAATAGTCATAATTAGGACAGACTCTGACTGAAAATACAGATCTTCATAAAGAATAATTGAATGGGTACCTCGAATCAAGTTTTGGCCCAGGACTTGTTACACCAGGACTCATCTGTGTTGAAGATGTCTGGTGTGCTCTTTGGAATACCAACCACGGACAATTTGCCCAAGGCCAGTAGAAATAAACAAGCAAATAAGACATTGATGTGACCTCTAAAAGTTTGGGATGGTTGTGCATCAAATTTACTCTGATATCAGAAAAATTAAGTGATTCTTGAAATCTCAGCAGGTATTTACCTGCCATGACTTGACGTGGCAGAGTGGACACCAGAGAAAATTTATGAGGGTTTTTCTTACATTACAATTAGGTAAACAAGTAGAAAATCTATTCAGTTTAAATAATTTGTCTCACTTGGATTATTATGTAGAGAAGCAAGAAAGTGAAATAAAAAAACCTTTAGCTCTTGTACAATGCCCTCTAATTTTTTGGAACTCTGCAATTTTTCATTTATGATTGGAAGTGATTTATGAGAATCTCTGTTGCCTGTGTCTTTTACTTATGTCATGCAAATAGTCCACAGGAAGCAAATATAGACCTTATTTCTGCAAATTTTCATGTTTTTCTGTTAGGAAGTATGGACCATGTATGGAAGTATGCCATGTCAAGTACCCAGATAGGTTTTAAGATCTGCCTCTACTTCAGGGCTCAGTTTCCCGTTTCTGAAGTGGTGAAATATCTCTTCCCTGCTTAACAGGGCTTTTGTGAAAAGAAACACATGTAGAGACACACAAAGACATTCTAGTAATGAGGACCATGAAAATAAACATTTGAGAGTACTGAAAATTGCCTTTTGGAATTTGCAGAGCAGAAAATCAATAAGAGAAAGGGAACAAACATAAATGAAAACACATCTTGCCCTAACTGAGTCTTTACTCACTACGGGATTTAGGGAAGATCTAAATGCTTACTCCAACATTTTTCTTTTCATTTTCCCTTTATTTTCTTTGCTTGATGTTTTTACTTTGTTTTTAAATCACCTTCCATATCCCTCCTGTGAATACTACCCTTCTCCTGGGGATACCTGGGATGTACAAGCAGAACTGAAGGGAAACACAGATCATGGTCTGCATCTCTGCACAGAGCTCATCAACATTGCTCTACTTAGTCCTGAGTGTTAATGAAAAGAAAGCCTGAGGGAAGGAGCTTGCACTGTAGATGAAACCAAAGTGCAGTAGTGTTTGCAGTCACCCCTGAGCTTGATACACCTGAGAGGTAAAGCAAAGCAGAGGTGATATTAGGCTATTTTAATGTCCTTTCCCTGCTCCCACAAGGGCTCTAGTTTGAAAGAAGGGATTTGTGTCTCTACCATCATAAATCAGAGCAGCCCGAGAGCTGCTCTGCTTCTGGCAGCAACAGTTGCCTTGATTCCCACTTAGAGCTATTTTATACTCTCTTTATATTGCTGATGCTGTGCAAAAGAGAAGTGGAGAAAAGCTAAACTGACTCCTAGGGTGAATGCTAATAATTTTTGTATGTTTTCTTTTCTATCAGGAATCTAGGTACATTGAAGATTCCCCCAATAAAAATGGTGTGATTTCTTTGATTTTCTCTCTGAAAGAAGAAGTTGGGGCATTGGCTAAAGTGCTGCGCACATTTGAGGTAAATATTTTCCCTTCAAGTCTTTACAATGTTTTATTATAGCAACCTTTTCTTGGGATCTTTGAGATTGTTTGTGATTCTATTTCATTGCCATTACAGGGGAAAGCAGCATGCATTTCTCTTCTGGTCTTAAAATCCTTTAAAGTCTTGGAGCAGAAGTAGGTTTTTTTAAATTAAAACCTCTACCTTTAACTGATATGAGGGTGGAAAAAATGCAGTTTTTCCACATAAGAAGGAAATATTTCATCATAACTACTTTAGTAAGAGGTAGGAGTGAGTTGGGCCATGACCTAAGACTGACTTATAACCAAATAATTTGCCTTATAACCTGTGAGGCCAATATAACCTGCACATGAGCCATGTGACTCACAAGGCACGTTGCATGAAGAATTTCTACTGGGGGGCAGCTCTTAGCTCTTGTCCACCTCAATAAATCTGATATAAACAGTTCCACCATTTCCTACCTACGGTACTTCTATGGAGTGAGTAGAGGGTACCTACAGAACATCATGAAAATGACAGCATTTTTTTTTTTTTACACCAAGGGGACTCAGTAACTTGTACTGACTAATTTGGAAAGCTTTTGGGGAAACCAGGAGTCATTTACCTTTCAGAACATCGTGTGCTTATTTATTCTTGCAGAAATATTTCCCAGATGTCATGAATGTTTGAAAAACATGAAATCCTTGCAATTCTGGATGGTTGTGTTGCAACACACACAGCTGTGTACTCTGTGCTACCAAGCAAATACACTGCAAATACATTGTTATATTCGTTCTGTGGCTTTATTTTATTTCATGTAATAGTTGTGCCTGAAAACAGTGATTCCTTTAGAACATTCTAAGAAGTTGTGACCTGCATATTTTCCATTCATAAATTGAATTTACTAGGAAAGAAAAGGTTTGTGTTTTCTTGGTACAAAGAAAAAATAATTGTGGGTTATAGGACATATTTGATTCATTAAGATAAAAGGAAATTCACACCAAGGACAACAGAGCTAATCTAAATCTGTGAATTGACCACTTTAATACAGTCCTGCAAAATGTTCATATGTCAGTGATGTGCTGGTCTGTAAGTGAATTAAGGAGACTGTTAATATTCTCTTATTAAATGTTTTGTTTTCTACTAACAAAATTGCTGTCAGCTCTAAAGGAAAATTTGTAGGGGAGCTAGTATAGGAAAGAGAGCAGTACCTTGTTCTTTGGGTGTGATTCTTCTTGCCCCAAAGCAGATACCTAAACTGGACTATCTGAGTCGTAGTTTTTCCCAGTGACCCTGAGGGCAGCTGCAGGGTTGAGGCTCAGTTGGTTTTCCATCCCAACCAAGCCAGTTCTTGCTGTACTAATTTTCAGTCTCTTCCAACACCAAAGTTTGACAAGAGATCTGGCATAGGTGCTCTTATATCAGTTTCACATACTTTTGGCACTGCAGTGGGGAAAGGGATGGGTGGCCGGAGGAACAGGATTTAATGGTACAAGCCTGACCTGCAGCTTCAGATCCTCAGGGCTGTTCTTAGTGAATTCCTGGTGTAAACCAGAGCAGCCCTTGGGCTGTTCTAACTCCGTTCAAAAACCTGCACGGAGGTGTGAGTCTTATGCAATGCACAGCTGAGATAACCTCCACTCTTTCCCACCTGGGCCACAACAATGGTGCCTCAGAGGCACAGACTTTGTGCTCAGTGGCACCCACAGCAGAGACAGGGAAAATGGTGATATGCACATGAAGAGTGGGAACAAGGAGGAAGAGAGTGAGAGAATGTTTTCATTTTGTACTCCTTCACTGCTTAATAACATTAACTGTAAGATGCTACAGGAGTTAGCTCAGAGTGTGGGTGGGCTCCTTGGGCAGGGAGATACCTAGCCTTGTCCCCATGTTTGTGTCACTAGCCTGTTGCTGGCCTGAGGAAATGCAGCGAGTTTGCCTCAGAGGGGTATCACAAGGAGGAGATAAGAGGATGACTGCTCTGTCATTGCCTCAATGCAACTACATGAAGTAGGAAAACAGAAAACAGACAAGCCACAAAACAGGATCAGGCTGTTCCCAGGAGTGGAAGTGGCACTGCAGTTTTTGACTACCAAAGAGGGGGTCCACACCTTGTGCAGCTGCTGGTGCTGACGGCCATGCGTGGTGTGTTTGCAGACCCTCTGTTCCTTGCTGTGTCTGGGAACTGCCCAGACTCTTGGCATCTCTCTGAGCACTCATGCATGAGAATGCAGGCAGAGAGCACAGCTCATCCCTCGCCTCCCAGCTTGGATTTGGGAGTGATTAAAGGACAGTGCCTCCAGCACCATCTTTGAGGATTTTGCCTTTTCTCTAGCCAATCTGTAAAACTACTCCGGGACATGAAGAGGGGAGGAGGAGGGTTGAATGAGCTGTAAATATGAAAGACTTGAAAATAAACTCTCACAGGGAAGGAAGCATGGAAGCAAGAGCTAGACTGAGGCACAGGGAATTGAGGGGATACCTAAAGAAAGGAGAGATCTTGAGGTACCATCAGCACTCAGGATGCCTTTCTGTAGAGGAGGTGTCCATGTGGACCTGGGAAGGTTCATCCTCTCCTTGGTTTAAGGGCTGAAAAAAAATTCTGTTACTTTGGGAAGATTGTTCAGCCACTCTTCATCCCTTCCCGGGATGCAGTAGCAGCTCCTCACTCCTAGGTTCACATCCTGCCCATGCCCTACTCCTGTGCTGGGGTGAAACTTGGCCAGACTTTAGCCCCTCTGACAGCTTCTTCTCCAGAGACAGCAAGAGCCCAAAGAGAGCTGTGGTGTGCTCTAGCCTGGGTCTGCCCCTGGATATCCTGAGATCCAGGACTGCTGGCTCATCAAGCATCATGGCAGATGGACTCTGTACTCACCCACAGGGCAAACCACCCAGGGAAGGAAGTAGTGTGCAAACACAGCCCAGATGAACTGGGTAAGCCACCACTGTTGTGCCAGGATGGTAGGGAAGCCTCATCCAGGGGAAAGATAAGGGCTACAGAGTGCTCTTGGCACAGAATTATGTCCTGTAACAGACACCAACTTTAGAAGAATTTCAGTGTGTTTTGTGGAAACAGTAATGTTTGTCCTACTCAAACATCCCTGAGGGTTGCTCATGCAATTGACAGAGTACTGCACGCTCTCACATTTGTTTTTTTGCTCAAAGACCCAAACTCTGGCTTTCTGTTCAGGTCCCAGTTGCACACAAGTGTGTGGCTACAGTAACAACCTTTCTTTTTCCTATGTAGTTGAAGGCTTTTTTCCTGAGGAATCTCCTCAATGTACTCGGCTCCTTAAGTCTGCTGTCTTTATGTCCAAAATGTACTCAATTATTTCCACTTTTTTCTTACTAAGTTTACTCTTAATTAATTTTTTTTTAACGTGTTTCAGTGTTAGGTCAATGCACAGTTTTCAAAAAGAATAAGCAGTCTGTATAGAAGAAGGACAGTCATATATTTAAAGAAAGAGTACATGGTTTTTTAAGCTGAAAATATTTCTGTCTCTGAGAGGAAACCCAGACCATGTCTATGGAAGAATTAAATATCCACTTTGGGTGGTAGAAGACTTTCCCACTCTAAAAAAAAATAGCACTTAGGAAAAAAAAATCCTGAATAAATATCGTAGTCTAAAAGAGAACAGCATACATAACTAAGATATCATCCTTAAAATCAGGAAGACACAATAGTCATTGTGAAATTATGTTTCTTTTTTGATTCACTGGACACATCAAAAAGCTACTGAGTACAAGTTGATGTCAAAAAAAAGAGAGATCTTCCAGGTTTCTTATCAAAACTGAAAAAGCAAAGCTGAGCACTTTGGGTTAATGCAAGTGTTACACTTGGTAGAAATGTTTATTTCTCTGTAGTGATAAAGCCCTATTGAAATTGAGAACACTTTTTTTAAACAATAAAGTTCATTCTGGATGGAAAAAAAGTGACAAAACCCCGAATTGTTCCACCTCAAAGACTGGCTTTTCCATATTTAAATTAATCATTAAAAATAGCAGAAACAAACATTTCCACGTGTAAAAATGATTGCCTTCAGTTTTAATTGCAGATTTTCCACATGAATTTGTGAATACATTCATCTTCTCTGAAGTTATTTTTCTGGTGGCTTTACAAGTAGTAGATGATCAGCTGTTTTAAGTGGCAAACACTGGAATACATGACAAGTTTGCTCAACCCATTCTCAGAGAGGAGCCCATCACTTATGGGACCTTCTCCAATACAGAGCAGAACTCCAGTACAAGGCCCGGCCTTGTGGACCGGTGGGTAGGGCTCTAATTCAAAAGCAGCCCCGTGGATTTGCACTGAGTAACTCCTGCTCCCAGAGTAAGATACTGCACCATGGGAGGATGGGATGGGAGTAACAGGCTGTACTCAATGAGCCAGCAGAGATGACTCTGCTCCTTTTCTGCTTGGGAACTTTATTCAACAGAAAGCCCAACGTGACTGTTATCGCTTTGTCCCTTGGGAAGGTATTGGCTCTGTGGTGGCTTGGGTTGTTTCCAAATCAGGGGAAGAGAGGACTCACTTTGGCCAGGGGGTGTGTTGGAAGTGTCTGCAGTGATAGGTGAACAGAGCAGCCATGCCTCTCCTATAAGACTTGTTTTTTCATTGTACTGTACATATGCTCAGCTATGATCATTTTATTACACTGCTCCAAATCTGTATCCTTGGTCTTATCTCTCCTCCTCCTCCTAGGGCTGCAAGAGAAAGACTTCTTGATCTAATAAACCAACACAAGTTTAAAGAGATGAGTGCCCTCTTCATAGGTGCTTGTGCAATGCCACATTCTGTCACATTTTTGTTTTGTCGTGTTCCACGTGTTTTGTAGCAAGATCGGGCTGAAAGCCTCATAGCAAATTTCAGGGTTGGAGCAGAAGTGCCAGGTGATGGACATCAGGGTCTGCTCCAGGGCCAGCTGCTCTCTGGAACTGTTTGCTGGCAAGGACTTGCTCTGGGTCCCTTTTCCTCCATGAGCTTGGAAGGAAGGTCCTGGCAGATGTGAAGCAGAGGACTGGGAAGTGCTGTCTTCAACTGAGAAGCTGGCTTGGACAGTAAGGCTAAATCAAATGGCTGACTTTGCCTTCACTTTGGGAATCCATGGCTGAAGGCATCTCTGTAACTTCCTAAGTCCTCTGATCTATGAAAATTAAGCACTGAGCTTCTGAAAGTGCCCTTCTTCAGGAAACCCTGAACTAGCCCATGGCAGGGGTTTAAAAGAATGTTACCTTTTGTCGGTACCAAAAAATGCAAGTAAAGCCCTTGGTTTGGGAGCTTTCACCCAAACTCTCACTGAATGTTGATGAGCAGAATCATAGTGTTGTCCAATGTTCTTCATCTGGTAAAAATGTGGGGTCTCCTGATGAAGCCAAACTTAATTAATCACAACAGCCATGAAAACAAGCTGCAGCTGGATTTCACAGCTGTACTTAGTTTTAGTATCATCTATAGGAGCATTTAGTAATGCCTAAACAGAAGGATATATGAATGCCAAGGGAAGTAGTAGTCTGTAACATTTCCAGAAGGTATCCATCCCTACTGAAAGCTTCCCCATGTAGTTATAAAAACACAGGTTTCCTTTTCCAGTGACCAGGCCATTAAATGGAGGGTGGGACTAAATTCTCTTGGCAGTGACCTCTGCAAGACTGCTGCTGTAGCATAACACCAGTAGTTTTATACTGGTGGTGTGGGGCAGCTGCAACATAGGTGTGCTCAGTCAGGGTTGCATCACTGGAATAACCTGGGCAAGGGACTGCAGCTGCTTCACAGACTCTGACAGGGAGCCAAGGCTGAGATCCAGCACTGTGAGGTAAGGCAGCCAGGGACATGGGCAATCTTCTCCCTGCATCCACCATTGTCCCTGTTGTAAACTGATATTTGTATTGATAATCCCTTCTAACTTGGTTAGGACTAATTCTAACTTGATTTCTGAGCTCTGAGAATGTGTCTTGGGACTTCTTTCTCTAATGGGCACTGATAGAGATACAGGTAACTTGGATATTCAAATAACAAAAGCTGAGCTCTTCCACCCCTAGGAGTGGGGATTTTAAGAAAAATGCAAGAAACTGGGAGTGACTTCTACTAACTTGAAGTGATCTGTCAATACTATACTCCTGTAATCTCCATTAGGTGTTATGCCTAATGCTACCCTCAGCCCTCAAGGCAAAAGCTGTTCCAAATTGCTAATAATTGCTAAATATGTATAAGAAATGGCCTAGTACACTGCTTTGAAACAAAGCAAGGTGAACAGCTACCCCTCCTCTACCAACACAGAAGCACTACTGCAGACACGTGATTGTATGAGAGGATGTGTCCATAGAGGAGAGAGACAACTTCTTTGCTGGTCATAAACCTGAAGAGAAGCAGTGGAGCACCAACCTGCTGCAAGTTCTGTGCAGCTGCAATGGGCGATGGTGTGAATTCAGCAAAGACATCTCTAGTCTCAGTCCACGGGCTCATCCGATTCCCACCAGCTCTAAAATAGGAAAGGCAGAAGAGATCAATGTTGGCAGTTCAGGTGTGAATCTAGCCACAAACATATGACAGTTGAGATCTTCCAAAACTAGTTAGGTTAGGAGTTAGGTTCCAGCAACAAAAACTAGCTCAGGAAACTGGAATAACTTTTATTAGCTGACTTTTGAAGGCACACATTGTCAGGATTTCAAACTCTACTAAAAATACCCCATAGAGATTGAAAAATGCTCAAAATACACAACTAAACCAAAATAATGCCCCCATTCTTCTCTCTTGGTTAATCATTTGTCTCTAGAATCTGGAGCTTTAAAAAAAGCATCAGCTATTGGGAGCAACCTGATGCAATTGCAAGATTTGGCAATACTGGCGATACAAAAAAGTTCTGAACAGTGTGAAACTATGAAGATTAAACACTAGATGGAGTAGTTGGATTAGAATGAAATTGAGATTTGTAAAGCAACTCTAGTAACAGAGCCACTGTAAATATTTTGAAATCACGGGCTTAGTAGCAAGGCACAGCATATGAGAACACACTTCTCAGGAGTGCCAGTTCAGGGAGCTGGATGTATGCTGCTGGATACTTGCTCTAAAAACAGTCACCAGAAGGGTTCTCCCTTCAACCTCTCTGTGACGAGGTCCTGAAGCCTTGGTACAAAGAGGAACAGGTTGGCTCTGCACATTGCTGAGTGGCAGATATCCTCGAATAAGCAGCAAAGCAGCTTGACGCTCTGTGGGAAGGTGTTCTGCTTCTCTCAGATGTAAGAAAGGTCATTCTTGCCTCCTTATTTTCTTCCTCCTTGTCTTCTTTTTTTCCTCCTTTTTCCCACTGACTTTGGTTAGTTTGAGAGGCATTGGTGGTCCTGCTGCCTTAAGCATGCCTTCTGCCCAGGCTGCAGCTTGTCTCATCATTCCCAACCCCTTCATTGTTCCGTTCATTTTGTGAGCATTGCTGTCTGTGCAGCTGCTTGCTGAGCCACACTGGAGAGCTGGAACAGCAGAAAAGTCACCTGATCAAAAAGCAAATGGGTGCAGTTAAGGCATGTTCAGCCTGAAGAAGACAAGGTGCTGGGGTGATCTTATTGTGACCTTCCAGTACTTAAAGGGGTCCTATAAAAAAGAAAGATGGGGAAAGAGTTTTTAGCAGGGCCTTTTGTGACGTGATGTGGGGTAATGGTTTTAAACAAAAACAGGGTAGATTCAGGCATAAGGAAGAAAAGTTTTATGATGAGGATGGTGAGAAAATGGCATGGGTTTCCCGGAGAGGGAAATCCATGGGTTTCCAGGATGTCTCATCCCTGGAAACATTCAAGACCAGGTTGAACAAGGCTCTGAGCAACCTGATCTCGTTGAAGATGTCCCTGCTCATTGCAGGGGTGTTGGACTAGCTGGCCTTTAAATACCCCTTCCAACCCAAACTATTGTATGGTTCTATGATCTCTCAAACAGCTCTGCTATCTCCGGGAGAGGGATGCTGAAGCAGGGATTATCAATTGTGGCTGAGGGAGGGAAGCAGGGAATAACAGCCACTGAAAAGGGTCCATGTTATCCCAGCCTCTGCAAGAAAGGCAGAAAAGAAAGCACAGTCAGGGCCTGGGACCCCATTCCCCTGAGAATCTACACAGAGACAGAATACAACATGCCAACACATCAGTGCAAGGTGAAAGTAAAGCAACACCTCAGTGTGCCTGTGATGAGCTTTTGCCAGGCAGAGGATTTGCATCCAGTCTCCACCTTTCTGAGTGGCTGTGTGGAGCAGCTGAGTGTCCCGAGCTCCAGATGCCAGGCCCATGCGGATGCACTGCTCCCCACAGTGCAGCCACAGCAGAAGGGCAGCAGCTCCCTGTCCCTGCTCTCTCTCAGGAGCTGCCAGTGCCTTGCTGTGTGGAGGGTACAATGTGCAGTCTGTTTGTGAAACAGGGCTAAAACAAACTGTCCTCGGGGCCAAGGACAGTGGCGGCCGTTCTCTCCCCCAGCCGGCCCCGCGAGGATGGCATCTCTTGGGAGCAGCGGTTGGTGAATGTGCTTTTGACCTTTTCAACTTATTGTATTGGTATCTAGCCAAACAATTTGAGTTCATCCATAGTGTGTGATGCTCAGGAAACAGAGGAATGACAGACATGTTTCCTACCAAGGAATAAGCTGCCTTTTGTGGAGGAGTAAATGAGGCCTTTGCTGCTTATGGCCAGATGCCCTCCTGCGCTGTGCAGGGAGGAGCAAAGAAAACCTTAAAGGGTTTCAGAGGCTCAAGAAGAGGGATGTGCAAATAAAAAAGCTCCCCTCTTTCTTCTCTGCAGGTCAAAAGTAGATTCTCATAGCATTACTTCATGAATGAAATCCTGACCCCCTGTAGCAGGGGGTTTGACACTGAGAGCAGCAGGGCTGTCACTTCACCCCATGTAGTTTGGGGTCTACTTTAGCTTGAAAGTAGCAAAATAAAAGTTTCTCCAGGGCTGCTGAACACCATGTGTCAGCCCCTCTGACATTTCTGTGGTTAATGATTCTATGATTCTGTGATCTTCATGCCCAGATTTCCTCCAGGGGTTGGCAAATACCTCCCAAGGGACAGAAGCCCAGACCTGGCCGTGGCATGCTGTGTCTGCAGCTCCAGTGTGAGCCTTACAAGATGGTCAGGTGGCAGAGTCAGTGCCCACTAAAACCTGTTTAAAAGGGTTTTCACAAGAAAAAAAATGAAAGAAAAAGAGAAAGCAAGCAGTATTTTCATATTTCAATTACCAGCAATCAAGAAAACATTCACAAATTACTTCACTGGGGTAAATTTTCCCAGACTTCTGTTTTGGACTTTTTGTTTTGTTTTTCTTCTGGATTTTTTTGTTTTCCTGGACTTTTTGTTTACTTTTTGTTGGAAAAATAGGATTTTTATCTACTTGTTTCTTACACATCAGTATGTCAGCATGTCTGAGGTCAGGTTCCCACCAGCTACAGTCATCAATACTATAGTTGCCAATAATCTCTTTCTTCAGAGCTGGGAGACATTGCTGATGGTCAGCAAAGATATTCAGTGAGACAGAACTTGAACTTCTGAGCTGAAGAAAATAATTCTTTGCTGTGCAGGTGATTAGACTTGCGAGCAGTTGCCCAGAGAAACTGAGGAGTCTCAAACTTGACTGGACACAACCCTGAGCAGTCTGCTTAGGCAACCTGAGTGGATTGTTGTACTTGCTGATCTCCAGAAGTCCCGTTCAGCCTCAGCAAGCCTGTGATTCTGTGATTCTGTGATTTAAAACATGCATGTTTTTATTTGCATAAACCCGGGCTGCCTTTTTTGGTGCAGATCCATTGGATCTCTGCCCAACAGCTGCTGACAGCCCTGGAAACTATGCAGGTGGCTTTGCAGGTGACTGTGCAGTGGTTTGGCAGAAGCTTATCTCACAGGGTGCCCAGCTGCTTGCTTGTCCAATCTTCTTTCAAGATGTTTATAAATACAGCATTCAGCTTCTCATGAGAGGGTACTCTACAGGTGGAATGCCTACTTCCTGTGTTGATCCTGGGGAAATGTCTTTGTCAACACAGACAAGCTCTCATTATGTACTTGAGGTACTGGAGTTGCCATTTACAATACAAAGCCTGTTTACAACTTGTATCCTGCTTCCATATTTTCTAAGCCTTAAGCAGTGCAGTCTTTGTGATGGTGCTCTGCACAGGGGTGAATCCCACGTATTTCTCATTCTTCCTTTCTGTCTCTCTCTGTTGTGAAAGTCCTCAAGTCCAGTGACCACCAGAGGCGAGTGTCTATTTGGATTGTATAGTATGATTTGTTGTCTGACACATGTATTAATCTAGTCTTTATGTCATATTCCTTCCCCCAAACCCTGTGGAACCAAAATTTCTCTTTCTCATAGGAAAAAGGTATAAACTTGACCCATATTGAGTCCCGACCTTCCCGTCTCAACAAAGATGAGTATGAATTCTTCATTAACTTGGAAGGCAAGAATGTCCCAGCACTGGACAAGATCATCAAGTCCTTGAGAAGTGATATTGGAGCTACAGTCCATGAGCTTTCACGAACAAAGAAGAAGGACACTGGTAAGGAGATGCTGACAAGGTTAACGATGGCAGGGGCTATTTATACTACATACTAAAATGACTTATTTGTCCTGTAGTAAAGGAGATCCTCTTGGATCTTTATGGCTACATTTCCCTCTCTCTGCCTATTTTGCCTATGCTGTAAGGCTTTTCATTTGGAGATTTTCTGTCAGTGTAAACTGTCATGCTCCATTTTTTTGCCGTGATTCTGACTAGGTTTCCTGGGAAACTGGGGAGCCTGTGCCACCCACTTTGGTTGGACCAAGACTAACTCTCCATTACTGTAAGGAATCCCAGGGAGGTCAGTTGCAATTCTGCCTTCAGAGGGAAATAAGGAAAGATTTTGTGAGTTGCTCATGCTCCTAATTCTCAGAGATTTGCTGGAGTCGAGGCTGGTTGGTGTAGTGGTGTCTGCCCAGCACACAGTCTGAGACATACTTAAATGCTTCTTCAGATAACAGATGTGATTTTAATAGGATTTTAGACTTTAAATACTTTAGGCTTGGATCTTCCTCTTCCTTCCTAGGAACAACATGAAAGGACATTAATACCTTCTTGAGATCAGTGCTGGTAATCCTTTTACCATTTCCTTTGTGTCCTACCCATGACATTACATTTGAAGATGAAAAAGAAGAAGGCAGATTCTCTTTGGAGTCAGTTTTCTTCATTCATGAGATGAAGGGACAAAAGGTTGATTAGGTGATTTATGATCATGTCAGATCGAAGAGGTTCACTTTTGGGGGCTTTTTTATTTCCAGAAGAAAGCTACAGGGCCTAGCAGGGCTTAAGATTGCTTTAATTTTTCTAGTTATTATGAAGAAGTCAATAATAAATTTTATGAACTATAAAGTTGTGTATAAGCATAGGCCAGAGTCAGATAGAGATACAGCTCTAAGTATCATCCAAAAAAGTTTTGCATGTGAAATTCTGACCTCACAGAAGTCAAAACTCCTGTGGTCAGCTGTAGGATTAGGATTTCACTGCATGTTACTGTGTTGATCAAAGGAGTTTTTGAGCTAGATTATCCTGTCAGTGCTTCAGAAAGGGACTTGATCCCCTTCTGTCTGAGAGGATAACTTGTGTTTGTTTGTTAGTTTCAGTAATTCAGAAATAGTATAAAGCAGGAGCAATTTATTGCTGAGGAGAGAGAGGAAGATTGATATTTCTTTTTGACCTTTCTCTTTTTTTTTCCCCAATTTCAACTCTTCTCATGAGTAATAAGGGTCCAGTCAAACTGAAATCCCCAAAGAACCATATTTTGAAAGGTCAAACAAGCCTTGCTTAAGGAATGAACTGTGGGTGGCAAATCCTGGGCTGAGGCAGCTACAAGGGCAGAGTGAGATGGGAGCTGCCTGAGCTGTAGGAAGTGTGGTAAGATGCTGTCCTTTATCAGTGATAGCATTAACAAATAACAGGCGTTGTGGTGCCTTTTAGGCCAGCTTGCCTTTCAAATGTATCCTCCTGGCAAATCTGGTCACAGTCCACAGATGTGCTTGCGTGAAATCTTATTCCCAAAACACAGAACAAGAACAGTCTGCCCCCAGGGAACAAAATCTCAGAAATATGGTTCGTGGGGATATTGCCACACTCTTCTCAGTGGGCAGGTAAAAGCTGGGAAGAGTTTTCTAGAGGCAGTCTGGGATCCCATGGGACTGATTCTTTCACTGTTGCCTAAAGATGCTCCCATTCCTTCCCTGCTAGGGATTAATTTTGCTCATGGTTTGAGAAAGAAAAACCTTATTTTGCTGTTTCCTGTGGGAAGCACACAGTACCATTCTTGCAGCATTGCTTTGTGAGCACTCAGGAAATTTCTGTATTCTGTCCCTTCAGTATAGTTCAGTGTTAAACACTGTGTATATATGCTTTATTGGGCAAGGGATAAATGAATGGCTTTTTTTTTTTCTGGTTTGTTGTTTATTTGGGTCACTATAACTGCTTTTAGTGTCTTTTCTTAAATAAATGCAAAATTTAATTGACACTTTCAAATAGTTACAAATACCAAGTTTGGATCAACAGTGTAATTTTTGGTGAGAACAGGCCAGTAAAATGCTCTAAATCCAAATGTAGCCTTAGAGTTTCAGATGAGAAGGGGTAGCAGTTGCTGGGTTAGGACCCCTTTGTGTAGATGGAAAGACTTGTGAAAACACAGTTCATCTTTTAATGGCTCTTTTTGGAGACAAGCTGGGTATGTGCAGTCCACTTGGAACCCATGAATAAAAATAATTAATTATTTTTCTGTTGCAGCATTTAGGGAAATGCAGACAATTTATTGCATTTCTGAGACAAGCTGGGAGCTGAGGTTCTGTAGGGGCCTTGTTTGCTAGACCCTGAGGCTGGCCAGCACATTTGAGACTGTTTAAAAAAGGGCTAAACCTGGGCCTTGAACTGCTATAAATTGCATAGACCTGTCTTTGACCCTCCTCACAATGGCTGGAATGGAGGAGCTCTGCAGAAGTCCTCGCTGCCCCTGCTTTGCTGCCTCCCATGTCAATGGCTGATTAGCATTCTGCTAAGGGTTTGACCCCACAGTAATTTGGTCACCACTTGGGTGTCCCGCACCATCCCATAAATGCTGCTGTTCCACTTACAGGCAAATCAATATTTATTACTGATCAGCCCACGTTTGCTCCTCAGGCCTTCACAGAGGCCCAGTGTTGCAAGAGCTTGCCCTGACAATTCATTAATGGCTGTGCAGACAGACAGTGAGTCTGGAGAGCAGGCTGGAGGAGGATGTTGCAAACAAAATATGGGATAGATTCAGCCAGGGGGTGATTTGATTTGATCTTTTAAATAGTTTCTGGGAGGGCTGGGGACAGCATCCTGGCACACCACGGCTGGGCAGAAGACCCAGTAGCCCTTTTTCACCCTGGCTGTATCGACTTGCTGCAGTGTTTGCCCCAGGACTGTGCTCAGAATCTTTGATTCTTGTTTCCACTTTTGCTAAGAAGGTTCAGGATTTTCCAGGACTCAATTTAACACCAGTTATGGTGGTACAAGTAGCACTAAGCATTCTTGGGTTTTCCCTTTCACAGCCTGCCACTTTCATCCAACTCTGCAAGATCAAAGCTGCTCTGGTTTAGCTACTGCTGGTGTTTGGGGAAACCGGATCAGTAGATCTCTTCCCTCCTCCCAGGTCAGATACCTACAGGGGTTCCATGCCAGGAAGACAAGTTGCTGCTCCTGCATAGGGGAAAAGCAAGTCAGCCACCTCCACACCTGGGACTGACAGCATCAGCCTGGAGCCAGTTTTTCCTAGAGTTTTCATGAGCTCTGCACCAAGTACTTTGGCAATCTTGAGAATAAAATGTATTTAATGAAAGTAAGTCAGTATTGTACATCCATTTTATCCCTTGATGTTGCAATGATTCAAACACTGCCCACTGAGACCTTTCTGATTCAGGCCAGCAAAGCCCTGCAGACATCACTGCTGAAATCCACTGCAGACTTCAGCCCCCACCAATTTTTCTAAACAGCCTGGACCCTTCAGGTCATGGTGTGTCCCTGACAAGAGTGGTTATTCACTCCAACACTGATAAATCCTTTTCTGTGGGGCTGCCAGGGAGCTTTTTTTTTCCAGTGCCTAATCCAAAAACATTTACCAGTGTGTGTCACCCCAAGCTGGCAGTGGGGCGTCTGAAGCACAAAACAGTGAAGAGATTCCCCCAGCATCACACAAAGCTCAGTGATAGAGCCAGGAGATAAACCCGTGTAGAAAACAGGGGCAGGATGGCTGCTTGTGCTCACCCTACACATGGTGTGAGTCGTGATGCCTCTCTAAGGATCGAATACACCTTTTCCTACTCCCTCTCTGACTAGTTTAGCTGAAGGGCTTGGGGGTGCAGGAAAGTTTCTAAGAGCGAGGTGAGACGGTATTTGTGGAGCAGCTAAGAGCACTTGCGGTACATCCAGCAGCAAACAAACTCATGTGGGGACCTTCCTGGGTCTGCTGCTGCCATCTAGTGACTTGCTCAGTCTGGATTTAGAGCAAGGAGAAGGGTGGGCATCCTGGAGAGGGGCGGACCACAGGCCACTGCTGCCGGGCGGAGAAGCGGAGGCACAGCCGGGGCCACAGCTGCGTGTCGTCGCCGGCCCTGGAAGCCCAGGCAGCCCAGGAGACAAATCTGAAGGCTCCCAGCGGGAGGGCTGCATGGAGCCAGGCTGGTGCCGGGACAGCAGATCGGGAGCAGTGGGCACTCTCTCTGCGTGGGGCTGAGCTGCGGCCCCCAGAGTGTGCCCTCTGAATGTGCTGTGGCTGCTCCAGCGCCCTGTGCGGGTGCCTCGCAGGAACCCGGGGCCACACGTGCCCTCCGTGTTGTGAGGCTGAGCACAAAGCGTGGCTGGACACTCTTGGAGGCATAGAGATCCTCTTATCCCATGGGTGGTCCATCAGGTCTGGGATGAGCCCCATCAGCAAGGCACTGCAGGGAACTCTTTCAGCATCTGCTGGCTGGGGATCGGGTTCACTTGGCTCAACCCCCAAAATAAGATGGGCAGGTATAGCTGAGCAGCAGCACTCCCAGCAGAGCAGAGAGCCACGGAGGGGGATCAGCTGTTTTCCAGTCACTGGCTGGGAAAGCAACACCCATTTGTGCAAGAAAGTCACTCCTTGAATTGCAAACTTTTTACTGATGGAGTCTGCCCCTGGGCAGTCCTTGTAGGGAATTGCCACGAAGACGCTTGACTTCCTCTTTTTTCTATCTTGACACATCACATCTGGAAATCCCTGTGATTGTTCTTCATTCTTCACCTTGTGCTCTTCTGTAAAGGCAGGGTCACATGTAGTCAGTGTGGTCCCTTCTCACATGCTGGCTGTGCCACAGACAGCCTGTATAGAATATGAGTCACAGGGCAATAGAGAATCAGACCAAGAATGTTAATCAAGTTAATATGTATTGTATTGTAATTGTATTGTATGCATTATTTTATATATATATATATATATATATATATATATATAATGCCTGCAGTGATGCAATGCTAGTCTGAGGGATTAGGGTGCCATTTATTATTTTGTTTCAGAACCCTAGCTCAAGTGGGGCCACCAACTAGATCTTAGAAAGACGTTCTCAGAGAGTTAGATAATTCTGTAACCTTGTTGTGGGTTTCTTATAATTTCTTTGAAAGGGCTGATTCTGGCTTTCTGTGAAAATTTTCTACATTTTGATAAGCCAAGAGACCAGAAGTAATAAACAGAAAATCATGAAAATCATAAACATCACATGCCAGATATGCACCAATGGTCAGACACTCTTGACATTCTGAATTCTTCCAACAGTGCAAAACAATGACAGATTCAAGACAACTTGCATGGTTTTTTCTTCTCTACAGAGAAAATTGTTGAAATAAGTTAGCCCCTTGCACATGTTTCTTTATATTTACGATGAAAAGGTGAACATATAAAAGAAGGCCCCAAACCACATAACAAAGAAGCATACCAGTCTCTATTTATTTTCTGTTTTGCAGTGCCATGGTTCCCAAGAAGTATCCAGGAGCTGGACAGGTTTGCCAATCAGATCCTAAGCTATGGAGCAGAATTGGATGCTGATCATCCTGTAAGAAACAGAGCTTTTTTTTTTTTTCCTAGTTATTGTCACAGATGTTTCTCTCATTTACATTAGTTCTGCTTTACTACAAATCTAGTAGACAGCCCAATCCCTGGTTATGAAGTAAATCAAAACAAAGGTTGCTATAATTGAGCAAATACCAGGAAACCCTAAAAGTCATCATGGTCATCAGAGCACAGGGCCACCACAAGGACACCTCTAGTCTTCCCATGTTGCTCTGATGTAGTGACTTCAGACTCACTTTGTGTATCTCTAACAACAAAAAGAAGCAACATGTCATAGCCCAGAGACAGGAAGACTGTTTTTTCATCCTTGATTACATACACACAATTTAGCTCAGTGTCTTGTTACGTGGTTGTTGAATCTGACATGGTACTTGTATGCTGAGACATGACAAAAGAAAAGGTTCTTGGTTCAAAATGTTTGTGGTTGAAATGAAAAACAACATTTAAATGAAACATCAGAAAATGTTGTTCATTTACTCAACTGGTAAAAAAATTTGGGTTTCAGTTTTTTTCAGATACAAGGATATTTTCTGCTTCTATTCCCTCTCCAAGCAAACAACAACTTACTTTCATTTGTCAAAACACACTGAGTTCCATGCAGTGCACCAGAAATTGCTGCTATTAGTTTAATTGAGATAGGGTGATTATAAATAAATTACATGCAGCGCAACAAAAATTGGTGCTATTAGTTTAATTGAGATGGGGTGATTAGTCATTCACTACCTATTGCTTAATTCAAGATGTGTTATGTACCACGTACAATGATTCATGATGTTCAGTGTGCTCATATGAAAGGCAGAATGAAAGGAGGTACACTGAGCCAATGGCCCCCTTGTGTGTCATGTGGGAATAGACCAAGATTGTATTTGGAAAAAGAGACAAGAGAGAAAGAAAAAAATATAAAAAGGAATGAAGCATCTCTCCTCCAGTTCTTAGAATTAGTAAGCACTTGTGCCTTAAAAAATAAATCCAGCTGCTGGGGTAAATAGGTGTGACAGTCCACAGAGTGCAGAAAAAAGAGAAATTAAAGGTGCCTTTGTTTTTAGTAGTTAAGTGATATATGGAATTTAATCCACTTCCGTGACAGGTTAATCTTGGGCAGTGCATTTTTTTGGCCATTGGTTACCTCTTTTTGATTCACACTCCTAGATATACACTCCACTTTGGATGCCTCCTGTACTTGGTTGTGTTTTGTGTCCCCTCAGTCCAGTTGTGCCAGGAAATGCATTTATGGAGGGCTGCAGTGCCCAGGGAGATGATCCTATTTGCCCTGCAGGTGTGCATCCTGGCTTAGAAGGTGGTGAAGGCACTCCTAGTCCTGGGGATCTTCTACTCTAAACAGCAGGCACACTGGGGTAGGAGAATGGTTATCCCAGATGAAGATTTAGAGGTTTTATTTCTTATCCTTGGTTTTCTTGGTAATTAGCTGCTTTGTCTATCAGACATTCTTTGTAGTCATTATTAATTCCCTTGAAATGGTTGAATTTGTAGTACAAATAGGGGGGGTTTGGCCTGCTAAATGGCTACTGTTCCTCTAGCAGTTTGAAAATGAGAACTTTTAAGTGTGGTTCATGCTGAAAATCTGCCTAAAAAGTCTGATTGAGTTGATGAATGTATTTCTAATGTGTTTTGATTCTGCTCCTCCAGAGCAGCCCAGCTGTGCCTGGAACAGCAACAACCTTCGAGAGACCAGAAGGGCATGGTTAAACAAGCACTGATAATTCTGTGTTGCTCTTGCCTGGAGTACCTTGTTGCTGTAAAGGAGCAGCTTTCCCTATCTTATAGCAAGTGGAAATGAGAAAATAAAAGGACTTGGGTGGCAAGAGGTGCTGGGACACTGTGGCTGAATGGCTGGATGGAGTGGTGCCCTGTGTCAGTGGAGCCTGGCAGAATGGAGGCAGCTTTCCCCCCGACCTTACTGCACTTCTTGGAGTGCCTGAGGGTGCTCACTGGGAGGAAGGCTCTTCACCACTTGCACTTAGGCTTGGACTGACCCTCGCTGTTTCTCTGCAGGGGTTCAAAGATCCCGTGTACCGGGCCCGGAGGAAGGAGTTTGCAGATATCGCCTACAACTACAGACAGTGAGTGCCCGCTGCATGGGCAGAAAGCAGCCCACATCCTGGCCCTCTCCTAGGGTGCTCACCCTCCTGGCAATCCCTGTCTTTCCACAAGCATACTCCAGCTGTTGGCTTTTCTCTGCCATGTGTTTAAATCTTCCTGTTCGTGCATTTATTCCCAAATTGCAGCCGAACAAAAGTAAATTGTTCTAGGCAGACGTTCAGAAGAGATCACCTCCCTTCTTTCCCCACAACACCCCTCTTTCTCAGCTTTGTTGTCTAATTGAGCAGCAGACTGTTGCTACTACAAAGACCTGAGCACTGAATAAAGATGTTTCTGGTATTCTCCCCATTAAACCAGGGCTGGGGGAGGAGTGCCTATCATTAACATTAAAGCAGGAGCTGCATACACTATTAAAATAATGAATAACTTATGGTTCTGATGCTAATCCAGTGTCTGATACTCTACTTTTATCATGTCTGATCCAGCTGCAATCAGCAATTTAGGCTTTCATTTCCCAAGAAAAATAAGTTAATAGAGATGATAAATTCAGTTAAAAGAGGCTCATTTGATTGCTTTCGATGATCAGATCTGGAGGAGAAAAAAATTCTGTTCCCAGAGATACTCACACATATAGATCCATAGTACTGGACCTGATTCTTGCTGGGAATGGTAAAAAATGTGATTGCAAAGAAAAAAATCAATATGTGCTATACATTTTGGGCTACACTTTGCACAGGATGAAAAGATAACCACTGAGCCAAAGAGCTAATAATCTAATCAAAAATGAGAGACAAAATTGGACTGGTTGATGAAAAATGCAAAATGACAGGCGAAAAATTCAGTAGCCCAGTTTATAGCTAGTAAATTTGAATAAGACTTTATGTCCAGATCTGAATGGATCTAGTATCCACTCGTAGATATCCCACAGAAGATTTGCCTTTCCTGCATAATGGATGGCAAATTCTAATTTCTAGTTTGCAGGTTTTCCATAAATCCTACACAAAATTAGAAATATTAACTACCCCCTCCCCTCAAGATTCAAACTGAACCCAGTATAGTCCAAGATGTAACTTATAAATATGTAATCTGTTATCCAGATTCTCAGACACATTGGAAACAGAGTCTATACAGACCTGGATTTAAGTCCCAAATGCACCTTTCATGTCAAGTTCCTGGACTTTCCAATTAGCTCTTTCAGTAGCAAAGCAGTAAATAGGGTGTGAAAGCCCATGGCTGGGCTGCTGGGGCTTGTGGAATGAAGGTGTGTGGTTTTTGTGACTTTCTGTTAATTCAGGAAAGTGCAGATGGATCTGGGATGTCTTTGCCCTGGGTGCTACACCTGGACACACCTTTCAGGCTCTACAGTGGGGATGAGAGTTCAGAGGTTGTGTCCAGCCCAGGGGAACAGAGACACAGAGAAGTGGGCAGGAGGAGAGGTACAAACCAGAGCTATCAGGTTTCATTGAATAGGCAAATATACTTAGTTTGTGAAGGTGTTACCCAGCTGCAACAGTGACATAGGTCAGTGGTTTCTTGCCTTCTCTTCTTCCCATCATCAATTTCATCCTTTTCTGTATCCCTTCTTTTGCACCTATTTTGTCCTTTTTTTTATGCTGTTTGCCTCTACGTTGCCTTTGCTCTTTTGCCTCCTCTCTTGATAGATTTACCCATTGTTTTTGTTGAATGCTCAGTTTTCCTGACTTCTTTTTTCTTTGCTTTTAGCTTGCCTCTTCCATCATCCTTCCTTTGCTTCTGGCCCCATTAATTCCTATATTTTTTTTAATTGAAATTTGAAAAGCTTTTAAGTCATAGCTTCCCCCTGTAGCCCTGGAAGGTGATTGAGGATTACTTAGGAGTGCTATAGGAACAACAATCCTCATAATTCAGCATGATGTTTAAAGCTCCACAGATCAAGGAGGACTGATACACAGAGACAGAAAAAGATGGTTCTCCAGCAGAGCTGCCCTGAGGCTTATGAAAAAAATGAGGGAATGGGAGATAGTGGGGTGTCATCAAGAGTTTAACAATGGGTCTCTGGGGCTTGGAAAGATCCAGCATGATTCCAGCAGTGAAGTTAACCCTATTAAGTTACTTAAAACCCTTTGATTTTTCAAAGCTGCTGGATTCACCTATGGCCCTAGCATTATTTTTAAGAAATTGGCTATTCACAGGAGGCCAAACTGCATTGCTTGTGATTGTATAACTCCTGTTAGCTTCAACATGAGCAACGTGGAGGCCTGAGGGTGGGATTTAACTCATCATTACTCATTACAATTATAAAAAGTCAGACTGGCTGGAGTCTGCATCTGTTATGGCATAAAGCACAGATCAGAACTTCTCTGCCACTGCAACAGAGTTTTATGGGGCTGATGGTTTCCCTGTTTTTACAAAAGCAATTAATATATTGCTCATTAGAGCAAGAAATAAATCAACTACTTCATACCTAGATGTGCAAATAAATTGAAACCAACAACCATCATGCTTTTTAGGAGAACACCTTGATAAGACAAACAAACATTATTTTTAACACAATAATGCAAGGAGCTGTCTAAAGGCCAGTATCTCAGCCAAGGTCAGTAAATTCCTTTTGAGACAGTGCCTAGGGACAGATGAGGCTCCTTTTGCACCTGCATGTCAGAGCAGAGGCATCTCCCCTCCTGCACCAGCAGCTCCTGGCCAGCCCTAGTAAAGCTGCAATGTGAACCAGAATGAGAAAACTGTTTTGAAAATGGCAAGTGGAAAAGGATGAAGAGTACAGTGCTGATGGCATGGGACATTTTCTCTGTGGCTGCTATGGGGAGTATCCATTTTCTTTCTAGTGGCCAGCCTATTCCTCGTGTCACCTATACAGAAGAAGAAAAGAAAACCTGGGGCACTGTCTTCAGGGAGCTGAAGAGTCTGTATCCAACTCATGCTTGCTATGAACACAACCACGTGTTCCCACTGCTGGAGAAGTACTGTGGCTATCGGGAGGACAATATTCCCCAGCTTGAAGATATTTCAAATTTCTTGCAGAGTAAGTTTGAAGCACCTAAAAGAACCAAATGAAATGAAAGGTCTCAGCTATCAGTGGGGGTGGTGCTTCCAGAGATGGAAAAACAATCCCTGCTTTATCACAGGCTCCTATGATGTGGGCGCATCACTTAGCCCATGTCCCAGGTCCCTCTCTAATGCTTCTAGGGGTGCTCAGATACTCAGATACTGTGCTGATGGTATATGTGGATGGAAAACTCCCTGCTCTTTCACAATTTAACTCTGTTCAACATAAGGAGATTAAAAAGACCCAACAAACTTTTTCCACTTTGAGGAGTCTGCATAAGGATAAATCACACATATTAGCTGTTTTTAAGGTGCCATTTTTTTGTCCCTTCAGGCTGCACTGGATTTCGCCTGCGCCCTGTTGCAGGCTTGCTCTCCTCTCGGGATTTCTTGGCTGGGCTGGCGTTTCGCGTGTTCCACTCCACGCAGTACATTCGCCACGCCTCCAAACCCATGTACACACCAGAGCCGTAAGTACTTTGGCACGAGAAGCGTGTAAAGTTGCAGCAGACTAACAGCAGGGTCAGTCCCACTCATAACAACCATGGGGGACTCTGGAGCACTCCTGGGAACAGAGCTAAGGAAGAGCAGCCAAGGGACTGCTCCCTTCTGAAAACATTTATGGAACATTTCTAGTCTTTTTAACAATCTGCATCCACTTCTGCAAGTGCTCCTGGGGCAGATGAGATAGTTTTGCTACTGAAGGCCCGCTTGTGTGGTGGCTGGGATGCAAGAGAGCAGTGTACAAAGGCATTTAACTAAGCTATTAGCACCCAAATAGTGGTGTGAAATCTAGTGCAGGAATTAATTAACATGTTGGAAGCCAGCTTCTGGCAGCAAGACAGGGGAAGCCTAGACCATTGAATCCATCTTTTTTCAGTTTTATGTTGGAGTGTTTCTCTCCGTCTCTGTTCATTGTCCCTTCTCACTTGCCCTTTTCAAAACAGATCTCTTATTCTGCTTCGTATTGTTGCACTTCTTCCTCCCCTCCTTTACTGTTTCTTTCTTTCCCACAATTTCTTTTCCCTTCCTTTTTTCTATTTTTCATTCTCCTGATTTTCCTTCCTACTTTTGTTCACCCTATTCTCATCTTGCAGAAAGCCATACTGAAATGTATTCCACAGACTGTTCCTTCTCGGGAACATCTTATCCCTTTCCTCTTTCCATCTCACCAAATCACTTCTCTCTATTTGAAAAATCTAACAGTCCCTTCTGCTGAGGGATGTAATGTAAAAGCACTCAAAATCCTGGAGTTTGCAAGAATTTTCATCACAAGAACAATTTTAGAGTGAAACATTTTCCTGTGAATGATGACTGCTGGTAGGAGAAAATGTACTACACTCCTAACTATGTGCTGAGTCTAGGGCATTCCTCCAGCATTGCTGGACTGGTCCTGAATCACAGTTATTCAGATGTCATGTTTTCCTGCAGTGATATTTGTCATGAGCTGCTAGGACATGTTCCTCTTTTTGCTGATCCCAGTTTTGCTCAGTTTTCCCAGGTAAGTCACTCAGTAGTTATACTATCTATATAATTAAACACACCAGTAATTCAGAGGGTGATCCAAGAGCTATGAAGGGTGATACAAATTCACCTTTAAGCTTAAGAGTGAGTGAGATGATTTATTTATTGCTTGAAATCTGGACATAAGTCACGTAGGTGAAACCATAAACTCCAAACACAATCTTGTGTGAGTTATTTTTTGTCAGGCTCAGTGAAGCCATCATCTAAAAATCTTTCTGCAGATGTTGATCCTTCTGAGCAAAGTTATACAGCTCATGAGTCAGATGGATTATTACCTCACCATGATGTTCAAATGTTAGGGAAAGTGGAGATTTTTTTGTTTTGTTTCATTTTCTATTGAAGCCACATAGGAGGCTGAGTAAAGTGAGGAACTGTCCCAGCTGTAAGCATGTGAGAAGGCTGGAGAGGAACTTTTTTCCTTGGTAGTGTTAATGTCTTTGGAAAAGAAGCCAAACCTCAGTGAAGGTGTAAACTTTTGGCCAAATCTTACCAGAAAACGTGAAAATACACAAAGGCAGAAAGGCATAAAGACAGAGTGATGAACTGAAACAGAGAGAGAGAGAAAGAAAGAATAAAAGATAAAAACAAGAACAGAAAGAAAGAAGAACGGATGAGGAAAGAAGGAAGGGAGGAAGGGAGGAAGGGAGGAAGGGAGGAAGGGAGGAAGGGAGGAAGGAAGGAAGGAAGGAAGGAAGGAAGGAAGGAAGGAAGGAAGGAAGGAAGGAAGGAAGGAAAAATGAACTTGATATAATATCTCAAAAGAAAAAAGTCAGTTTGATCTGTAAGTTCTCAGTATTGCCTCCAGGCTCTGCTCTTTCTCAGAACAGGAGTTTCCTTAAAGGCAAGCCCTATTGTACCTTGGATTACTAGGATTTGGCATGGTGCTAGCTGCTCCAATGCCTTTGCTGAGTGTGTGTGGGGAGGTCCTCTGATTTTTGCACTATGCAAAAATGCACTATGCACTATGCTGTAGTCCTCACTAGAGCAAATCAAGAAAGGAACCTGGTTATGTAAAGTCTTGTGTGTCTGTCTTTTGAATCCAAATATTGCATGCCACCTAGAAAAATCTCCATTAGTTCCCAAGGTGTGAATAAGCTCTTTCAAATCATGCCCTGTCATTCAGAAAACATAGCTCATTCAAGGCTCCAAGAAAACTCCTTTAATCATGATCCATCAAAACAAAGAGAAATACATAAGGTGTGTGGGTGTGATTGATTCACCTCCTCTTGTCCCTATCATTCTCTCAGATGTTCATTGTAGACTTGATCAAAAGCCTGCCAAAGCAAGAGGAAAATTTTATTTGACCTCAATGGGCTTTGTACCAGGCACAAAGGATCATGCCTTGTAAATGACATTTGGACAAGGCCCTTTGTTCATTTTTGGAGAGAATTCTGGTTTAAAATTGATCTTGCATGATAGGAACATGTCCTGTAAACATTTGTGTGTGGTAGTAAGCAGTGGTAACATTTAAAATGCGAGCAATTACATAAGATGGGGCAGGAAGAATGTTTGCAATAAACAGCTTGAAGAATAATGGTTTATTGTTACAGGAAATTGGATTGGCATCTCTGGGAGCTCCGGATGATTTCATCGAGAAACTTGCTACGGTAATTTAATAAAGGAGGGCTCAATTTTCCAAAGCGCCCTGTGTTGTCTTAATTCTGCTGCCACTGAAGTCACTGATAGAACTCCCATAGAGCTGAATGGGATCAGAGTGAAGACCATGGTTGGAAAACCCCACCCTGAAACAGTTGCATTAAAGAAAAATAGCTTTGGCACCCCTTATTCAAAGTGACATTTGTGATTAAACACAGAAGCCCAAACAAGATTTCCTCCAGCACAAACATATTGGGCAAGAAGAGATTACATGTTACTACATCCCCACAGGAAATTTCAAGAGGCAGCTTTGGTAGTTGTTCTACCTTCAAGCATCTCTTCTGCTTCCACTTTGCCAGGCAGAGAATGTCCTCTGTAGTCAATGTAGCTCACCTGGGTGCTACTCTGAGACTACTGAGACCCAGAGTTGCAAACTCCAAAAATAAAAAAAAAAAAAAAATTCCTGTGAGTTTAGTGTCCCCAGTGCCAACTCACCTGGGCAAAGCATTCCACCAGCTTTGACACTTCTAGTAGATGAGGTAATTCTGAGCCAGGGCAGGAATCCCTTCAAAAGGCCATACTGAGGAGTCAAACCAGGTCACACACCACCTTTCTTCCCTATGGCACCAACAGCCTGTCCACGCTCTTGCTGCTGCAGTTACATGCCCTGTGTGAAGCAGGACACAAACTTTTATAAACTAAAGGTTCAACCTTCCACTGGGTTGGCCAGCTAAAGTAAAGCTTTATTTCTATAATTGCATTGCCTCTGCTGACAAAGATAAGCACACTAAAACACAACTGTGTCTGTCAGGGAACAGAACTGATTCTCAGGCACACAGAGTCTAGTGCTGTGCTTCTTCCAGGAGAAGAATGTCAGCCTGAAATTGCATTTATACACTTGAATTTGACAGGTGACAACTTTTTAAAAAGAAATTAAATCTCCAAATGTATTCAAATAAATGGTATACACATACTACTTTTGATCAAGGAATCATAAGTTTCTGTCTCATTTTCTTGCTAGGTTTATTGGTTTACGGTGGAGTTTGGACTGTGTAAGGAAGGAGATTCCCTCAAGGCATATGGTGCAGGGCTGCTGTCTTCATTTGGGGAGCTGCAGGTGTGTTCTATAAAACATTTCAATTATGTTTATAATTACTCAAATTTCTTTTCTGAATGTATTCATATCTTCGGTTTTGCTTCATACTTTGTGCATAGAAGTAGCATGAAACTACTTCATGGTAGTACTATGTGGTACTTCATTGTAGAGCTATGATAAATGTGTAGGTGTATGGATACATAGGGAACTCATACCTGCTTCTTTCCCAGTAAGTGACATTATTCTTGTATATGATAGGAGCAACTCTTCCTTTCCTGAAATGGGGTGGCATTCAGTGGCTCTGTATTTTTTTCACAGCACATTCAAACACTCTTAAACTGAAATGAGTTTCTTACCTTTTTGTTCATAGTATTGTTTATCAAGTGAGCCTGAGATTCAGCCCCTTGTCCTGGAGAAGACATCTGTGCAGAAGTACCCTGTTACTGAGTTCCAGCCTGTCTATTATGTTGCTGAAAGCTTTAAAGATGCAAAAGAAAAGCTAAGGTAAGCCAGTCATTCCAGAGAAGACCCCATTTCCTGTCTTCTGCAAATACAGTGGATCCCGTTGCCTTAATGGGTCTTGAGTTTGAGAGGCATTAGAAAAAATGGTGCAATGCTTAAAGAGACAAAAAAATTGATATACTCAGAATCTTGGGCAAACATGAGCAATAATGGGAATATACCTTATGCAAGAAGCCAAGAATTTGTGTTTAGTGTAAATAAGGGTTTCATCTGTCTAACCAAAACACAACAAAAAATTATCAGACCAACTGCAATGATACCAAGGGCCAAAGCTGGGTAATTAATGGCTAACAAAAAGCTGGTTAACAAGTTCCTTTAACATTACTAGAATCAACAGTGGATTATTATTAATTAGTGGATTGCACCTGGACATGTGTATTTGTGTGTAATAGAGTACCTTCTTGAAAAATTGTTCTGAGATTGACCTAAAAGACTTCATCTTAAGGCATTCTTCTTCTAATTAGGATCTTAACCTTCAGCTGAGATTTAGGAAGGCCGTCTTCTAATGTGATCTCTCTCCTTAGAAAAACTAGACCAATGCAACTAAATTCTTCATAATCTACATAATATTTTTTTCACTGTCATATCTTGTGGCCTGCTCACATTGAATTCTGTTTGAGACAATGTCTTAGCTGATAATAATTAGCTTTAAACTGAAAAAGCATGGTGAGGGTGGCATCCAGCATATTTCACTGTTCTGGGCATATGGGATTTGCCATGCTGAGTCACAGTCTGTGTAGTGGGGCTCCATAATCAACTCCTGCGTGCTTTCCTTCCTCTTTCAGCAATAACTTCTGTAATCCAAAGCAGATATAGAAGCCAGTATCCTGCTGGGGTCTACAAGGAGCCTGGAACAATAGCTCTGACCATCTCATCCCATTCAGAGTCCTTCTTTCCACAGTTCTGTGGTTATGCAAATTAATATTTTCCCAAGATACTGAAAACTTAATGCTTCTGACATGGAATTAACTGTTTTGCAACGGAGTAGGCTGCAAATAGGGTGGAAAATAAGGGGTGGAAAGAGTGCTGCTTCACTCCATTAACTATCTCCTATCTTTGAAATTACCCGGAAGGTACTACAAACCATGGCAGAAGTTAGCTCTCTGCTTGCTCCTTGGCATACCAGGATGGTGTAGATACTTGACCTTATTTTCCCCAACACTGCAAACTTGGATTAGAATTCCTATACTTTGCACTACTAAAAGGAAAATGACGTTTTCAAGCTTGGCGGATCCCAGTAGCTACACAGTTGGCCTATACCAGGAGCAGTGTTGCCATGCCAATAGCTTAATTAGTCCTGTTCAGGTAAAAAGAGAGACGACAAGGACAAATGCAGATTCAAGTCTGTTGCAGAATGCTGTAGGTCTCAGACCACTCCACAGGAATTTCAGTTATTTCCTCTCACAGATTTTCATATTCCCCAATCAACAAATGCACACACTAAGAAAAGAATGAGTAAGTGAAAAAAAAACAAAAAGATTTTCAGCTGTATATTTGTTTATGTTTTTCTTCCTCAGGAAATTTGCTCAAACAATCCCTCGTCCTTTTTCTGTTCGATATAATCCCTACACCCAGAGGATTGAAGTCTTGGACAATGCAAAGCAGCTGAAGAACTTAGCTGACACTATCAATAGTAAGGAATTACAGTTTTGTTACCTTGAATTTCTCAAAACTTGAGTCAGAAATAGGAATCTGAAAGCAGATTCCATCTGGTTGCACTTAATGCTCTGAGCCCCACCAAGATAAGGCAGCACACATCTTTCTCATGAAAGAATTTCTTTCTAATGCTATGCAAGCTTCAACAAGCATTTCCACTTGACTGTAGCTTGTTAAATTGGAAATATCCAATTTTAGTGAAGGTGCTAGGAAAGGTCAGATCACCTTGAGGTGGATCCTGATGTGTGGTTATAGCTGTGTTCAGTGAGGAAAAGAAGGAGAAGCTTGGCTTTAATCACATTTTTGCTCTCATATTGGCTAGCCTGCCAAGCGCCAGAACCTCTGATCCTGTGAGCCAGCCTTGTATGGCTGATGAGGACGAAGGGCTGACTCTAAAAACCTGACTCCAGTAAGACCCTAATAAGTGTGTCCAATTCAGCACTTCTTTGCTCACCCTTGTCTTTCAGGGAATGGATATAAAAGTTAAAAAATGTACAAGATTGTTAGAAATGGGCTAGCTCTAGAATTAACATCCCTGACTATTTCCTTTGCAGGTGAGATTGGGATCCTTTGCAATGCCCTCCAGAAGATAAAATGAAGATTTGCTGTAACTTGCTAATCACTGGCTACTGACTAGAATCTGTCCTGTGCAAGTGCCAGTCTTCATCTAGCCTCAGTCTGTTATCTTCCAGTGTACTGCATGAATGCTTATGTTATGTATCTTAATTGTTATAGCTTAGCAGAGAAACAAACATCTGCAGGTGACCCTAGACTCTTTTGGCATTCAGACATTAATCCTTTTTTTTCTCACTAATGTATAAAAATTACCCTATTTCTGGGAATCTGCAGAAAGCCTCTCTGTGTCTTGTGCCAAAGGTTAGCAGAAGGAGGAGATCTTCACCATGAAGAGCTATAATCTTCTGTACCTGTGAGGTCTAGGACCAGGGACAGGATGTCAATGATGAACAGATGATGAACCCCTTGCTTTCTCTCACAGTGACTCTCCCCTCAGTCCCTCAAAGTTGTCCAAGCTTCCCATGGAGTCTGGAACTCTCCACCTTTTGTGGTATACAGGGAGATCTTTCAGGGTGCAAGGGGAGATCTCTCTCAGCTACTCACATGTGAAGGCTACAATTTGTTGTGTGTGTCCTTCCCTGAGAGTGCCTAGTACAAAGTGTCTCCTAACGTTCTGGACTCCCAGCCTAGAAGGTGGACACCAGCACCCTGGAAATGGAGAGGAAGTGGTTCTTCAAATGCAGCTGAAGACATCAGAGCTTTCCAACTCCTAACTCACTGTATCTGTGGCTAGAGTCCCCACCAAAGCCATGGAGGACCTGGGTTAGTTGTGTTCCAGTCCAACTGCATTCAAACCAAATATGCTACCTTTTTGACAGGTCCTAAGTAATGATGCCTTTTTGATTCTCCATCTCCCATTTGAGCTTTTATCTCCCTTTTCTGGTGAAAGCAGTTTTATTTTTCCTGGAGTATATCTCAACTTAGTCAGCAAATGGAACCAAAGGTGACTTCAGCTTAACCCCGTGGCTGAGCATGGGAGAGAGAAGAGCTTTGCTGTTCAGGAAGCTGTTCCTGTATTTACCCAATAGCTTTCACTCAAATCAGCTAAATGCCCTCTTGGATTGGTCCACATTGTATGATGCCTCCCTGTAGCTCCCTAGATGATAGAGGGAGATCAGCAAAGCTGGAGCAAAGCTGAACACTATTTCCAACTTGAAACAATTTTGCATCATGATACTTACGTAATTCAGGGGTCACATTTCTGTTAGAAGATTCAAAGATGGAGAGGGATTTGAAAGTCCATGAGTCTCATACCTGCTATTGTACTAATTTTGTATTTATAGTTTGAAAAATCAATACTGCTTTAATGTAAGCATTGTCCTTTAGGAAGATAGGAAGTACAGCTCTTTTCATTATATTTATGGTGGGTAATAACATTAATCTAAGGATACCAGCTGGAACCCTTTTCAATAGACATATACTTATGTAAAATTGTATCATTTTGGTGCTTTGAAGTAACCATTTTATCTTTGTATCTTTTTTATTCCTTTTTTTCTCATCACAATATCTCTCTAGATCTTTCAGTCCCACTTGACATGTATTTTCAGTGTGAAAGTAGCTTATACTTTTTTCTCTTAATATAAAAGGACCCATGAGGTAATTATGCTACAAAGAGAGAATTTCATCCTAAGGGTAAAGTCTTTCAAACTAATCCTCAGACAGCTTTCCAAGCATCTCTGCCTCTGGTTGTTGCTATGAATGACAGCAGCAGTAGTTCTATAGTGATATTGAGAACCCAGGATTCATGATTTTCTTTTATGTGCAAGTGGAATAGTTAAAGAATATTGATGCCACATGTCTGATTCTGTGTCCCTTAACACAGGTTTAAATGAGCAATAGCTCCAACTAAAGCAGCATAATATGGCTGTTCAGCAAGACCGAGAGATGAGAAAAAGTGAAGTGTTCAGCATTTTAAAAGCAGAGGAAATGTATGGAAAGCAGATTTTCTTGCAGCATAAATTAGCTGGTACATAAGTACTTTAAATAGTACAAATAAATCACATTTTAAATAATATGCCTTAATGGATGACTTCTTATTTCCATGCTTAAAGAAAATTACAGCTGTGTAAGAAAGTGCTTTTTGCATTATCTGACCAGTGTAATTCCTCCTTGTAAGGTAACCACACCACTCAACCAGAATTAAATACCCAGGTAGGAGGGGAGGGAATGCCCCTCTGAGGTGTTCCCCAACATAAAAAAAGGCTCTCTTGACTATCACTCAGACAGCCAAGATTATGAGAGTGATATAAATAAAAACCCCCTCTTAATGTGTGTCATTACCTAGAAATGCACAACAAAGCCTAGTTTGCTCTACATTTGCATACTCCATAAATCTTTGTATGCTGCTCTGACTGACCTATCCCAAGATAACCTTTTAAGTAACCTTGTCTCTTCTATGCCACTGCGATCACATTCCTTGGTGTTCCCATCTCCAGCTCTGTTTCAGGTGATCAAAGGAGCCCTTTCATGAGGGCCTTTCCTTTACAGTGACCTTGGCCAAGGTCAGTGATTGTGATGGAGGGAGGGCTTGTTGGCACAGGTTACATAGGGAGGCAGACTCCTCTGGGTGTCTTAGGATGCCTAGATCTGGTAGCAGCCTTGGAGAAAGGAGTTTTATTCCCCAAAGAATGCAGAAATTATTGAAAAAAGGATTAAACAGAGGAGCACTCCACAGGGGTGCATTATTTTTAAACCTGCCTCTTGCTGCTTCAAGCCATGCTAGCAGCTGTCAGAGAAGACATTTTGATAATCAGATGTAACCATCTAAATTAACCTAAACAAATAAATATTAATGCTGCATGCATCTCAAATGAGTGGCATGCTGTTCATACAGGGTGGAGGTATCTTCAATTGTAACAGATTAAAAAAAGGCAGGTTGTTTGTGCTGATCAGACATGGCCTTCTAAAGAACCCACCCAGGGCCTGCATGAGAGAGGGTGAGCCTGCTCTTGGGGTTGGAGAGCTCCACTTTCTGCAGAAAGGTCCCTATGGGAAAGGATGATACACTGTGCTGCAGTCCCTGCACAGCCCACTAAGCTGCAGCACTCAGCCTGAGACCTCTTCTCCTGCACGCCTACAGCTTCCCAAGAGTGCTGAAAAATGGCACGGGGACATCGTGGCATAGCTGACTTACATCGTGGGTGAGGTCTTCCCAGGCCTGTCCAAAGCATGGGTTCAAGGCATGATTGGTGTGTCCACCGGCTGGGCCAGGACTTTTTATCACCTGGAGAGGCAGGTGGTACTTCTGCAGAGGGATGCAAAGCTGTGTCATCAGCTGTGCTCCTTCAGCTGTCACATGGCTGATGAGTCCAGTCTGGCTCTACAGGGAAACCTCAGTTTCTGTGCAGAACCGTGATTAGTGCTGTGCAGTCATACAGAGATGGGACTCTGACTCTGGAGCACAAAGAGGGCCATAGGAGCCTGATGTCCTTGCTCTGCCAGTATTGGTGACCAGTGCCTTAAACACACAGCTTGAGCCCTACAGCTTTTACCTACATGTCCACATGGAGCTGGAGTAGGAGACCTTGTGCCATTTGCTGTTATTGCCATGCCTTTGGTCTGGATGTGGGATGCATGCACCCACCCTTCACAGGAAAGGAGCAGTTTTGACTCAGTTGGTCAGACTCAGCTCAGCATCTTCTCCTGTCCCCAGCCTTGCCACCACTGCTGGGGGAATGTGGGAGTAGGAAGAGCCTTTCTCCCCCTCTGAAAGCCCACTTCTTCTCTGCTCAACTCTTTCAGTTGCAGCTGCCATTCAACCACCTCTGAGGTGCCCCCCTGCCCTCCTGGAGTCACCTGGGACATGACCCAGGCCTGGAGGGTGCCTCAGTGTGCAACAGGGATTGGTTCTGCATGGCAGATAGTGGCCTGTCCCATGTTCCTGAGGACTGGGCTGGGGCCACACAGAAAATGGCTCCATCTGCAAAGAGAGGTCAGAGGGGTGGTCTTATCTCTGGGCCTGCAAGATAACCTTCACAGGGGGTCTGGTACACTGGCACTTGGGGTGTGAAGACATGTGTGCTCATATCCAGAAAAAGGTTTGTTGATGTCAAATGTTAGGGCAGGGAAGATGTGTCCTGGAGCTTCCCCTGCCACCTGAGAAAGATGTGAGTCTGGTCTTTTTGAGAGCCTCTTTCACTGGAGATAAAATTGTGACAGAAACAAGTTCCAACAGAGGAACCTGGACTGGAGGCAGAACTCATCTCTTGTAGGGCTAGGGTAGAACAGGCTCAGGTTCTGTGGGCCGGAAAAGCTCAGAAGTAAGCAATGAATTCTGACTCTGGCTGAGGTCTCTCTGGCACTCCCAGAATTGTGTCTATGTAGAGGTGACAACACTTGGACTGGGCTACTGTTTGGGAGAAGAGCCCATTGGTTCACTGGAGGTATGGACAATGCAGAGAGGCCCCCAGTGAGGTAAAGACAGAGTGGGGAAGGAGGGCACTCTGAGAAATTGGGCAGGTCAGTCCAGACTGGGAGATGTAAATGGAGCTCAGGCTGATTGATTCCCTCTCCACAAAGGAGCCCCTATCCAGGGCTGAACAGCTTGCAGACACCTTCACACAGAGTGGGAGGACTGCACTTTGAAGTTCCCCAGGGGAGGGGGGTCATCTTGGGCTCTTGCGCACATCCTGCACAGGCGGCTTCCCTTGATGTGTCTGGCATGGCCAATATAAATGTCCCTACACCTAAGGGAGAAGCAACCAGCTTGCCTCACTGTTATCTGGCAGCTCTGATCTCACCACCCACACAGACACACGGCATCTCCAGACCCACCAATTCCCCTGGCCATTTCTCTCAACCTTCAGGCAGTTTCCACTCAACATCTGGCTATTGCAATCCAGTCCCCTATCTCCCAATGAAGACTGACTTGGTGGGGATCTCAGGCCCAAAGGAAGAAGCCAACAAGGAGAAGGAGATGTGTGGCGTAGAGTCATTGAACAGCCAAGGCAGCCTGGACTCCAACAGGGACGATGACAGAGCCACTGTCATCCTGACCCTCACCCTCTACAGCGTCAGGAAGATTGAGTTCTGTAAGGCAGCCAAAGTCTTCGAGGTACAGACCTCAATATTCCCTTCCTTTGCTGAGCCCTCTCTTCTGTCCCTATTGCCTTCACTTCTCCCAGTCTGCATCTCTGCCTCTCTCACCCTTCTCCTGCTCCCTGCCTGACTCATGCCTTGTCCTGCCTTCTCCCTTTCTCATTGCCCTGGTTTTGCTCAGAGGGGTGGTCTGGTCTCGTGGGTGAAGAGGGAGAGTGCTCTGGAGGAAGGCAGCATCTGGGCACAGTCTTTTAGAAGAATCAACACTTTATGCAAGGGCTGTTTAGAGCAGATACCAATCTGTTATTTCTTTCTGGCAGTTGTGGTAGCCGACGTTTCAAGCAGTCAGACCGTGGGGATGTTAGAAGCCAATAAATTTTCTCTGCATATTTGGCAGAAGATACAGAGAATATAAGAGCTGTAAACCACACAGGCATTATGTAGTCTGGGCACTTGAAGTACCCCTACCAGGTGCTCACCCTCATCTGTGAAAATGAATAAGTCTAAAGAAAAGTATTGTATTTGTTACTTATTTTTAATAGTTCACAATTATTTAATGATTATGGTGCTATTATACATCAATAGACTGCTTTCATTCTGCCAGGGTTTTAAGTTACCCAGCCCCTCAGTACTATTTCTGCACAGATGAAATTCTACAGTCAACAATATCTCATCTTTCATCTCCATCTATCTCTACCCAATTCTACAATGTTTAATCTTCAGCTCTGTCTGTATTTCAGCTCTTTCTGAACCAGGCATTATTGGACTTCATTGCTTAACATGCACTTCTACTTAATACCTCTTTTAGTCACCTTTTAAAGACATTGTAGAAATGCATCTAGACCTACCTGGATTTTCAGTCTTTGGAGAAGCTTCATCATACGAACGTTTGGCTCTTGCAGATGCTGGAAACTCAGATCTATCACTTTGAAACCCGACGAGCCAAAAAACCCAAGAACTCTGCTGATGATCTTGACATTTTTGTTGAATGTGAAGTTCACAGTGCTGATGTTGGTATCCTTATTACTTCCTTAAAGAGAGTAGCAAAGGATGTGAACACCAGCAGAGAAGACAAAGGTAAGAAATCTATGCATCTGTTAGTGCTGTTCTTTCAGAGTAACTTTTTTAGTTGTAGCTTCAGCTTCATAATAGTAATTTAATTTGTCTGGAAAGCCAGTGAGTGTGCATTCATCATTTGTCTCTGCATGGCTGTTTTCCACTGCCATTGGTGCAGAAAGAGAGGCACTTCATCATAGCCAGTGGAACTGAGGTGAGAAAAGTGTTCCAGCAAAAAGGGAGATGAGAAAGATAGATCAGCAGAACAAAAAGCTGAGGAGAAACTAGAATCTCCTCAGTGACAGGAAGACTGTGTGCTGAGAGCTGTGAAGAGAACTGTGCTTCAAGACAAACACGGAGGCAGACAGGTATTTTTCCTGTTTGCAGGCAGGAATGGGTGAATACAGCTGTCAGAGACCTTTAATACAATCCTGAGGATGACAGAGGTGTCCCTGGCAGATGAGAAGGCTGAGGGTCCAGCTCACAGGTTGAGTTCTCTGAATACAGAATTGCTATGGGGTTTCCCACCCTTGACAAGGCCAGACATATATTCCCAGAACAATTTTAATTGGTACAGTCCTATTTGGGCACCTTTGGGTGTTGTTTGACATTTACCTTCAGGCTAATGATGGGAGGCAGTCCATGCCAAGCTGTTCCCAGGAACTGTGGGAATATTAAAAGGGCATCACTATTATCAGGGACACTGGACAGCCAAAGAGGGATAAGGATTTCTTTAGGATTTCCTTGGGATTTGAGGTTTGAGATGTGCTAGGACTATGAACTATAATGAAAACAAACAAGGGACTGTTTAAAGAGGGTGTGTTTATGTTTAATTCTGTAGGGAATAGGCAAGATATGTATGGGGACATACACTGGAGAAGTTGTGATAATGTTTTGAGAGGATGGGATATATAGATGGCAGGACAAGTATCTTGCATGGAGGACCATTGGTATAGCCAGAGACAAAGGCTTAGAAAAAAAATCTGGGTTCATGTAAGATATCTGTCAGACTCATATTTCTTCCTTCTTATCACAGAATTGGTCATAATGCATGAGAAAACTGGATTTTCCCCAACATCTGTTTGTATTTTTAGCCTTGTACCTTTCTGAACTTGTTGTGCTTGGATATAATGTGGCAGAAGTTAAATTTACCATTCAGTGCAGAGATGTCTGATCTCTTGTCCAGTATGAGATTAAGGTGAACCCAAATGGACCTTTCTGAGCAGTAACACAGAAAGTCTGATTACAGCATCAGTCTGACCTCAGAAAGCAATATCAACTTTGTCTTTTTCCAGCACTTTGAAAAATCCATTGGCCAGAAATGCTGGCATTTAAATTAAAATGATCACACTTCATTTTTGTCACTAGAAAAGGTCCCCACTTCATGAGAAGGAAGCTGTTTGGAAATTCAGCTAAAGCTAGAATAACATTACTGAAAAAAACCAAAAAAGAGCCAGAAGGATAAAAGTCTAAATTTCTTGGCCTGTTTGTTTTCTAGAAATTTTAGAAATTTTATGTTTTCCTTTTAAAATATTGATTCATTTTTAAAGGTATAAAAATGTAAGACTGCTTTTTAGACAAGATCAAAATATTTTCTTAAATCCAAAATATAGGAAAAAATTTATTGTCCTGTGTCAAACAGAACAACACATTTGCTCTACAAATACTTCTGCCTTTAAAATTTTTTTTTATTACTTAAAACTGAGAGATTATCACTGCAAGTCAATTTCAGATAATTTTTTATCCAATCTGTCACTTTGATCAGGAACCAAGTTAACTTCTGACATGTATGACAGTTGTGGTAACATATAGATATGAATATTCTTAGACATTGATGAAAAGGAAGCTTGTAATCTTCAGCACAGCTTTTATTTTCTGTGTCTTCTAAAATTTATTTGATCCTAACTTGTTTAACTCCTTCTGCTTTATCTCCAGTGCCCTGGTTCCCCAGAAAAATCCAAGATCTGGACAAGTGTCACCATCTGGTCACTAAATATGATCCCAGTTTGGACCACGGTCACCCTGTAAGTGTAACATTACTGTTACTTCATCTTCAAAAGAGAAACTCTCTGTAGGGAGATTGTTGTAAGGAAAATTTCAGGAGTGAAGAAATACTCGTGAAAGAACAGAAAAAATAAAGGGCCAGATAAAAGCTCATCTTTGGCAGAATTAGGGACTGCATGAGTCCCTGCAGGAGTGGACACAAAAAGGGTTTTACTAAAAACAGCTTTATGTGTGTACTCTTAGCTGTGCCCTGAGCACAAACTCTGAGAGAAGGAAGAGGTAAAATGCACTGTAGAGTCCTGCTCTAGAGATAATAGTAAGGCAAAGCACTGGGAACAAACAAACAAACACTCATTTCTCATTGAAATTTTCCAGCTTTAGAACAGATGAGGTATGAATTAGGCACAGACACAAAAGGGCTCCAAAGGGCCATTTATCGATTGACAAAAGGTGGGTCACAGAAGCATTGAGTTCTGCCAAGCAGCACATAGAAGTGATGCATGGAAAGGGAAAAAAGCACAAAATTTGCACTGAGAAATGCAGGAAAGATTCATATATGTGTCAACACAATCTACAAGAAAGTTTCCTACATGTCTGAAATATACTTAGACCCTTTCCTTAACCTACACAATATTTTGCTGTGAGCTATGTACAATTCTGTGTAATATGAAATAGACCTTTCCAAGTCTATAAATCTGTTTTCTATATTTGAGAATCACTTATTCAACTATAATGCTCTAGGAGAGCTTCATATCCTCCTTAACCAAGACATCTTTCATTAGTCCTCATTTCTTTCTGATAGAAACAGTCCAAGAATTTGCAATTTTCCTGAGTTAGCTCTTATACTGTTTCTCATTATATAAATGAACACACATTGGGAATTCTTTGAACTGGACTAAGTTCCCCTCCTCCTTTGCCAAATAGAAGGTGTGAGCACTGAAGAGGATGAGAGAAAGCAGCAGTGGTGCAGAGTTACCAAGGTATTGAGTGGGGATAAATCTAAACTGCAGAATGTAGTGCAATTTAGAAATACCTAAAAAGTAGAAACAAGTTACCTCAGGCACTGAATATCACTACTCTGTGGAAGGTGAGAGCACAGTGTGGGCTGATTTACCATGCTTCTGAGCAAGGCTTAGCAATGGAGAGGCTGGAGGATAGTGCAAAAAGAGGTGATGTACAGGTAGCTCAGCAAAACTTTTCATATACTTTTACTACCAAATAAACAGTTTGGGCTGTTTATATCCACAGCTTCACTTTGTCCTTTACTGCTGCTTTACAGGCCAAAAAATTCAAACTGATATCACTGTGACACCAATTTCTGAGCCACCCTGCCAGTTTTTGTAGTGGTCCCCCAGAGAGGCTCCCACTGCTCAGAGGGTGGGTACAGAGCCCTTGGAACAGCAGGGACAAAGCTGAGATGCCATAGCATCTGTGTGAGTCTGGCCCAGCAGCTTTTCATGTGTTTTGCATGGCCTTGTTACAGCTGCTGACAAGCAAGGGTGGCATCTGAATGCTCATCTTATCCATAACACAGCTCAACATAAATGTGCTCTCAGGATCCAGCCCTTTCCTCAGATTCACTGACACAATGCTCACTAACTGCAGGTTTACTGATATTATTGCTACACTGAAAATTATGTGAAAAAACCTAAGGGACAAATTTGGCTTACAGTATGTAAAGTGGTTCCAGCAAATTCTGAATATTTTAGAATAATAAATATTTGTAGTGTGATGCTGATCAGCACTGTTTTATGAGTTATGTTAGCACACAGTTACAGACCTCAGTTTTAATTCCTATTATGAATGATGTAAAATTGAGAGGAATGTGATTCCACTTCTCTATTAATATTCAATAGCTGGCAAAACCTGTTCAAAGTTTAAATTCTAGTAAACATGGAAGAGGCAGAAAGAAAATTTTGATATTCAGTAGGTAAACTTCTCCTTTAAACAGTCACCACTGAGTCTTTCCTTATCATAACATAGGAATAAATGGATGAGAGGAGACTGCGTGGATGGGCTGTACTTCCTACAGGTCCAGTGGTGGGTCTGATGATTTCTGGCCACTGAGGGCCCATTCTTGGCCCAAAGCACAGGGTGTCATGCAGGTGCAGTGGGCCTTCTCTGGTGAGGTGGAACTAGGCTTGGTGCCATCATGTCCATCACAGCCCTGTGCTGCAACCTTCATGCTTAGCACGGGAAAGAAGCGATTCAGATTCAGCTCTTCCCCAGTGGAAACGGCACCCCTGTTTCTGTCCCCTTTGTAATGCGATTTGCATCTAAATTTGACTGTATTACAGTCTGCACTGTAGTGTTTATGAACTCCAAAATCTTCCCACCCACTCATGTCACTTTCCTTTCTGGTCAAGCCCCCAAATTTTCATCAAAATGTCACAGATGTAACTGATTGCAGGCTTTGGCTTGCCTGGTTTATAAGGCTCAAGATGCATTGTCTCAGAGAAAACATCCCATTTGAGGCCTAATTTTTCCAAGTGCTTCTGTATCACATTTATGTATGCCTACAAATTTCTCTTAATGTAAACCTTTTTTTTTTCAAATTATTTTCTGACTCAGGGATATGCTGACCTGGAGTATAAGAAAAGGAGGGCATTCTTTGCTGACCTGGCCTTTAATTACAGAGTGTAAGTACAAGGCTGCTGAAGGGAGAGTTCAGTGGTCCACATGTGCTTTCAGACTGTGTGCAAGAAATGTCAGAGATGTAAACTTTTGTCAATGTATCAATGGGGCCACTTTTTGGAGAACAGAGTTCAGCCACAAAAGCTTTCACTCCATATGAAATACACTTTTTTTCAAAACACAGGAAATATGTCTTAAAATAAAAATCTTAGGATTGCATTCGTATCTCCTTCAGTGCTGGATTTAGGTTTAGCAGAAGTGATTTCAATATGGCTCTTTAATTTCAGTTTTGCAGTTCCTTTTAGGACTAGGTCCTGAGCTGAGGCTAATCTTTTTCAAGGAAATGTAAGGAACAATAATTAGGAACATACTTTTGACAGTGGAAAGCAATTTACTATTTTTGGGTTTTGCACTATTAATTTCTCTGTCTATGCACACTAGCTACCTAAACACATAAAAAGCGCTCTGTTCTTGTGTAGGTGATGGAAAATGTTTCTGCCTTTATGTGTAAACCTTCACCAGAATTACACTGCTTTCTGACAGAGTAAATCATATGTATAGGTAGAACTGGTCATGGATTATCAGCCTCATGTCCAAGAACTGGTGAAATCTCCCAGGTCTTGTGAGGCTTCTATTTGAGTACAGTTTTCTCCCTGCCATCAAATATCACAGTCAGCACAGCTCAGAACAACCCAAAAGCAGAAACCGAACGGAGTCAGCGCTACAGAAGAAGCAACACTGAGGAAGAGGAGAAAAGACCATCCATCAGAGAAGTCAGTGATTAGCATGCAGTGAATGCCTGGGCAGCTCTCTGCTAATGGGTTTGTGGTTGCTTCTCTCCGTGATACTGTGCTGATCACATCCTCCAGGGATGGACCCTCCAGGCACATGCCGTGTTTTGCTTACTAGATTGCCTTCAGTAGAGGTGAGGGCAAGCCTGAAGGTTTCTTATTCCTTCTGTAAAGCAGGGCACAGTTTCCTTTCTTGCCATATCCCTCTGTTTCCTTCCCACATTGTAACAGAGGAGAGAACGCACCCATTAAAACCTACCAAGACAGATAGATTCTTAATTATTCAATTATTTTGCTGTTTCTATTTTATTAAAACAAATATTCATGGTGCAGGCAAAAAAAAAATACTTAGAAACTGAACTTGAAACCTTCTTTAGACATGTCTTATTTCTTCTCTTCATTACAGAGGAGACCCTTTGCCTCACATTGAGTACACAGCACAGGAAACAGCAACTTGGTGAGTTTGGTACTTACGCTGCAGCTCCTGGGCCATTTCACTGCAGTCCTAGGAAAGATTGGCAATGTGAGACAGCTATAACCTTTTAAAACTGTATTTATCCGTCTCAGATTTTACTCTTTGGTTCAATGTCATCTTTTGGTCATTTGTTTTGCAGAAAGCCATTCTCGGGTCTGGTCTTAACTATTCACTTTCTAGAGCAAAATGCATTTTCCTGACCATCTCCCTGCCTGCCAATACCCTTAAGATATCAGAAGCCAGAAAACACCTGGAGCCTATATAATAACTCATTCTGACTGACCTGTAATTTACCATAGCTATGGTGCTGGTAGAAATATCACATTTCCAAACCTGTTACCAGGAGAAAATGCCCACCCACGGGATGGAAATTCACTCATGGGATGTGGCTAATTCAATATTCACAGAACAGAGGAGCCTTGCTTGTTCTTCAAGTATTCATTGCTTTTAACAGGAATATGTATCATTTTCCCAAACTGAAGGTAGAGGAAATTTTGAAGTACCCTTCCAGGATACATTATTTACACTGTAAAATGGCCTTAGATACCATATGAAATGATGATAAGTTACTTTTACAAGGGTACAGCATTTCTTCACTGGGGCTTTGTTTCTCCTGAAGATTTTCCACTCAAAGGAAAAAGACCCCAGAAACCAACCAGTGAACCAAACAAAATTAACTCAATTTAAAGTATGTTTGTAAATGTTATGTGAAGTATGTGGCAGATTTGAAAGTGGAGTTCTTATTTCACATCCCACTGTTTCCACATTCTCCCACCAACTTTAACAAATCTCGCTGAGAAGCAATAATTACACATTTGTAAGACACTACAAAGCATAAATGTGTCCAAATGTCTCAAATAAGAGCAGAGTCCTGGGATTGTGCAAGGTGCCACATATGCACATAATAAGAGGGAGTCTCTGCTCAGAAAAGTTTACAATTTAAATGGAAAGACAGGCTGAAGGTGTGGGAAAGGAAGAATGAAGATCACATTTTCTAACTGTGCAACTGAAAATTCTAAAGCTTAAGTGATTTGCCCTAAATCATATGCAAAGTTTATCTCAATGCCAGGAATGAAATGCATAGACTAGATATCTCATGCCAGAACCTCAGCCACATTGCCATCCCAATTTTTTAAATGTTTATTTTATTTCAAATAAAATCTACTGTGCCATAGAAAGCCACAACCACATATAAACCTTGCATCCAACTCGTCCAGGAGGACACATTGTTATTAAACTCAAATAGATTTTTATAGCATCTTTCAATAGTCAGAGATTGATGGTCAGTGTCATGCTTGTGTTTACTACTACCAGCCAACAATCTTGGCATGGGATGGTGTGTGGGAATGTCATATTTAAGAAAATTTAATTTTGTGTTCTTTCCTGTTTTTCTCTTTTCCTGCCAACCTTCGTCATTCCAGCTCTTCTCCACCTAGAATTAGACCCATTGTGGTAACAGAATAGACTTTTAAAGGAGTATCTGCCCATTTCCCCCAACAGCCAGCCTCAGCAACCTGGGTTGTCCTGTTATGTAAAGCTGTTTCCAAAATTAGCCTTCACAATCGTTATCACAACCCCCTGAGGCTGTGCCTTGAGGTCAGCTGCATTACAGCACAACATAATTGAGCACTCTGTAATTGCAGGGGAAATTTGTAGCACAGACTAAATTCCCTTGGTGTCACTCTGAGAAGTTGTTGGATGCCTTCAGTTTGTAGCAACATGGTTATAAAAATGAAAACTAAGCCAGTGAAGAAATCTGACTTTCAGAAAACAGAGGGTACGGATGATCTGAGCTCTTGTTTTCAAAACAACTTCTTGGAAGGCCCTGAAACTAATTAGTCAGAGAAGACACCATATGGGTAAAGCTGTATAAGAAAAATTGAGAATTCAGGAAAAAAGTATGGGGATACACCTGTCACATCTTCATAATACGGTTGAATAGTGCCACTTTTTCGTAAAACAGTAACGAAATTTATGTAAAGTAAGGTTAATGCGTTTAAAGTCTTTTAAGTTTCTGGATCCATCCTTCATTATGAGGCTCCTTTGTAGAGTGTTTCATAGACTGTGCTTTCATCAATTCTTTCATACCTGCTACTCTCTTGGCTTTGGAGTATACTTAGATGATTGTCTTAGAGGCACTCAGAAAGGAGGAACACTTAGCTTTGGATAATTCGTCACTAGAGTCTGGAACTGCCTACATTTCTGTGGTACTCAATGTTTGGAAACACAGCAGAATGACACTTTGATAAAAGAGACCATATGTGCAGAAGTGTAAACAAGCCTGCTCTCTCTAGGCTGCAGTCTGGGTATGAACTGTGCACTGGTTCAAATCCCACTGAAGTCAGTAGTATTCTATGAGGAAATAAGCCAGGGCAACACTTGAACTCTAGTCCTCCTCATTTTTTCCTAATTCTTCTATGGAAATGGCCCAGTCTCCTGTGGCTTTTGCAATAGTGACAGCAGCCACTGTTTCCCTCTGTTCTTTTAACTTTTTATCCTCCCAAGGTTTTCCTCCCCCGCCTCATTCTGGTTCATTACTCCCACACTGTATAAGGCATTTGTACAAATAAAGAGCCATTACCAGGGATTGGCTATCACCTCCATGGCAACAATGGCATCACAAAAAAAAAAAAGGATAATAATAATAACAACAAAAAAAATTACAAAACCAAGGAAAGGTCATTTCCCATAGCCAGCATTTCCAAGAATGATCTCAATTTTCATAAAACAATGTTTATAAAATTGTTAACAACCCAGGGCCATGTCTGAACAAAAATAACCGTTTCTATAAGGTTCTTTGCCACTGGTTTATTTTGCAACATCTAAATATATTCCAAACCACAGCTCTAAATCCAAGCACCATCAAGTTTGTGAGACACTTAAAACCTGTATCCAAATCAGGTTATATATTTTTTTCTTCAGCTGTCTCCTTTTGTGTAATGGGCTAAATTCTCCAAGAAGCTAGCATATCTTTAAAATACATAGCCTGTGCCAGGCATTTTGAACTGCAAAAATATGAACCTTTTTACCTGTCCAGATATCACTCTTCAGTATCAGAAAAGGTGCTTTTTTCAGAGGTTTTTAGGAAGCAAACATAGGCCAGGCTTCAGGGTGGAAAAGGAGGGACCAACATTTCAAGTCGTACCCCAACACAGAAAGGGTGGAATACCTGATTCATTCCACTCCTAAACAGAATAACAGAGTATCACAGATTCAGCTCTCTCTATGGGATTTCCCTGGTGCTCCCACATGCTAAGCAAGAAGGTGCCTAATGAAGAAACTGCCATATCGGAATTAGAGTTCTGTTACATTAAAGAATTAGAGTTCTGTTACACCTTCTGAAGGAACAGCAAAACAAAAAGCCCTTACAGTTTGCTGCATCCAACCATGCACCAGCTTTCAAGCACCTGCTGTCCCAAGCTCAGGTTTTTAGACCCTGATTTATGCTGGGGATTTACATCTCTCTATGGATCTGTAGATGGGACAGATAAATACTGCTTTATTTTGGTGTCTCATGCTACACAGTGTTTGATTTTCAGGAGAGAAGTTTACAGGAAGCTGAGAAGCCTTTACCCCACTCATGCCTGTACACAGTACCTGGATGCTTTCCAGCAGCTCGAGAAGTACTGTGGCTACCAAGAGGATAACATACCTCAGCTTCAGGATGTCTCCAGATTTTTAAAAGGTCAGTCGTGACAAACTATGCATTGTTCTAGGGGTTCCTGCATATATTTGTGCACCCCAAACCATCTCCTAGGAAACAAGCTGGTGAGCAGAGCTGATCAGCTGGGGCATCTCATGCAAGGGGAGCTGACATTCACACCAGTCATACCAAGGGACCAAGCAGGAAGATTGTTCTGTGAGTGGCAGCAGTCAGTGTGACACTAACCAGCTAATCCCAGTACTAGCAGCAGTATAGTCACATCAGACACTGCTTATCAGAACTTCCACACACAGCTTTTTTGTGGGTTTGGCTGTGTTTTATGCTTCTATAGCCATGCTGATAGTAAGACCCAAACACAAGTACAGGTACATACCTCTTGAGCAAACTCTTTTTCTGATGCATGAGGCAAGATGGAGATGTGTATTAGAGAAAATGACTTCCAGAAGTCCTGCTGGTCAATCAGCAACTGCCTTGAAACAACTCTGCTTCTTTCTGTCTCTGTAGCACCACTTGCCACACTAAACTTTTGGTACCTACCACGTGGCTGACGTGACAGCACAAAAGCTATGGTGCTAGTCCTAAAGACTTGAAGATGTGACCTTGGAACAAAGAACACACAGGTTTGCTAGTCTGAGCTGTTAGCTAGGAGCTGACTAGCAAAGGGCAGGAGAGTAAAAGAGCCTGCATTATTCTTATGAAACCACAGGCTGCAGGATTGCCAAGACCCAGTGCTTTATGTAAACCACCTGATTATCAAGAATTACTGAAAAAAGGTGATATTTAAAGCCTCCTTGCTCTTCTTCAGTGAAAAGGAAATGTGCTAGAGAGAAGAGAGCTTATCACTATGATGAAATAAAGAATAAAAAATACAGTTTAACTTTAAATAAATTATATTTAAATACAATACTCAGGAAATCAAGTTATCTGCTCCATATAACAGTAAGGGTTACCAGTTAGCTTGAATAAATTTTCTGTTGCTGAAGAATTTTCTAAGGCTTTGGCATTTTTAGGGAAGATTAGGCTGTTCAATTACCAGGTTTTTATTGCACCTATAGTGTAAAGGAAGGGAGGGTTTCTATATGAAAAGCATCTTCCATGAATACCAATGCACCCAGCTGTAGGAATTTTCTGTGTATGCATTATATATTTTCTCATGTATTCTCCCTTCTACTCAACTATTCATCTCTACTTCCCTTTTATAGTGACTGGGCTGATAAATATTTTTTCTCTTGAAGTAGTTGATCTCATTTCATATACACAGTAGCTGACAGCAGAGAGCTCCAGGAATCATGTGATTCTGGCTTGATTACTACAGATATTAATATCCTTTAAGTGAACCAGGTGATTTCAAAGTGGGAGAATTTAAGAAAATGTAAGACTATCCTGTTGTAATACTATTTGTATTGCTCATATGGTTCACAGAACTTGATTGCCTGGAGTCTTCTCACTTCTTTTGTAGGCTGTGGTTCTAAATTTTCTCCGCGTCGTAAGCAAAAAATCCCCAAACAGCAATTCTGAAAAATCTGCCAATAATGGTTGGAAAGATGTTCTCAGTGAGCTTCAACTCATTTACTATAAACACAAGGTGTCTAGTATAAAATAATTTTGTGAACTAACTGAGAATGAGAATCGAGCATTTCAGAGGCATTTTGTTCCGTTCTGGAATGGATGTCTAAGGAAAATGGAAAGAATGTCTCTTGGGGTCATTTGTCCTATTCTCACTGAACTGTAGCTAAAACCTGGATTAGTTTAACCTACAGGTTATGCATGAATGAAAAAATTTTTTTCAAAAGAGCTGTGTTAACAGCTAGGCACAATTAGGAGTGAGGAAAATAATTTAGTCCCATTATATGAGGCTTTGAACAGTTATCTTATCTTGCTTTCCTCTAATAAGGTCATTTCACTATGCAGAATACTTTCTATAATAGCATGACCATTGACATCATTGCAAGGCCCCTTTGCAACAAACTCAGTCTGAGTCGGAAGCATCTGCAAGGTCTAAAGACCCTCATGCCAAGGAGCCAGTGGGTGAGGTGCTTGATATGAGGAGTTATAAGTAGTGATTTATTACTAGATTGGTTGTCTTTTACCACCAGTGTTAGCAAGACCAGCATTTTTGCTCCTTTACAAAGCCTCAATCAACTGCATGCTTAGGCTCTTTCCTGGGTTACAGTTCTGCAGTGCTCAACCAGCCAAACCTCAACCAAACTGTAGGCTCTGATGTGTCTCCCAAAACTCCTTGGCTTACAGTGAATGTATTTCAACAACAATCTATGTGGAGATGCACAGTGCAGTCCCTCCTGTCACTGGTGAGCTCTGGGTGAGCTCTGAACTGCTTCATTCTCCCATTTAGGACCTAAGTCCCATCATGTATCTTTACTAAATACTGCCTGTAAGGACTGGACTGTTCTTTAGCATATGTGATAATAAGATTTTGAATAGCACAGTGTAGCACAGCATAGCATAGCATAGAATAGCATAGCATAGCATAGAATAGCATAGAATATTTCAGTAGAAAGGGATATATAGTGATCATCTGGTCCAACTGTGTGACCAGTTCAGGGCTGGTTTTTATCAAAAGATAAAGCATGTTGTTAAGGACATTGTCCAAATTCCTCTTGCACACTGACAGGCATTGACCAATTCTCTAGGAAGCCTGTTCCAATGTTTAACTACCCTCTCAGTAAAGAAATTATTCTGAATGTCCATTTTGAACCTGTACTTGTACAGCTTTGAAAATATTAAAATATAGAGATGCAGTGAGAAAGAGAGAGAGAGAGAGAGAGAGAGTAGAAGGGATAAGCTGGAGAGAAAGTAGTCGCGTTATAACCAGCCCTCACAGCCAGACAAACTTCCATCTTCTCTTTAAGTTAGCAGTATCTGTGAACCTGACTGTAGCTGTGGCTACAAAATATGCATGGGTTCAAGGGCTAGAGTCCGTAGCGTGGTCTAGGAATGGTGTAACCACTTTTCCAAGTCTTGTCTCTGGACAAGCTGTGGTTTGAATAGGAGCTCTTGTGCTGGTATTCTGGCAACTCATGCACCGCGCTGGGTAAGCAGCAAAAACAAAAAGGCTTGAGAGGGTTTCTTCCACTTTATTACCTGGCATAGCGCCGGATCGAGAAAGTTTTAACAATGCAGTTTGCCCACCCCACAAGTCCCCAAAATTCAGAAAGTTTATTTCAGTTTTTTGAGAGTCCCAAGCGTGGGTTTTCAGAAACAGCCTGGAGGTGACGCAGTCTACGTTTCTTGGTGGTTCTCTTCTTTGTGTCTTTTTTTCCTCCAAGGGGCATTTTTCTTGTCTGGGGGTTCTCATTCTGTTGTTTCTGGGGAGAACTTAACATATGTTTTTACAAAATTCCCTGGCACCAACCCGAGTCTTGCGGAGGTGGACACGCAGGTGTATTTTTTCCTCCAGACATTTTTTCCCATGGGAGAGTGTGGAATATAAGTGGTGCAATGGATTCCCTGTATTTTAATTTTTTTCTTATGAGCGTGGCCGTTGTGTGTTTTTAATTCGGCCGACATGCTTTGGGGATTCCCGGCGGAGGGGAGTGGTGTTGGATGCGGCTACAGCCAATGGCGTGGGGGGAGAACCCAACGCCATGGGGGAGGAGCCGGGCTCCAGTGCAGGAAAAATTCACTGGGGTAAAGCGGGAGGGGAAGAAATGGCAGTCCGAGTCATGTGCTCGGCGCCATTTTGACCCACATGGCTGCACTGTGCCATGCGGTTGGCAGAATTCTGATTACTATAAACTGAGGGAGAAAAACCCAGGAATGAAGGGAGGGTGGAAGGGTTTGGGAAAAAGTCCTGGGCAGTGTGGCCAGCACAGCCCTGGTAGGGGGAAGAAATAGTTAAAGCAGGGTTCGAGAGATGGTTGCAGCTCGACATCAAAAGATGGGGTACCTCTGCCAGACTTTTTCGAGACAGGTTAGTTGGGGTGGGAGCCAGGGGAGGGGAAGCACATGCAAGGGGTTCCCCAGTTGCCTCCAGGAAGAACTGGAAAATTTGGGGGTGACTTTTTTGAAAGCTTAGGTTTCCCACCACCCAAGGTAACCTCCCTCTGGAAAACAGGCAAGCCGTGACCCATATTTCCCAGAAAACCTCACCACCCTCCAAACGGAAAAAGCAGAAAGTGAAAAGAAAACAGTGAGGGATATAAAAGGTTTTCACCAGTTTTTGTTCCATCTTCATGGTTTCTCAGTCCTGGGTGCCTGTCCTGCTTCAATCCCAGGAGTCCATTCTTGACTTTCTTCTTGTGAGCTTGAAACCCCACCACCTATCTTCCACAACAGTTCCCTCAAAATAAAAGGTCCTTTGGGTCGTGTTTTTTGCTGCTTTTTTGACTGGTTCTCCTGGATGGCTTGAGAATTGTCGGTCACCTTCCAGAGTCACGTCAGACAGAAATTGGGTGGCTCTGAAGGTTACGTGGTCACTCCAAAATGAACTCCTGGTCGAGCAGGGATGTTTTTCTCCATGGGCTTCCAACAAGGGAAAGCCCTGCGTCGGCGTGCCACGTGTAGCTGCAGCTAAAAAATATGCATGGGTTCCCGCCGGTCCGAGGGGCTCAGGGCGACTGCAATCCCTAACAAAGCAATTCCTTTCGACTCCAATCTGTCTAGTGTTATTTGGCTGTTAGTGAGGCTGGTTTGAAGAGAAATTAACTTCATAAATATTTCATAATTAGTTCAAGGGAATTTAAATGGTTAAAATGTGACCATTTAATATGGCAAGTGTTTTTCTAAAGGGTTAACTAGATGAACCTAGACACATCTTTCTTTCTAGGAAATATGTTTGGATTTAGGCAGTCATTGTGCTCCACAGCTGGAAGAAATTACAGTCAGTGAACTCAAGCAAGCTCACACTACAATGCACAGGCCGCCTGTATACACCAGTTTTTAGGCCAAGAACTAAGCCTTGCAGATCACTTTAGGTCAACTGCTCAAGACCTTCCCTTCAACTCATTCTGATTTCCCAGATCTTTGGGCAGCAGCTCCAACCAGCCACACCCCCAATTCTCTACTGATTGCTGGTTTTCTTTTGCAATAATGAAATAGAAGTTCAGATTTTGCAGATACTACCTTCAGCAGATAACTTTTTCCTAGGACTTTTCAAGGCAATTGGCCAAGTCTAGACTGTCTGATTCACTGGACTGTATTTAAAAGGACATTTCAGGGAACACAAGATGTAATTTTCATTTTCCCTCCTGTTCCTCCAACATGGATGCTAAAGCAATATACATTTCCCTAGACCCTTTCATAGTCCTTCCTAAGTTGAGTTACTAAGGTCTTGGTTTTCATACGATGTATTTTTCAACTAGTGTAAATTTCACTTCACTCAGACTCAGAATTCAGACCAAAGATTACCAGATTCTGAAATTTTCACATTCTTCTGGATTGGACTCAATATATAGACAAAGACATGATCTTCTTCCTGTTGTTCAGCTTGAGTAGGTTCTGTACCCATTACCCTTGAATTCAGTGGAGAAATAGAAGATAACTATGGCAAACACCCACCACCTTCTGCATCACAATATCAGGTAGAAGCACTCCTTGCTGTCCTCTCAGTCCTATATTGCTTCATGCATTTTGTTAGTTCTACTTATTTCAATTTATTTCCTTTTTTCTCTCTCTCTCTTTTTTTTTTTTTTTTTTTAATGGATAAAATGCTAATAGCATGAGAGAGTAGGACAAGAAATTCTGGAAGAGACATTAGAAAACAAACCAAAACCAATCTTGTAAATGGCTTGGTTCCTGGGTGGGATTTTTTTTTGTTTGTTTACATAAAAAAAAGGTTACAGGCTTCATGACACAATAGAATACACATAGAGAATTGAGAATAAAGCCATTTCTGATTTTTTTTTAAATGTAGTTTTATGTTTTAAAGAAGATGAAATGTCATTTATGGGAGTTGAGAATGCAACACAGATTTTGAATATAGGACTTCAAAAAGTTCATTATTGGCTCACTTTGAAAAGTGATTTTCAGCTTTCTTAGCTTTGCAGACCACCAACATGTTTCCCATGGAAGTCTAGATTGTGTGTTCTGTTGACCACCAGACTGGTTATTTTGTTAGTTGTCTCTCACAGATCTTTCACAGCAATGCAGAGTGTCCTGGGGTAACACTGGTAGTGCAAGCTGAAATCACAGTGCAAAAAGGTTGTGTTCTTTTGTCCTATTCTATGGACATGTGCAAAGCAAAATACATATGATCGCATCACTGGCAGGCTGTGTAGTTAGTTCTAGACAAACATAATGTCACAAAAAAGAAAAAAAAAAAGTGAAAAAAACCAGATGCAGGTTCTGTTCCCTGCTTGATCATAAGGACCATGTGTGACCTCAGACACACCACTGTCATGTGGGACATTGGAGAGAAATGTGTGTAAATGTGACAAAAATGTGGACTGGGATAGACAGTACTCCCACGCCTCTTACCACTGCTGTGTGAATACTGTAGGATGGATGGATAGGTGATTCCATGTTGCAGTAACTGGTCCCATAACCGTATAGGGGCACGTCAATAATGATAAGCTGGGGTGTGCCTGCTACACTTGGTGGAGGCAACAGTTGAAATAGAGCAGGAAGGATCCCTGAAGCTACTTAGCTAAAGTAAATGTGCTGTGTAGTTAACCCTAGGAGCAGCTAAGTTTGGTCTGCCTTCCCTTTGCAGAGAGAACAGGTTTCCAGCTGAGACCAGCTGCAGGACTGCTGTGTGCTCGTGACTTCCTTGCCAGCCTGGCATTCCGTGTCTTCCAGTGCACACAGTATATAAGGCATTCCTCTTCCCCTATGCATTCCCCGGAACCATAAGTTTGATGCCCTGGCATAATTCCATCCTTCTGTGTTTGGGATCATTCTCTTGGGAGTGATGCTGGAGCTCTATCCAGTAGTCCACAGAATGAAACAATTTGAGAAACTGGTAGCTGGACAGTTAGAAGGGGAAGTCATGCATGAGAGGGTGTGGTTCTCTGTCTCTCTTGCAAAGTTGTCTGGGGAAGGAAAAGACTGAAGAATAACTGGTTTAATCTTTTCATCCTGCCTTCAGTTACCATCTGCTGGGGTTTGATTTCCTGCTGTGAAACTCTCCCAGTAAGTGCTGGCCAGACAAGAGCAATTACATTTCATGAGAAATCAGAAGTTCACACAGAGGCTTTTGTTGTATGCTGGGACAAAACAGGGACTTTTCAAAGATGTTGTGACATAGAAGGTTAGTGCCCATGCCATCCCAAGTGAGACAATAGACAAGGTAGCAGGGGGCAGCTGGCTCCCTGTGGCAGAAGGCAATGCTCTGTCACATCCTTGCAGGGCCAGGCCAGGCCAGGTATGGAGGCACCCACAGGGAACAGCACTCACAGCCTTTGGGGTCTATTGGCCAAAGTCCTTCATGGGAAGTTCATGGAGGGCAGGGAAGGAAGCCTTTAATAAACAAGAAGATCACTTATTTTCCAGAGACTGCTGCCATGAGTTGTTGGGTCATGTTCCCATGCTAGCTGACAAGGAGTTTGCCCAGTTCTCACAGGTAAGAAACTTGTTCTGCAGGCTGTTAACCAACTGCGCTGGGTACCAGGCCAGCCGTGCTTTAAATAAATACATGCAGCTCACCAGGAAAGGCAATTGAAAGACTGGATTGTGCCTGAGTCACGACCTCCAGGGTTGGTGGGCTAGAAGTGCCCTGGGAAACATTAATTCCAAAGGAGTGGTACTCTGCTCCCTATGGACGTGGTGTGAAAGGAAGGGCAGGCAGTGCTTGTGGGACTTCTCTGTGGGAGGGCTGTGTCATTCTGGAGGAGGATGTCTCTGTTGGGCTGGTGTTTGAGCTCTACTGACTGTGCAGCTCTCCTGGCTTCCTGTCCTACACCACATGAACCTACACAGCAACAGCTGCCGAGCCTCCAAGCTGGTTCTGTCTCTGGATGTACGTTTTATCTCACATGAGACTTTAATTGTGTCCATCACCAGGTCATTCATCAGAGCTGTTTTTCCTTTTAAAACTCAACAGATTCTCACAGCATTGCTCACACTGGTGAGTAGGTTCCAAAGAGCAAACAGAGCTTCTTTGTACAATAAAGGGCCATTTAGTATGAGAAGTCAGTGTCAGACCCAAGTGAACTCAATGACCTCACATAATTAAAGACTTCAGAACTATGAATGTTCCTCAAAACCATAGCAGAGAGAAGAAGATAACTCATTGTCCAGGCTTATCAATCAGTGGCCGGTGAGGAAACTGGCAATAAGATCAGAGGGGTAACACAATGTAGGTCCCAACATGATGTAGATACCTGTCAGAATATCTTGAAAAGAAAATCAGTTCACCTTATATGATGTGGTTTCCAGTGGTATCAACTTGAATACATGCCAGTTACCATTTTGGTCATAAATATTGTTTATTATCAGAATCAGAAGTGTAGTACTTTTCATATCCTAGTTGTCTATAATTTCTTCTGGAAGAAACCTCTTCAGTTGAGTTCAATACTGGAACTTAAGACACATGAGAAATAAGAGATTTTAGCAATTTCAAAGCTTTCAGTTTTTTTCTTCTGCTATCATTAACACAGACTATACAATGTGAGATCACATTCAGTAAATTTTCACGTTTCACTTTTTTTTCCCCACAAAGTATTTTCACAGTTGAAATTCACCCCATGAAATTCTTTTTGGTTCCATGCAACATGAGACAATGAATGGTGAAAATGCCCTAATTTTGTTTGTTTGTTGCATGATATGGCTCATGGGATTGCAAAGAAAAGACATCTACAGATTCCTGTTGTGAAAATAACATTTAACAGGGAGCACAGATGAAAGTAAACAGAATCCTCCCTGCACAGATCTGACCCACTCATAAGGGCTGTCAGAGAGAGTGAGAGACAGAAAGGTAATGGCAAAGATAAAACCCACCTTGCTGTCCTTCCTTCTCGTGCCTCCCTATAAATTTCTGCCTGGGATAGATAGTCCAGCATTAAGCCAAGAGATGGTTAATTTTACACAGAGAACACTGAGGATTAAACACTCATCTAATGTGGCTCCCAGTGGTATGTAGCTGGGGGCCAGGGAGAGGTAGGCATCCTGGAAGCCATGGAAGGTCATTTTGGGTGACAAAAACAATGAATAGTTCATGCTATTCATGCTAGAAATGATGTAGCCCTCCCCCTTCCCCTCTTTCTCTCCCTTGGGCTGAATAATCACACTAGTGTAACACTGTCTGCTTGCTTACTTGCTTTAGGATATTGGACTGGCTTCTCTTGGATCATCTGAAGAGGAGATTGAGAAACTGGCCACAGTAAGTACAGATGGCAGTTTAACATTGGAGGCAAACCCCAAACGACTCACTGCATATCCTTTACTGTGCAGGGAAGGCTTTTCTTGTGTCTCAGATTAACTACAAAAATGGGAACACCAGCAGGATTGTCTCTGCTCCACAGGTTAGGAAGGTGCTGGAGCATGGACTGGAGTCCCTCTGAGGGAGCCCAGAAACATGTGATTACACCTGAGGAAATGCTTACATTTCTTGTCTTTATATGAATACATTTCTCAAGCTGAGTTTTTACAATTTCAGCCACAGGATGGTCCCAACTCACTTTCCAGATTCACCTAAAACACTAGATACCCAACGTGATACCTGCATTTTCTCCTACAGAATCTGCAGAGAACCATCAGAAATTGATTCAGCCCATATTCATTAACATCACAAAATAGGTGAGCACTTAAGAACAATTTGAGAGCACGTACTGCCACTCAGTTCTGAGTCACCAGGCTGTCTACATCTGTCAAAACAATTCATGCAGCCCCTTACTGCCATCTTAACTTGTTCTGAAAGTCATCTGTAGGCCAGGTAATTCTTTTTCTGATAATGATAGCCATGTACCATTGATGATTTTCTTCAGGGGAGGAGAGGGGAGGAGCTGGGTGAGACTCAATTAGTAAAGGTAGTGAATGAGAGGAGGAGAATGTCGCTCCTGAAATTCCTTACATAGCCAACAGCCCCACTCAGGAAAGAGATTGTGGCTCACCTAAAATCCATCTGCACATATTCATCCTTGGGTCAGGACTAGGTAAGATTAGCATTATTTTTGAAATTTGGAAAGCAAAAGGTACCAGTGCTGAATTCTTCATAACATCATCAAGGTCCTGGGCTGGTGATGTGTGGAGATTATGATAGTGACAGTCCACATTTCCTCTGCAGCTTCCATTCTTTGTGTTTAGAGAGGCTAGAGTGAGATTAAGATCCACACCTTTGCTAGGGTGAAAAGAATTAGAAGTCCCAGAGAGCCATTTGCATCATTCCCCAGGTCTCGGTGGGACTGGGTTAAGGCCAGTGGTTTATAAAGCACTCCTCTGAAAGCAGCTCTTCCTGATCCTGAACTGAATAGAACTGGATTAGGGTTAAGATTAGAAGGGTAATGGGCCTCATATCTGAAACTGTCATAATATCATCTAGGGTTTAGGGAGATAGAATAAGGACACCTTTTTGAAAGGGCTACCTGCAGTTCAGGGTCTGTGAGAATACAATTTTGTAAATGCCATTCAAGTATTCTGAACAGTAAACCTATTCTGGATTAGCATCTCAATCTTCAAACACTTAAAATTTAGACATCTAATTTAGGCTTATTGTTTGAGTTCCTTTCCTAGAAAGTGAATATAGAGAAGAACACAAACTGTATTCATGATCCTGACATAAAAGTCTAACATGAATTCTGTGATTATCTCTGGAAATCCCTGTCACTCTCTGTTTTTTATAAAGGGAATGTCAATAATTATCTTGGAAGTTTCTTTAAAGAATCTCAACACTGTTGTTGCCATGGTCTATAACATTTGTAAGATAAATTTTGAAATGCCATTATTTCATTCAGCCCTGTGGCATCTCTAAGCAGGTGGATCCATATACCAGAGATGACAAACTGCCAGTGTTCATTTAATCCAAAGTGCCACTAATACCTTTTCTTGTACTCTGTTAAAACAGTGAGAGCTGAAAGAACCTCACTAATTAAAAGCCAAGTACAGGATATCTAAATAAACACTAAAATGAATTCTTCCTCCTCCCATGTCTCATTCTGCAGTCAGAAAGGACTCCTGCAAAATGAGGAGATACTCTAAAGACATTTCACTGTGAAATAATAAGAAACAAGATTATTAGCACAATAAAAATGCATCATTATTTGATGAACTGTAGAGTAAGCAGCTCAGGATTCTTCAAAAAAAGAAAGATCCTGTCATTTTGTTTCTTCAGTGATAAATTTGCAGGCTAAAACCAAGACATCAAAAAGTATGTGAGAGAGTGTGGGAGAAAGAAAGAGTGTATGTGAGAGGCAGAATATAATAATATAGAATAAAATGGAAAAATAGATTAATATAGGGTTCCCTTTAAGGGAAGGACTAAAACTTTGGCAGAGCCAAGAGTTGCTTTCATCCCACTACTGTCCAGCAGGTAAAGGAAGAATGGTCCTAAATGCCTTATCACAAGAAAAACACAGAGAAAAATATCTTCATTTTTTGCTGGAGCATGACAAAGGTATAATTAGCATAATCTATTGACAATAAGGAAAAAGACATTCTTCAATTCTTCTGAATGAGATCACATGGACAAAGAAGGAGGGAAATTGTCCTTTCAAGCAGCTTTCTGAGGGTCTTGGACCCTCTGTGGGGATCTACCTGTCCTATGGGTTGAAATCTCTCAGCTTCCACTGACTATAATGAGGCTCAGGACTAAGAGGTTGCAGAGTATTTTGTAACATTTTCCAAAGAAAGAAAAGGATGGTAATTTGTCTAACCGTGTAATTATCTTTAACAATTATTAATTTTTATTTTTTGAAGCAGAAGAACAAGTTTTGAAAAAATATATGTTATGTTTAGTATGTATTATATGTTGAGAGAAAAGAAAATTTCTTAAAATATACAATTATAAAATTTGAAGATACAAAGATGTTAAGGAATAAGTATAAAAGAAAATTAAAGGAAAGATGAGAAGCTTAAAAATCCCTGCGTTTTCAGACTGCTTTTCACAAGTTGCTCTTATTCCCAGCTTTATTGGTTCACTGTGGAGTTTGGTCTCTGCAAGCAAAATGGATTGATCAAAGCTTACGGGGCAGGACTGCTTTCATCTTATGGGGAACTTATGGTATGTGTCAAATGCATAGTATTGAAAGGTTTTTAGAATCCAGTTTTCTGAACTCAGGTAAAAGAAAACTATGCTTTTCTACATAAACCAATACGATTTAAAATTCAGATTTTTCTTTTAAAATTAATTATTTCTCCCTTTCCACAAGCTACTGGAAAAACTGCTGTAGGTATTGTACCTGTCTTCCACCTAAAGAGGTGAAATGCCATGAAGGCAACCATCCTATAAAGTATTAGATTTGTTTCTTCCTGCTCCTGCCTATAGTAGTACAGCAGACTTTAACACAAAACTCAGGAACCTTTCTGAATTACTCACTAGAGGGCAATATTATGCCTATTATGAGCTTGGCTGTTTCGTCCATGCCCTTGACATTCACACACACGTGAACCAGAAAGCCACCAACTGACTGCACCAAATGAAGAGCAAAGAAACTGGAAATAGCATGGACACCGACAAAAAGGAAAATTCTTTAGTATTTTACATTCCTAAATAAATTTCAAAAATAATTTCAGCTCTAGTTTTACATAGATGGAAATCTGCCCACGCAGGTTTGATACTGCTCTGCTTGGACAGACTAACAGTGGAAACACGAATTTTACACTTGTACAGAAAGCTTATGGGTTTCCTCTTCTTTGAACAAACAGCTGGTAGGAGAGATATTAATTCCTCCTTAGTTTTGAAGAGCACTGAAGCAGGTGATCGCTTTTTAATTGCAAAAGCCCTAAACTGATACCAGTAGGTCTCAGTTGCTTCAGGCTGTGCAGCTACTGGGTGATTTTTTTTTTTTTTATTGGTAAGAGCCAGAGGAAAATAAATAGGACTCCATTCAAGCATTTTTATAAACCAGAAACCTTTCTTGCTTTTTTCATGGGACATATGTTTTAAGCTTAACACATGAACTCAGCAGTCTAACAGCCAGCTACACGATAAATTCACATGGAACCGTGGCTGAATTAGCATAGCTTGGACTCCCAGAAGTGGAGATAGTTGAATTGTTATGGCAATAAACCTATTACAAAACTCTCCTAATGCTGTACAGGTCAACCTGCTTCCCAGTCAATTGACAGAAGGAAGAAACAATATTTTGATGTACCTCAAGACATTTAAAGTAGGAGTCCCCACAGAACTCCCTACCTCTGAGGCTGACAATGGAAGTCATAACTGTCCTTGAGTTGATAAACGGCAGTTTCTTGTCATTACTTTTATCACTGGTAGTTGCTGGGTAAAGTTACTGGATAAACTTTGGATAAAGTTTGGTCTACCTCCATCATATTGCTGAAATTTCATGCAGGAGTGATAGCATTTATTTTCAATAGGTAATGAAAAAGGAGGATCCCCCTTCCAACAATGTATCTGTCTTGCATATAACACCTAAATCTGAAGATGGGCAAGTGGTTAACCAGCACTGCTGCTGTGCACCCTGTACAATTCCTGTGTGAGTTCTGCAAGTTCCTCACTGTGCACCTTCTGGGACAGCAGTTCAGTGGTTCTGTGCACTTCACCTTGAGCACCTGAAACTTCTTGTGCACAAGTAAATCATATCCATGACCTTAAATGCTGAAGTTTCCTTCTTTGGCTGACAGATTCACCTCATAGATTTTTATTTAGAACAAAGCTGAAATATAGAAATATTTCCATTTGCTAATTCTATCCTGCACAAGCATCTCATTCTAACTTCAGTATAGACACTGGCAGTGTGAGCAAAGTGGTGAGGTCCAATGCCTAAGCACCTGCTAGCAAATTGCAAATGTGTACCAACTGTTTCTTTTACAGCCAAAGAGAGAAAATATGTGTAGTGCAGTGCCTATATCATAGAAGGGATTTTTTTAGAAATAAAGCAGTGGCTAGACAGATCTGTTAGTGAAGATGAAGACTGGAAGATAGTGAGGCTCATGATAGACTTCAAGTTATTGCTTTAGATAAATTTTGTTGCTATGTGGGAGAAAGCCATTATCCATCCTAATAATTATCTGCCAGTCTTCTCAGTGGACCCAGACACAGACTTCTACATGAAGGACACAGACTTGATACCCTATCATTTAGCTGATTGACATATTTGGCATGAGCAGTGAAGTTTTTGGCACTTTGTTGGCAGTGAATATAGCAGTAAGATTCTCACTGCAGGTCATGTGTTGGAGGAGACACGATGCAGCAGCCTGTACGAGGGAGGGGTTTCCTTGTCACTGAAGGCTTCTAGATCAGGAATAGCAGAATGATTTGGTCTCCAAGGGGGCAGTAAGGGCATGAGTTACTAAAGTTAGATGGCTGGCTACAAGAAGATAACAACTAACCAGCTGGAGAGGGTAAGCAGCAGTACATCCAGCTATTGTTATATGAGAACTTAGCATCAGCAAGAAGCCTGGGAACATCACTGAACTGCAGCCTGGACTGGCTGTCTGTGGGTGTCTGACTGTAACCCAGGGAACCACATCCTGACTATGAAATCTTCAACACATTTCCCTTTTCTCCACAGCACCCACTCTTACCAGTTTGAACTTGGCTTCAGGTAGATAATCTCTGTGGATAAGCTGATCCTGCCCAAACCCAGGGCTTAATTTGGGAGAAAGGCAGAGGATGAGAGGTAGAACTAGGCACTCTCTGCATGAGTCTTGCACTTGAATCCCCATTATCTAACGAACTGTCTAGTTACAGCAGCTGGGCATCAAAAGGATAACCATCCCTGAGTCTAAACTGAGCAGTTGTAATGGGTCTGACATCTGGCCAAACTTGCCTCCTCTGAACTGTAAGAATTCCTCCCCAACAGCTCTCGGTATTGCACTGTTTATTTCACTGTATTCTGTCAGCTGTTCTACATTATCCAAAATGCTTCTTCTGTTAACACTCAGCTGGACTCTGTCCTACATACTGTAAAATCTTATGGCTCATACCACACTTCTGGCAACACTCAGTGCTACATACACTTTTCTTGCAGCACAACCAGTACTTAACTTGTAGAGGCCTTTAAGGCCATCCGGTTTCAAGCTGAACTTCCACTGAAATCACTGGGATTTCAGTTTTGCTTCGACATTGACAGTATAGTGGGACCCCTGTCAGGTTTTGAGTTTCTGAAATCTTTTCCCATTAGCTCCCCAGAGCTTCTAAGATTCTAAGAGCAGCCTCATGTTTGTGTATACCAACCATCTTAGATCGTATGAGTGCTATCCAAGGTTTATTCTTCAATTACACACTGCAGATGAAGAGCAAGAAAAACACCATCTCCCAGCATTTTATATTCTTGGGCTGGTTTTTATTTTTGGGGGTTTTTTGGGGGTTTTTTTGTTGGTTTTTTTTTTTTAAAGCCTGGTATTTATTTCTGCATGAGTTCAGTGAAATATCTACAAATGTGCTTAAGAGTACTGCCTGAATTTTTCCAGCTAGCAGATTGAAGTGAAAGTCTTGTGCAGTGTCACACACTCTTACCATTTATTTACAAGTACCATGGGAGTTGGCATTTGAACTATAGAATAGTGAAGGGAGCCTTCTGAGGACTGGAGAGGAAGAGAGAAAGGCAAAGAGGCAGACCTCAAAGAAGGGGTGGGTACTGAAGACTGTCCCTAGGTGGATGGGACCCACTGTCCAGTCTGAAGGTGGAAAAAACAGTCTCAGTGCTGACTGGGATGAGTTGTCTTTTTCCTTTCTATTTGCACCCAGGATGCTTCACCAAAGTGTCTGTGACACTCACCAACCTGGCCAGCTGGAGACCCAACCAGCTTTAAGGCACATCTGTGATGCAGTTCAAATGTCACTGGAGCTGAGCTAGATTTAAAGTAAACCTCATCTGGGTTTCAGGGACAGACAAACTGTGCAGCGCGAAGCATGAGATTTGTGACATGGGCTAGGGAACTTCAAAGTAATGCTACACAGGACTGTAAATCTCCTATGATACTAGTTGGAAAAAAAGCAGCATGAAATTATTTTTTTCTTCTAGAAGTTTATATTTTCGGGGGCGCTGTAGGCTTTCCCCTCCCTGTCTGGGAACATGGCTATGGTATGCAATTGTACATCACTGTAATACAGAAAATGCATTTTTATTTTTCTTTCTTTGTTTTTTTTTCATCTTTTAAAAAATATTAATTTGGTTTATTAGCTGCTAATTATGAAAATCAGCTTTGACCTGTGAAAGAACAGGGCTTGATATTACCCCAAACTATTCCACACTGAGAATTTCCAGTCCCAGCAGGGATTAATTATTTCTCTGTTCATTCACCTGCTTTAACCTGTGTTGTTTCTGCTACAAAGTATGCTTTGTCAAACAAGCCAGAGTACAAGCCTTTTGATCCAGAAGTGACTGCAATTCACCCCTATCAGGATCAAGCCTTCCAGACTGTCTATTTCATAGCAGAAAATTTTGAAGATGCCAAGGTCAAGCTTCAGTAAGTAAAGTGTTTGTGGGTATTTTCACTGAGGGGGCACACTGAGTTGAACCTTAATCTCAAATATGTCTACTAATATTGCAATAACCATGCCAGGCTATCTCATTGCATCTGCATAGTGGCTTTTGTACAGCAAAGTTAAACATGAGCTTGTTTATCTCAGAAGAGGTTCACAGAAATTCAGAATTATATTTTGCTATGCCCTGTCCCATGCTTCATCTTAACAAGGCTTCATTTTAGCAACTTTTTAAGTAAATTCTGTAACTGAGTAGTGAGTGCAGTCTCACCCTATGTGCTAGTCCATGCAAATAGGAGGTCGTGAAGAACTGATTTACCCAAGGTCACATGGAAATTTTATAGCAGTCTCTGGAATTAACATGGATCAGCAGGGGGCTTAAAAACAAGATTGACTCTCTCCTCTGATTATATCTGCACAAGAATGCAGAATCAGCATTCACAGGCAATCTAATTTCTACCAAGTAGGTGTCTGCAGCCTAAATACCATTATTTCAGATTAGCTGGAGGTGTTTCTAAACACATTTCCTTAACTGTGTTGTGTTGTTCAGTAAGGATTTTTTTTCTTCTTTTTTTAAAGTAAGCAGGGTTTAAATTCTGGCCTTCGTCTCCAACAGTTAGAACAACATGACCAATTCTGGCTGCAGGCAGGAGCCTGGTTGTGGAGCTACTGGGGATCATGCAGGAGCTGAAATGAGGAATTTATTAGAGGAAGAGAACCTGAGCCAGACTCCTTCCCTACTGTCCCTGCCTCTTCCCCAGAAGCACTGTCTGCTGGGGCTATAGCCATGGCTAATTAAGTTCCTCATCTTAAATCTGAATGTTCACATTAAATTTTTAATGTGTGTAAAAAGGTGGGTGAGAACTCACTGGCAGAAGAGAGAGGACTCACAGAGCATTTGACTCAGGCAAACCTGCAAAGAACGTATGAGGACAACGAATACACCATTCTCAGTTTTTCATACTTTTTTTCAAGACAGTTGCACAGCCAAGGCTGCTCAAAATATCTGAAGGCACAAGAATCTGTCAGCATGGAAAACATAAGGCTACATCAGTACAGGGGGTTCCTACCAGTGTATACTTAATGGAAATATTGTAGAAAATGGCAAGCAATCATGCCTTTTTCTTTTAATAGAGACAGAAAAATAGCCCAGGATGCCTGGTATCAACAGGTTTTTAGAATTTTATACAGAAAGAGCTACTCCAGGTTATTTCTTGGAAGTGAAGGCGGCAGACATGCTGTGCTCCTGCATTCCTCAGCTTGTGGTTGTAATAACTCTGAATTGTGTTAGCACAGAGCTGTGGGAGCACAGACGGGTCTAAGCCAGCCACGCTGAGAAGAGGCACTGCAGATCTTTAGGGCTGCAAGTAGTTCAGCTGTGGGGAGAATGTACTGCACCAGACAGCGTTCAGAGCAACAGTGAGGAGGTGTCACAGCTGCCCCTGCTCCGAAGCAAGTCCATGACTACACACTGAGAAATCAGGTCCTGCAGGTTTTATACTTTAGAAAATGCCTTTTGAACTAGAAGCTCTGTCTTCTCCCCACACAGGAACTATGCAATGAAGATCAAGAAGCCTTTTGCTCTGCACTATGATCCCTTCACCAGCAGCGTAGAGATTTTGAACGCACCACGGAAAGTCAAAAGGGCACTCCACCAGATAAAAGAGGAAGTGAAAAACCTCTGCTTGGCTCTTGAAAACCTCTCTTAAAACTACAGAAATACATCTCACCTGTCACTGAGATACTTGAAGGTGGTTCCAGTACTTGAAGGATTTGTGATAAAGTTGTACCTGCATGCAAAAACCTTTAATGCACAGAGCAGCTCAGTTCAGATAATCTTTTCACCATAATTTAGGCTGCTGTCTTAGACATAGTAACGCGCTCCAATTTAGTATGTTTTAAAGACAAACAAGACCAAATTACTTCAATTTCTGGCAGGTGATATAAGGTATATCTCTTTGCAGTGTATTTATCTGTTAGTGGATTCTTACAGGTTTTTTTCATTCCTCTGCCACCTTTTCAAGTTATCTGCCACAAAATAGCATAGTAACTTTTCATTCACACAGTGTTTTACTTGCTGCCTTAATGACATGATCACAACCTCTTAGGCTGGCTAGCTGCCTGCAGTTAGCAGTCCTTGCAGCTAACTCATTGCTGCTAGCAATTACTATCAGCTATTGCCCACAAACTATGAATGGTTTCTTTGCAATGTGCAAATACAAGAGTTTGTAAGAAGAGCACTTTACTTCTGCTCACTATTTATTTTTAAATACTCATCTCATTCAGTGGCCTTCAAATACAACAAAATAATTTCCTCTCACATTTCAGATCACAGACTATTTGTACCTTGATTAAAAGAAAAGGCAGAAAATAAAAGGCCAAAAATACTCTGGCTCTGTCACATGCAAGGATGCTTAATTTGAGTAGGAGATTTGAATTCTGGAAAGGAAATTTTTGTGTAGTAAGGATTTACAAAAAGGCCTTCAACCAATAGGTTTCCATTGTTTTTCTCATGGCATTCAGAGTATCCTGGATACCTTTAGGAATCTTTGTTTCTTATTGAAGTCATGATGATTGTAGTAAAAATCAAAGGGCCAAATCTATGGAAAACCCAAGTTCAATCACTAGCAGCTGTATAATCTTACTATGGAAAAAACATCTGATATGTGCTCCAACTCATCTTGTCTCTCTCTCCAGCCCCTCTCTGAGATGTGCCTGAAGTTTATGTACACTCTGCAGGTCTCATTTCCCAGAATCAAACTTACAATTGCTTATTCCAGACTTTCATGCTGTTAATGTCCCCTTCCTTTCCCTACTATGCACAAAAAAGAGTAGTTCAGGAAAAAAAGATGATACTTGAGACCAGAAAGGTACCCTCTCCTCTTAGCAGCAGATGGGGTTGATGTAGGTTACAGGCATGACATAAGCAGGGAAAGCATGGATCTCATGGCTCAAGCTGGGTGATAGTTATCCACAAATCTGAAGGTAGATTCATCCTGTGCAGCTCAGAAGCCCTACTTATTTATTCAAAAGTGTATTTAGTATGTGGTAGCCAGCTACATACTACTATCCACTACTACTCACCAACTGCCAGTGTACAGGGTCTGAACTCTGAGGTAAATGTGAGGTGGTTAGGCTCTTGATGGAAAAGCAGTTATCAGAAAAGGAGTTATCATCTGTGCCTGAACTGGTCATTGTGGGATAGGAATACATACACAGTCACCACAGAGCGATCCACATGCTGTTATTTCATACAGAGCTTGTATCACTGTAATTTTTCCACATGCCAGGCTCTAAAGAAGCTGTCTTTTTGAAAGTTAATAAAATGCTTTCTCTTAAACCTTCGTGTCTACAAGCACTTCAGAAAATTTTCCCATGGGCAGTAATATTCAGGATCGGGGAGCTGCTGCAACTGCTCCATTTTATTAAAATGTAGCGATGCCTGAAATATTTGGAAGTATCTTGGTGAAAATGGCTGAGACCCCTTTCCTCTCAACAGCAGAAACATCCCAAGCTCCTCTTCTTTTTCTTTTTTCTTTTTTTTTTCAAATTTTTATTCTACTCCAGGAGAACACTTGCATATATTAAACCCTGTTTTGCTAGAAATTCAGCCAGGGACAGAGCTGAAGTGAGTTCCTTTGCTTCCAGTATATTTCTGCTGTGATGGAAGATGATCTCTCAGCATGCTTTTATGGGTTTCATTCTACTTATCCTGCTCATAAACACACACACACAAATACCATTCCTCCTCAGAGCAATTTGTTTTCTTACATATTGTAATAATTTATCTGTCTGTTTCCTGCCAATTGGTGCATAGGCAAAAATGTTTGATAGCTCACAACAGATTGTTTTCAGAAGTATTATTTTCATCAATCAGTCCTTTTACAGTGAAAATTGAATCATGTGCTCCAATTCTGTGTGTTTTCTTTTTCTTTCTTTTTAAGTGGAAGATAATGCCAGAGCGGAAGAGCTATCAAAATATTTTCTATAGACGGACTCTGTAGGCCATAGGGTCTTTTTCATGTATTCCCTCTGAAATGGTTGAATGTGGAATTTAGACTTGAGTTTGGCTATTACTCAGAACAGACCTATATTTGGAAGAAATGAGAGACCTGATGGATTTGTTTTGCCCAAGGCCTCACACTTTCTTTGGAGGGACTCCAGGCCCGCCCACACACCCTTGTCTTTTCCAGTTCCTGTAGCAAGGAGAGAAAAAGAAACCATTTTGGAGCCAGTTTCTCCCACCCTTACACATGCTGAGCAGTACCCAACCTTTCAAGCAATCCCAGCAACAGCACTGAGCCTGTTTGAGGTGCTGTACACAGACAATAAGAGCAAGATTATCTAAACTATTGTGGGTGTACTTGCTTTTTTACTGTCTTAGTGATAGTCAGCTGGCATACATGGCTAGGATAGGCTCCAGTGAAACTTAGTGAAGCTACAAAAGTAATGGATTTGGCTACTCAAACTTTTAAGATGTGTAAATATTTTCCCAAAGGAGGTAAATCTTTTCCTCCTTACTCAGGCAGAACCTACCCCAGGCTAGCCATGCTTGATGCTAAGAAGGTCCAAATTCATTTATTTTGATTCAGTGTAGTGACAAAACAAAAGCCTTCAGGGTTACATCCTTGTGAGTTACACTGGTCATTCTGCTCCTCCAATAGTCATCCTTCCATTTCCTCACAGAAGCCAAGAAGTACCTCATACCCCTGTCAGTCTAAGGCAGCAGTGATGGGAAAGGCAGCAATGGGGCCTCCCGATGAAAACAATGGCACAGAGAAAAAAGCACCAACCAGTAAAAATATGTCTTTTTGTCAGTTTGCATTTCAGCAGTTTCATATTAATCTTGCACAAGAAGGTTCCAAAGCCAAGTAAAACACATCTTGTGACTTGAAACTGAACTGATGAACTCCCCATGGGTCCTTTGCTTATCCCGATAAACTTATTTTTCCTAGATGGAGTGCATTTAGAACAAAATAGTGTATGTTATTAAATCTGTATTGTGTTGTTCTGTTATACATGGGAGAGTTAGCAAATTCAGTTTGTGGGTTTGGGTTTGTTTTGTTTTTTGGCTAACCAAGTCTGTCCTCTACCAATTTTGGTCCACCTTCAAGCCTCCAGCTGCTTCACTGCTTCCCTGCAGATTTGCTAGGGATGCCAAGGGTACCACTGTGTAAGGAGAATACACAGTTATGCAATTTGGAGAATTTGGCAGGACAGGAAGAGGAAATTTCGGCTGGCCTCCCACCCACTCCCATGAGAAATAGTATTGTATTACAAGGCAGAGCTGTCATCCTCAGAAAGACCTTCTCAATCACTTTCCTCTGGTTCCTTTAACATTTTGATCTTTATACTACCTGGTGAATATAAACCTGCCTTAACCACTTTAAGAAATGTTGGGGTGGGGGTGCAGGGGGAAGGAGGGGTGAGTGAAGGAAAAAAGAAAAAGAAAAAGAAAAAGACCTTCCAAGAAAGGAAACTTCATTGCCCTCAGCCTCCTTTGTCTCTGCTGATCCATAAAGGAAGAAGGAAACAAATCAAACTTCTATGGAAATGGTAGTGTATTCCTGAAGAAGGACATGAAATTCTTCCATGTACAACTACACACACAAAAATCTCCTTGCACACATCACTGAAATGCCATAATTCACCCAGGAAATCGCGACCACCAATTAACCATGCACAGAAGTGGTACACGACTTCTTGAGTCAGGAAATGAAGCTACCAGGAAAAACCCTCCAGCACACATGCTGCACAAACAGAAGGTTCTCTGGAGCATGCTTCCGTAGATATCCTACAGCATGGAGAAATTCCAATTGGCACAGAAACAGAGGGGTATATACATACATCCCTAGTAATCTCACCCTCGACTAATCAGGAGTTTATATGTGGGCTTTGAGATTTAGTCAGAAGACATTACTTCGCAGCATTCTTCAGCTGGCACATGATCAGAGGTTGGCAGAAAGGGTTACTGGCTGGATCATATTAAATATACATTAGGTTTGGGTAATGCTGGTGGCTGAGGCCCAAAGTGAAAGCAAATCTCTGGCACCTTCTCCCATCACACAGATTCTTCTGGGGAAAGAGAGACAGACTAGAAAAAGAAGCAGAAAAGGCTGGCAACTGGCAGAGCAAAGGGATGAGGAACGGAAAGGACCAGTAGACATGCCTGAAACAGGCTTGCTTTGCACATGCTGTTTCATTATATTTGAGTAACATTTCTGTCTGAAAGGAAGCTTTTTAGCATAAAGGAGGAAATTTTGGACAAGTAAGAGAGTGGAGGAGTTGAGGTCAGTTAAGAATTTTTAACCATGCCTGAGGAGTGTTAGCCCTATCTAAGGCATTTACTTTCAACATGGGATACAAAGGTTATACAGTAGAAAAGGGGTCTTTAGAAAAGAGTTTTTTACATGGTGTGTGAGAAAGAACACAATGGAAAATAGCAACAAGTGTTGTGAAGGATCTAGAAAATGTCTTATGAGGAACAGCTGAGTGAGATGGGTTTGTCTAGTCTTGAGGAGAAGAAGGGGAACCTCGTTGCTCTCTACAAATCCCAGAAAGGAGCTTGTAGTGGGGTGGGGAGTGAATCTCTTCTGCCGTGCCTGCAGTGAGAGGACAAGAGGAAATGGCCTTCAGATGAGACAGGGGAGATTCAGATTAGATATTTGAAGAAAATTGTTTGCTGTTCAGGTGGTCAGGCATTGAAATAGATTGCCCAGGAAGCTGATGGAGTCACCATCCCTGGAGGTGTTCAAGAGGCAACTGGATTGGCACGGGGTGATGTGGTTTAGTGGTTTTGGGGTTACAGAAGTAGTGCTGGGTGGACAGATGCACTGAATGATCTTGAAGGCGTCTTCCAACCTTGATAATTCTATCAGTGGACTCATTCTATGAGAGCTGAAGCTGACCAGGCCTTGGTGCCTTGCAAGGCACAGGAGTCCTAAATTTTGAGTGAAGGCTGCCTTAGGAAGGCAAAGCAAGCATCTGGCCAAGCGCTGCCCCTTCAGCAGGAGACTGTAAAATTTTTATAGCTATTACTGTATGCTAGGTGCTGTCTTTTACCCTAACTCTTTTGTCAAGAGTTTTCTTTCTTCCATTAATTAAAAATGATATTTATTTATACCGTCTATTTGTGCTTGCAAATGGGGAAAATTAGCTCACTGAGCACGAGAAAGTTCAAGATTATTTTCCCAGTTTTGCGTGGAACTTGAGCAACACATGGACACTCAACCTGGCCCTTGATGAAGGCAATTAAGACCTGGCAAAATGGTTACACTTGGGTAAAAGAGGTGACAGCTACCTTCTGATGTATCCAAAACAAATCTCTATTCCCATCCACAGCCAGGGGTGTTTATCATCAAGGTATGTCTTTCACAACATTAACCATGATAGATTTAAACATAAACATCTAAATATTGAACATTGCACGCAACACTTGTCAGGTACAGTAATGTGCTAGTTTGAAAACAGACCAGCAGAGGAATTAACCCCACACAAATATATTGTGAGAGATTCCAAGTTAGAACTATGATTGAATAGGAAAAATTAAAACAAAGGCAGTATATATAACCAGACAAAGTCAAAATACAACCTGACACCATGTTGGTCGGGGTAGTAACAGCAGTCCAGTTAAATGGTTGTAGCCCAATTGGAGTGATGGATATGTTCTGGTTGAAGTGGTGATCCTGAGGAAAGGTCTGGTTCCTCTCTGGTGGTCCAGTAGTGGTTGCAGAGCTCCTCTCCTCTGGGAATCCAGTGGAAATTGTGCCCTGTGGTGTGTTCCAGACCTCTTTCATACAGGTAGGGATGTTCAGTTCCTCCCTTCAGGGTGGGGCATATCACAATGGGATGATGTTATTTACGAATCATTCCAGGTGGCCTTGATGGTCCATTAGCAAAGATGACCCCCACAAAGAGAAGCAGCAGCTTCAGAGGGTGTTATCAGGGCTGAGTCATTAATGTGAAGATAAAGAGGCATCACTCTGACTTGCAGGATTGTCTCTCTTTCTTCCTTATCTAATGCTCAGCTTGCAGTCTGGAGGGTGGGGGGTGCAGAGGCCAGCTGTTGTGAATGACCCATCGTTAACAACTCATCGAGAGGTGATTGAGGTGGTGATAGAATACATTCCTTTGGTTACACCTTCATGTAACCCAAGACAAGTAACTAGAAGAATCCTGCCTTATATCAGCTTTGGATACCATTTACAATGATGTGTTCTATTTCAGCTGTTGCTGAAGTTGTGGAGTTTGGGCATGGTGTGCAATGTAACAGGATGTACTGCTGGTTTTGGTGAATCCAGTTTGACTGATGTCACTTGCAGACTCAGAATCAATAGCTAAATTTCTGTTGAGCAGCTCATCATGCTAACAGCTAAAATGTGGAAGTGAAAACAAAGGATCCATTTACAGCCATATCACTGTGCAGCATTTAGTACTTTTCTCTTACATTTACTGAAGAGGGGAAAAAAACCCCAACTGTCAGTATTATGAAATATTCCTTGAAGTGGTAGACTGACACACATTAAATACTCTGATATAAATAGGCAATTAAAATTAACTCATAGAAGGAAAATGTCTATTGATCTGTTAATTAACAAGTGCTGTCATTCAAGAACATCTCACAAGATGACACAAATGACCATCCTTATGTTTTGCACTAGATTGTTAGGAACAGGCTCAATAGAACCTGTAAGAGGAAAAAGAGAAAAAGGAAAAAAGGCCTGTTTTTAAGTATTTCCTGAATGAATCCCAAAACTGATGGGTTAGAAATGGAATGTGTGTTGGATGATTATATGAATTTTGTACAGTGTTTAATTCTTGTACTTCAGACATTTCAATTTCGTTCTGACTCTTGCATTAGTTCATATTTCTTGGTTTAAATCTGAGTAAACAAAATGATTTAACTCAATTCCTATGTCTCTAGTGTCCTACAAAGGCAGGCTTTGCAACCAAATGTGAAGTTTAGCCCCTTTATGAAACGTTGTGTGAGCTGCAGAGAGGTTGAGGAGGAAGGAGTGTTGTAAATGAAACTTGCTAGCCATTGTTGCTTAGTAACTTTCTCCGATTACAATCTTTACTCCTGAGCAAGAAACAAGACAAAGGTTACCAGAGTGAGTTTTCTATTACAAGTGTGTCATCCAACGTTGCTATCACGTGCATACACAGTTTGGGAATTATTCCACCCCATGACTAGTGTGGTATTGGCTTTCTGATGGTATTGCCTGTTTGGGAGGTGAGCAGACGATTCAAGCACAATTTCTCTGTACTTTGTGATACGTTAGTTTCTGTATGACTATATTATTTGGTTAAATGGACTTAAAAGCAGATTTCAAAAAAAAACTATTTGCATGGAAGAAATTTACTTCCTATTTCCTTGACATCTCTATTTGTCCAGGAACTAGGCTGCAAATATGAAGCAAAGAAGCAATGATGTCATTATACAGAAAACTAGAGAACACATCACTCTTTACCACTTAAATGGAAAAGATGGACTGTACAAAGACTTTTCTGATCAACTTCTGCAAATTTTTCCTCACATTCGAGCAGTTTACCAAAGCCTTTGAGTGCTGACTAACAATTGAATGCACTAAATTTATTACAGAGGACTGTGGGGCCCCATATGATTCCCTCTGATGGCTTAGTTCAATACCTGAAGTTGATAAAACATGGTATTACAAGAGAGCTTCAGAAGAGCTGTCTCAGGCTATGCTATATGATGTACCATGTTGCCTGAGAATTCAGGAAAGGAAGTTCAGGTTTTTTGCTGAACTTTTTGTGGAATCCTGTTTATATTTGTGTGCAAGACAGAGAAAGATAAATTATATAATTTAGGAGACATGGAGAAAGAATAAATATTTTTCTACATAAGGAGCCTCACTCATAGAAGTGAGGAAGAATGCACTCCTGTAGCTGAGGGCTACACCAACAAAAAACATCGAGAACTGTTTTACTCTGAATTCCTCCTCCTACAACACCATCACTGAGTCTTCTGCTAGCAATTTCTCTCCACAGAAACAGGTTCAGCATTTGTCACATTACCAGACTTCCACCCTCAGAAAAGAAGTTATTTTGAGCATGACTTGAAAATCTTTCACTAGCAAGATCTTGGTAGATGAAATTCACACATCTTCAAGATTAAGATCTGTAGTACACAACCTGTTACTCCACAGCACCTTTGCTCTTTCACACTATTGGTCAGTGGAAAAGAAAAGCAAAAGGACAGCAAGTGAGAAAAAATGGGAGAGAGTCCTGGATTCATGGTAATCCTGTGAAGCAATTTTACTGTGCTTGAGGCAGAGTAAGGGGTCAGTGGTCTATTCCTGAATTAAAGGGCTCCTCTTACACAGAGCTGCAGTGGAAGAGTGCCTGCAGTGCACTTACTGTTCTTCATGCCCATGAAATATCCTGTGCTTATGCCACACTGAAAGATAATACATACTTCCATGTCTTTTCCATGTCCTTCTAAGACAGAAGCTGGGGCTAGAGGCGAGCTGTGATGTTTCAATAAGTTTCCTTGGGCAACAGGAGTAGTAGGGCAGGGAAAAGTGCTGAAGAGGGCATGAGGACTCACGTACCCCACAATAACTGTGGGCTAAATGTTATCCTGAAAGTAGAATCAAAAGATAGAGATGTTTTTCCTCTTTCTGCCAAAAAGGGAACAAGAAGTTGTACTTACTTGTATCGGTCCTATCAGAACTGTGTCTGGATTAATGAATATGTTACTGTACAGAATCACTGAGTTCGGAAGGGACCTCTGGAGGTTGTCTAGTCCAACAACCTACACCAAGCAGGGTCAACTAGAGCATGCTGCTTAGTATTGAGCATATTGCTCCAGTCAGGCTTTGAATATCTCCAAGGACAGAGACTACATGAACTCGCAGGAAGCCTGTTTTAGCATTTAACCATTCATAATAATAGAAAAAATATGCTTTTAACATTTAACTGGAATTTCAATTATTTGATTCTATGCCCTTTGCCTCTAGTCTTTTCACAGAATACTGCTGAGAAGAGTCTCTACCTTCTTTACTCTCCCCATTAGGTATTTATACACATTCTTAAGATCCCACTGAGCCTTTTCTTTCCCAGGCTGGAAACCGTTCCAGCTTTCTCAGTGTCTTCCTGTATGTCCCATGCTCCAATCCATAAATAACCTTAATGTTCCTTCATTAGACTTGTCCCAGTATGTCTGTGTCCTTATCCTTGTGGCTGCAGCACTCTAGATGTGGTTTCAGCAGTGATGAGTTAGGATCACCTAACTCCATCTGCCTGAAGTGGTCTTCCTGATGCCATCCAGGATGCCATTGGCCATCTTTTCTTCAAGAGCAGATTCCTGGCTTATAGACAATTCGTTGCACTCCCAGTCCATCAGGCCTTTTCTGCCAAGCTGCTTTTCAGCTGGTGAATCTCCCTAGTCTGCACTGGTGCCTGGGACTAATCATCCTCAAGTGCAGTATTTTGCATTTCACCAAGATTCTGGTTGTCTTATTTCTCCAGCCAAGGAGTCAGTGAGTTCCTCAGTCTTTTCCATAGTTCCATTGAGCAGCATGCCTATATTTCCCCAATTTCTTTTTTTTTCACCAGATAACTTGTAGAAGCCCTTCCTGTTTTGCTTTACACCCCTCACCAGATTCAATTTCAGCTGGGTTTTCATTTCTGTGACCTCATCCTTGCATGGTATAATGTGTCTATATTCTTTATAGGAGAGCTGAAACTAATTCCACCTCTTGCATATTTCTTTTTTTATGTTTGAGGTTTGTCTGGAGCTCCTGCTTCATCCCTGCGTGCCTCTTGCCATCTTGCCTTAGCTTCCTGTCTGTCAGGATGGATCCTTCTTGAGCTTGAAAGAGGCAATCCTGGAAAAACTGTCTTTTGAAAATGTAGAGCATGGGGGCGGTGAGACAGAAGGAAAGCAAAAAGAATTCTATTGCCTACCACTAAGGCAACCTGTAGTTGTGTTAGAGACCCGATTTCATGTGCTTACTCCATCAGACACCTTATTTACCCTGTGAAGAGGACTACTCTAACAGAAGAGTGTTCGAGAAAGGCTTGTTCTGTAATATCAAATTAACTGGGCTTTTTGGACATGTTCTCTGGGTGTGGAAACCCACAGAAAGATTTTGTATCACATCACACCACAGAATTTGGCATTAGTATAAATCTGGATTTCTGGCCTGTTGACCAAAGGGTCGCTCAGTCCCCCAAAAGCTTTTACCTTTAGCTAATCATAGAGTCATAGAATCACCTCCAAGATCCAACCTTTGACCAACCACCACCATATCAACTAAAGCACAGCACAAAGTGCCTGGTCGAGTCATTTCTTGAACAACTCTGGGGAAGTCTTGGCATGCAGCAGAGATGTCGGAGAAACATTTGTTTCTCAAATCCCTCTGTAGGGATTACTGTACCAGATAGAACATCTGATTGTGCAGGGGGATTCCTTCAGCTTTAGGGAAAAGGAATAAAGTTTTGAATACACCTTCTTCTCTTGGAATCTGTTAAGTGTCATGGGGCACTAAATTCTGATGGGACCAAGAAGCTACCAATAATATTCTTAATAAAAACATATTTAATAACTAAACTATCAGGTGGCTTTCTTACTTCTGTTCTTTCCTGAAGCACAGCATTGAAATGCAGGAGAGCTGCAGTAATCCTAGAGTGTGGAGAGAAGACTGGAGGTGTTGGTACTCCAAGATAAAACACTGCCAAGGGACTTGTCAGCTGAGTTAGCAGGTGGAAGACAGTCAACGATCTTGTAAGTAGCTCTGAGGACTGTGGTTAAGAGCAGGCAGATCAGAAAAGTTACTTATGTAAAGCCAATGGTACTCTAGTATAATAGGAACATGATTCCATCCTACTTGTTTCTCTTTATATCCCAGAGGAATACCAGACTGTCACATCCCTTCGAAGGGTACCCTTCACCTGCTATCACACTTCAGAGCTCCAGCAGATTTTCACAATCTGTTTGGCTTCTGTTGGTCGCCCAGATCCCGAACAGTCTCAGTCTGCAGCATTCAGACTGTGCTGTCCTTATCAGCCAGAGCGCCCACAGTCACCTTCCCAGCCAGGGCGGTGTTTATGCCTCAGGGTCCTGTCCCTGCGTGTTGAGCAGCTCAGCGCTATTTACCTTTTGCCCACAAGGTGGTAGCGCAGCATCAGATTAATGTAAACATGGGGCTTGGCTGAGCTCCTGCCCTGGTACCTGACAGGCTCCTACTACTGGAACAATGTGGGCAATTTTCTTCCTTTTCACTAACTTTCTAAGTAAAGAACAGCGCGATGTATTAGGCCACAGGCCTAATACCTCTGTGAGAATAAATATTTGTGAAAACAAAGAAGAGATACAGACATCTGTGCCATGCCCCAAAGGGCTGTGTGGAAAGAATGAGCGATAGGGATAAAATCGTGTAACCCAGCTTTGAGTTTTTGAGTTGTTTCCAGAACTGGGGAGGCCAGATATTATCAAATGCTGCTCAAGGGGGATGAACCAGTCTGGGCTGCAGTGGTCCCTATCATCACACTTAAGTGGTTGCAGAGTGTGACAGATTGTCCTTTCAAGGCCCACCAGAATTCATATGTAGCAGCTTGTAGGACAATGTGTTGGTCATCTCTTTAGTGAAGTATTTGAGCTCTTTTCTAAAGCCAGTTTAAGTGACAGTTTTGCCCTTGGCACTACTACTAGTGGTTTCAGACAGTCCCTTCTTAAACTTTCTCCCACTTTCCACCACTCATTGCTACCCAGCACACCTGGCAGCATGACTATGACAGATCAGGAAACTACTTTGCCGTTATTATTCCCTCCCTTATACATACTGCTTTTCCTCAACCAAATTCCAGCAGTCTAGTTCACAACACAGGCTCGTGAACTGCTGTGCTGTCACAAACAAGAAGACATTGTCCTTGCAGCAGAGGGTCAGGAGTGGGAAAGAACACATTAAACTGGAGCTAGGTCCATGAACCTATTTTATGATCGACCTGTGCTTAGTTTTCAATGGTGAATGGGTTTCCTGCCAGTATTTGTGTCTTATTTTTCAGTCTGTTGTACAAAATGAGGTAAAATTTCCTTTAAAACATGTAAATCACCTTAATATTATGGACATAACTACTTAGAAATTTACTTAATCACAAAATATCTATTAAATTTCATACTATTATTAAAATATAGCCAGGGTAATGAACACCTCGTGAGGATTCATACATGCTCAAATCCTCTTCATAGAATTAGGTCACAAAATAAAAGTCAGTTTTAAAGTGATTTTTAGTAGTCAGTCTTTTGTTCAATAGAAAATCAGAGCATTAATAGAAACCCTTTGAGATGACATCCTACCCCCAGTGAATTGTGTTCAATCCTGGGGTATGTAACCTAATCAAGCAGTGATTTTTGCTGGAGAGGAAGAGGTAGGAAGAGAGCTTTATCTCCTAATTAATGTGGTCTCTATCATCATATCACATAATAGTTGGGGCTGATTAAGTAGAACACACTCTAGACTGCCTAAATTGCTTTCTCTTTCAGCAGGTCACCAAACAAAGTGGCTTTAGCCTCAAAGCCAGGCTTCTAGCTTCCTACTCAGGGCTGAAAGAACATGGTGTATCAGTGCCAAAGAGATCAAAAGAAGGTTTTCAACCTGGCTGGTTCCAGAACCTAGTACTGGAACAAAAATCCCTTCTTTGAGTTTATTTACCAGTAATTCTAGGTGGTCTCCCATCAAAGTGCTGGAAAGTCCTCCTCAGTGTCATAGTGACAGCCCACAATCCTTACAACCAAGACAAAGTGTTGCACAAACTACGCAGGCTCTTAGCTCCCCAGGGCATTACTGCATACCATGGGTCTGACTACAATCCTTCATCTGTTACTGTAACTGTAGTAGGAGGCCTTTATTTATGTCAGAATACCCTTATAGTGTGCTGATAAAGTATTACAAAGTATTCCAAGGAATGGACATAACTGTCTCCAAGAAATGGAACTGCTGTTCCAGTCTAGTGAAACTATCCAGTTGAGTGAAAATACTTGTACTGATAAAAACAGTTTTGCCAGTATGCTCATGCCACTGTTGGGGATCTCACAGTCCTGACAGACAGAGCCTGGCAGGAATTTGGAGCATAGATGAGGCCTAGATCAAATGAACAATTTGGAGTTAGAATCATATAGCAATGATCCTTTCAAAATGCTTTTATTTACAGAAACCCTCAACTGAAATAAAGTCTCTTAACAGGAGGTCTTGATTACTTTTCCATTTCCAAACCACACATCATAATGGGGATGGAATGTGGTTACCATAAATTGTTGGTTTACAAATCATCACTGACTTGTTAGCAACAGCTAGGATATTAGAGTTAGAGCAACAGTTTGGATGTGATAAAATAGCAGGAGCCCATTTTTCATGGCATCGTTGGAATGAATATAAATGAATTCTTCCCAGAGATTCATTGTGGTGGTTGTGGTAAATAACAAACTGCATATTTCCTGCTGATGTTGAAATCAATGGGAGTTTTATTATTGGCATCAGGAGAAGCAGGATTTGACCTTAATAGAAAAGAGAAGAGGAAAAGAGAAAAAGATGAGGAAAAGAGAAGAACGAGATTGAAAGTTCTAAAATGACCAGTGCTTCAGTTTCCTGGGTGGACAAACTTCAAAAGAGGAGTCTGAAAAACAGAAAACTAGGGCCCCTTTTCATTTGGATTTTCTTCCAAATTTTCCTTCAAATTTTCTGTTTGTGAACATTGAAACTGAGGAATAACCAGTAACAGTCACTGCTGAAAATGCAGATTTTGAAATTTTCCTTTTTCTTGGAAACACTTCTGCCTCTCTAATGGCACTGAAGAGTTCTCTTATTGGGTTTTGGATGAATCCTATAAAAATCAGCAAAGGCATTCTTTCAGGGAAGGCAGCACAAACTTCCTTCCATGCTTGTGTCATGACACAGATCACTGTCAGTCATTTAACCTTGCTCAAGCAAAATCCACATTTTCTAATGGGCAGAATTAGCAACCTTGCCTCTGTCATACAGGTAAATCTTTACAAGAGAAATTCTGCACTAGAAATAGAGAAACTAAGATCTAGCCCAAAGGAGGTCACTACACTTGCTTAACTAAAAGACTAAACTACACAAATTTATGTATTTCTCCTCAAGTATTCTATGAAAACAGACTAAGCCAAACAAAATAATGCATGCATTGTCACCACATGGAACAATATTTTATGAACTTCTTTTATCACATGAATTCAAAGCACTCACCAGGGTCACAATTGCTAAATATAGTTGTTTGAACATTTAAAAGTGCAAAACCTGCTCCTCTAAAGTTAACAGCAAATTTTCCGACGACTTCACAGAGACCAGAACAAATAATTAGCTAAGTAAATTTAATATCAGTGGTGTTAGGTTGATCTCTATTAACTGACCGTTTAGTACTTGCCCACTTAGATTTTAACACCACAAAAATATAAACATGCTTCCCAAAATATAGGTGCCCTTAAAAATAGCTAATGGGGGTTGCCAATAAATTTACAAAGGGTAAATGCAAAGAATAATTCTTCAGCCCAAAAGAAGTATCAGCCCATTTGATTGATGTTCTATCCTTCAAGATCCATAAACCACAGGTCCCAAAATACAAGTCTATATCCAAGGACTCTGATCCTGAAAGTTCATCAAACTACTTGCCATGCAGTAATACAAAGCAGGATGAATTTAATCTTTGATAAAAAATCCCTGAAATTTAAGTATAAATTAAATGCACTGTAACACAGGGAGAGAGAAAAAGCAAGTCCAAAAACTCCATAATTTTTTTTTAAGGTAAAGGGCTAATGCAGTTCATTATTTCCCAACTGACTTTTTTTTTTTTTGTTTTGTTTTCTATGCAAAATTCTCATTAGTTGCAAGACAGCCCTTTCAATAGCATATGTTGTCCAGTCAGATGAGGAAGGTTTGTAGAAGAAAGTTGTGTCTAATAAATGTCATTTTTCCTTAACAGATTCGGACATTGTTGAACTTTAACATGTAAGAGCAGATGATCCAACTGAGATTATCACAGGAAATCCAAGAGGAATTTAATCCAATCCTTTGAACTTTCAATAAGATTACTTAACTGTGAAGTACACAAGGAACTATGTTGACTATTGTCATATTTGGCTAGAGACCCCTCATTTTACCAAAGCATTTTCTAGAAAATGATCCTTTATCCCCAAAGTGTTTCTGATATTGCTTGAAACAGACAGCAAACACAGTTGAGACTGATTTTGAAGTAAGTGTTCTTCTTGAAGGAAATACTGTGTTCTAGAAAATCCTAACCTGTCAAAAAGTTCCCCCTCCCAGGGCAAAATGTAGTTAGAGCTTCTCACAAGATGCGCTTACATGTATTGGCTCCATTTATCTTTTGCCTCAACAGCTTATTCCACATCTAATCACTGGAGTACACAAGGTCTCTACTGAAGAGGCAGCCATTGCTCATTTCAGTAATGTAATAAATTTGTTTCTGATTCCTCCAGAGTGGAACAGAGATCTTGGGTCCAAAATAGCAAAATACATGCATTTCACAACACAACAACTTTTAGTCATCAGTATGCTGCTCTATGGAGGATTTCAGAAAGAAGCATTCACTACTTTCCCCTAACAACTGGGATGTTCAAAAGAGAAGTTTTCAAAGTGGTATCTTGGAGGTGTGTGGTCTCCTCTATTTGGAAATGGATTTGATTGCACTAGTTTGAATTAATTACTGTGACTATTTAAACACTGAATAAGTCTGGACTATAGTTTTACTAGGTGGTACAATTTCCCAGACTCTTAATGAATAAAGGTACTGCTATTACAGGAATTCAAAATGTTTCAACATTTCTCTACGTGGCAGACAGAAAGGTTTAGCAATGTAAACTTAGCTAAGCTAAGCTGCCTTGCTTGCACACCGGTAGCTGACTCACTGTGCCAGCAAGGAGCTTAGTAAGGGCTAATTTGCCCATCTTGGGAGAGTTTTGCAGCCTCTGATGAATTTCCTACTCCCATGACCAGAATCGCCCTGCTGGCACTCATCTGCAGCTGGAGGCCAAGTCTGCCACCTCCACGTTTCAGTGGAATCACAGCTCACTCAAAGCTCACTCCTAAGATGTCCTAGTATGTGCCATAGTAATACCAGTTAATAAAGTACTTTCCTGGCCTACATCAGTTTTATTAAGAGCAGAACAATGCAAAAAGCAGTCCTGGTACTCCAGAAATTATGGACCAGATTATTTAGAGGCTGTGCAGACCTTCCACAGCAGACTAAGATGTCTTAAAGTGTACCAAAACTCAGGCATAACGAAGTAATTTTCTCTGTCAAGGATTTTAGGTCCAGTTTGCTCTAATCCTGTACTGTTCATGTGTTTATTTGCCAGTAACTGAGCAGTTCAGGTATTTGCCAGTAACTGAGCAGTTCAGGTAATGACATTATTTCAGGATTACCCTTTTATCCGCAAGCACTTCCACATCCTCTTTTAACTACTGCTTTTTGTCTTGGACTTAATTCTAGGTTAGAGAACTTTCATATCAGCATTCTGGGGCTTAAGGGAAATGTGTAAGTGCTTCCCTAAAAGCCACAGTTAATTCAGGGAACTACCCCCAATCAAGCAGTAAGCTAGGGGGAGGCTTCATTGAGACCTCACGTTTGGGAGGCACTGAGGGGTCTTCTCAAGCAGCACAATCCTAAGGATGCCCAAGAAGTTGACAGACTCTGTAGAAACTCCTGTGGAGATCAGAAGATGCTTCAAACTGAGTGCTTCTTACATCCTGCTCAATGGATATAATAGCAACTGTTCAGGCATCTGGTAGCCCTTGGCTATGTGCTTCCGAAGGACTGTGTAGTGCTGCACACTGGTGAAACAGCACAAAGGCCCTTGGGTCTGTGGTTTATAAACAATGCACAAGCCAGAATGTGGTATTTAGAAAAACTGATGTGTTTCTAATGTATGTAGATGTTGTTGTAGCTAATATCTGAATTATAAACACCCTCCCCCCACCACCTTCCAAACTGAGTCCAAAGTACCAATCCTTGCCAGGGACAATAAAGTAACCCAAGTTTGGAGTTTCTCGGTCAAGATAGTTTTGAGTCATGACATTTCTTTAAAATAAACATCGGGAAATTATCCAAAAAGTGAGGTCACCCTACTTTTACAAATATCTTTCCATCTCCCAAATATTTTGCCTAGTATCAGTCACGTTTTCCTGGAAAATTGTAGTCTGACATAGAAATTTCTCTGTGTAATTTCAGGTGGATTAATTTCAGCTTGAAAAAGTCAGGATGGGGTTCAAAATCAGCCTTATAATGCAGATTTTGCATCAAACTAAATTATGGAAGAGCCTCTCCATCTAGTATTTTCTCTCAGCCAGCTCACAATAACTGTGCCTCTACCACCAAACATTCGAGCCAAAAAAAACAGAAAGACAAAAGCCAAAGACAAACCAAAAGACAAGAAGCAGAGACAGCAGACAAGACAGAGAAGGAAAAAAAAAATCTACCTCACATACAAATCTTATTCTGAAAGCTCAAAGAAGAACAGCCTCTGTAAAAGTCAGTTCCAAAATTAGGAGATGACAGAAGTAGCAGAGATGGCAAAGCACTTAACCTGACCTACTGTCAAGAAAAGCTAATGAAAAAAACGGGAAAAATATGAGAAGTTTGTCACTTTAAAAGGAAAAAGCAATTTTTAATACTGAGTGTATGCAAACCAATAAAATACTCAGATGTTGGATCAGATCCATATCGAAGCAACTCAGCCTATAATTACATGAGAACCAAAAAAATGCCAAAACACAATAATAAAGATACTGTGGAGTGCTTTTTCTTTTGTGGAGCAAGCCCATACATACCACCAAATAAGGAAAAAAAAAGTTAAAAGGAATTCAGCATGATGATTACTAAAAGGGAGCCATAATGGATGGGAATGGGCAGAACTGGGAAGGAAAGAAGAAAAAGGGCCAAAATTAACACCAGCAGTAAGTGAAAAAAATGAGGCAGCTCTGTATGAGACTGACACCTGAGAAAAAGTTGTAACAGACAATCACATCTTGAAAAAATCCCCACATCTAAGTTTGCAGAGGAAGATAGTATCTCCCATCAGTCCAATTATTGCCATTAGAAAAAAAATAAGCATGCCTTCAAATGCATGGACCAACCTGCAGGTATGAAATGGGAAAATTATTTTAAACACCCCAAAGGTTGTTTGAATTTCCAACAATATAACTTGGAGTAAAAAGCATACCACCACTTCCCACAAAATTAATTTTGCCTATATACTTAGCCCATCACTGTTATATCAGTAAGACACTAGGAATTCCCAGAAAAAAAGGGTCAGATACAGCTACACTGAATAAAGTGAATGCGCATCTATTTTCATCAGCTGATAAATCAGTTCAGGATCTGGCCAGCAGCATGCTTAATGCTAATTGCTTGACAGGGAATGCTCCCAGATATGCTCATTATGTATTTTCTTTTGCTCCTATTGAAGAGAAAGGAAATTTTAACCTGTCATTTTGGTGGGAGCAGGATGGGGCCAGCTTTAAAAAAAATCTTATCTATTTCAAAGATAAAAACTCTTTGCCTGGTAGATATATCCCATCATCTAAAAATCACACACTAGAGTGAATGAATTAACTCCTTTTTAGTGTATACAGCATCAAATAGTTTCCACTTTTCTTCCTCAGACTTTAAACTCTACATCAAATGCAAAGAAATGGAGAACAAGAAAGCAAAGTTATCACTAACTGTTCTACCCAATGGCAAAGGGATGGATCAAAACCCCAACCAGGTAAAAAACTCCTATGTCTTTGGATTGCACATTTATACAAAAGGGAGAGCAATACCTTCTTTCCCCCTGAAACTAGTCCTTTTTATTCTTGCAAACACCTCATTTTATCTTGAAACATAAATAATAATCCTGAACTTCCTGCATTTTATCCTAGATCTACTACTGCTGTTAATGGGAGTATTGAAAGTGCAAGGAATAGACGCTGGGCTACAACTTCAGGCTAAAAGGTCTAAGTCCAAGTCTGTGCCTTTTTCTATGTCTGAAAAGTGCCCATAATTTTATGGGTAACCTATAAAAACGATTGAAGTAGTTGTGGTGGTCTTACATTGCTTAGATTGTTTTCTTTCCGCTCCCCAAACTTGAACAGAGCTATTACAATGATCTATTAGAGCTGGGGCCAGACTCACAACAGAAAACATAATACAAGCTGAGAACCATAATGTAGTCACAGCTCCAAACAGTTTAGGGATGAGATGAATTCTTTGTCTATCTTGCATCCTGAATATATCTAAATTATTCCAGTATCCATATATCTACGTGGACCACTTAACTCCCTCTTGAACTCTCCTTAGTGCTTTAAATTGCTTGTCAGCCACATGTGAAAATGTCTAGCTCATCTAAAATTTACATTCCAGAGTTTTCTATCACTCTCAGCAGTAAGGTTTCTTCTGATCTCGGTGCCACTGGAATGGTGGGACAGTTCCTGCCTTTTGCTCAGATACTCAGAATCGTGTGTGGAGCAGAAACGTAATGAGCCCTGGGTCAGAATTTCAGCAGTCCCTTATTTAGGACATCAGCATGGGGGAGGGCTAGCTGAGATAACAAGGTAATATGATTGCTGCTGCTGGCAAGAGGACAGATGTCAACATTGCCTCTCCTTTTCACGGAAACATACCTGGCTTATGAAGAATAGGTTAGCAAATATTTTAATACAAATAGCAACCTCAGCAGAGCTGCCAAAGCAGGCTCCAAAGAGACTGACTTGTTTACAGTCTGGACCAGTGCCTTAAAACCTGACGTGCTTATTCAACAGAAAATTAACCCCAAAACGGGTATCATCATTACTGTAGGGAGAAGCTCCAGAAAGATAATATCCTAACTCTCTCCAGCTGAACTCAGGACATTGTCCACATTTTATCACATTGAGTGCCCTTGTAGTCATTCAGAATAAACAAGCAAATAAAGAAGTGAGGTATATCACATATGATAGCTTGGGTCATTGGGACTGCATAAATGTTTGGATCTGGCCCAACCTCCTGCCTTCACTTGAATTACTACTGGAATCTAACTTCTTGCATTGTTTTAAGAGACTAAATTGTTCTCTCTATGTACTTTGGTCATCCCAGCTCAGATGTTATCTTTTTCTTTCCCACTCTAGTTTTTGGCTACAAAAAATACACGTGAAGAAGAGTGCTGAGAAGAGCCTTTTTTTTCCCAGCTGCAGTGTGTGTGTATATGTGTCTATGGTTCTGTTCTCCCCAAAATGCCTTTGACAAATATTGTCATTTATTATCTCATTTATTTAAAAGGTTAGTAGTGATCCTCATGAAAATTAATACTGCTATAGATTTGACCTTGTAAGGAACACTGGTAATACCAGACTAGTGTAGGTAAAGAGGGAGAGAAGAAATTGTTTCCAATGTTACTATAAACATGCAGTGACAGAGGAAACCTTCATAGGGAATGGTCACTGATCTGGTAAAGCTGCTCTGCAGAGGTGTCATAATCTTTAGCTATCAAATTTCTTGGAAGATGGAGAGAGAGACCGATCCTGGAATTATTATGCAAAGACCTGTAATACTGGATTTACCAACAGAGACCTCGGTCAACTTTCATTGCATAAGCCAGTTCATTTTGAGCAACCCCATGGGGGAACAAGAGAAACAGGTGAAGTGGGACACATACAAGCCAGGGCTTTCCTATGTGACCTGATGCCAGAGCTCTGTGTGAGACTATGCATTGCCTTGCATCCTCCGCAGAGGTTGGTGGCAGGCAGAGGTTAGTGGCATTGTCCGTGTTGAAAAACGTGCCATTTCATGGCATGTCAATTTTCGGTTCTTTGTGAGAAACTGGTCTCAGACCTCCATATAACCTGGAAACTAAAGTAATTGGATTTGGATTTCATTCAAGTTTTCATGGGTCACAAAACTTCTACTGAAATTAGAAAAAAACCCATTTTTTTTCTATCCCAGATTATTGCCACCGGGATCCAAACTGAAGTCATTCATGAGATGTCAAAAGTAAGAGACTGCAGTTGTGATCCAGAAAAAAAGAGTGAACACAGGGAGTCCTTGAGCAGGGCCAAAGGTGACAGTCATTTATGATGGCCACTCTTGATGACCAGCATGGAGGGATGTGACTTTCTTCCTTGTTTAACTACCCTATTAGTGACCTTGTGGCTGGACACTCCGACATTCTGGGGCTGCAGCAACATGTCATTTCTTGTAGGGACAGAGTAACAATCCCTGTCAAAGTGGTGAACTGTTAAGAATGTAAAACTGAAGCAACCTGCAGTCCTCAGGTCACAGGAAGTTTTGGGGTTTAAACATATAATTCCACTGGGGTTTGGTGAGAACTGAAAGCACATACCCACTTCCACTGAAAATACCTGCCAGCACTTCCTCGATACTAAGAGTGTAATAGAATGCAATGAAAACTGAAAGGTTTCTCATAGTATTCTATAAAACTTTTAAAAAGGATTGTATCCCTTTAGTAGAATTCTGTAACTGTTTAAAAACAAAACCAGAAAAAAAACCCACTGCTTCCTCTCATGTCTGTATTTTTAGAGTACTATTCACAGAAACTTATTAGAGCCAACCCTACTAAATTCCTTACAATTGTCCCACAAGAGTGGTTCTCAAAGTGAAAAAGGAGAAAAATGCTGGCAGTTTATGTAATGTCTTTTTCACTTATACAATCTGAGAAGATATCTAAGAATTTTAATGGTATACAAGCCTCTGGTGGCAAGAATCAAGCTGGACAGCCTTCTCTACAAGCTCAGACTTGTTTATCTGCGTGTCTTCTTGTACACCCTTGTCCCCACTCTCTCTGCTCCTGAGAAGGCAACGAAAAACATACATTCTCTTGAAAAAACAGCAGACTGAACTAGAATGCAGTACTTGGACACCTGATAAAAAACCCTTATACATTTTACAAGACCTGCTTCTGGGTCTGTTTTGCTTGAAACAAATATTTGCCTACTGAAAGGTCTGGTCAGGTTCAAGAGGTATAGTAAACTATTCCCTAAATAATCCTTACTCAATTCCCTATCTTTCCTATAAGAAGCCCAGTTTCCCTAATCTTTTATCTCAAAACTCAGAAAGGAGCATAGTCCCCTCCCCTCTCCCTTGCATCATACATAATCTGGAACTCTGGAGCTTGAAACGAGTTAAGTACCCGAGAAGGGTACCTGACTTGTGCCCTTCTTGCCGTTTATTGCATTAATGACTCTGACCCCTTGCTATTTTACTTCCTATATGTCCAATGCAAAATGTTAAGCATCCTTGTGACCTTTAAACATCCTGCACAGTTCTCCATCTCCTCTTTATGTGATCCAGACTCATCTCCACCTCCTGTTAGAAAATCCTGTGCATGCACCTGGCTCGATTACATCAGCATATATGCACACAGCTGAGCTAACACATTTCAATGAATCTACTGCAGAAGCAAAAGGAAATGAATACCTCTCCTTCTGTCCACAATCCAACAGTTGCTCTACCATGGTATCAATTTGGCATAAAATGAGAGTTCTCTGTAAATCCACTTCACTGCTACCTGAATGCTGTGATGTAGAGCTGGGAAAGAAACATACTAACAAGATTTTTATGGTGGCCACTAAAAGCTGAAGATATTTCGTTTCCCCATGCTTGAAACATCACCTCCTGTTGGTGTTATTTTTTTTTCTCCTTTTCCACGAGATGAAGTAGCTACATATTCCAGGAGTAATATGTGAGTAAAACAAGAATTGTATGAGAGACACATACCACTCACTAAAAGTTACTACACAATTCACCTTACATGCAGACAGCGCAGCAGTTGTATTTCTCAAGATCACTGCTACACATATGGCATTTTTCCATGTAATTTTACTGTACGTGAGTAGGTGATTCCTTTCTTTAACCTGGACAACGAGCATGCAGGAAATACCAGAAAGAGTAACAAGGGTCATATAAATGTACATGCACAGCAACACATTTGATCTGTAATGCTGAGTTTGACTGTGCATACACAGTTCTTTTCCCTTCAAAGGTACAGGGCTAATGGATTGCAGGGCTCTGTAAATAACTTCTGACTTCTGCTGAGCAGGACGAACAGAAACATGGGTTCATCATGGGCACTGGTTAGCTGAAGCAGAGCAGCAGTGTAGGAAAACAAGTGTAACTAGGAATAAAAAGTCTGCTCCGGATTCTTGTTCTGAACTTGACACCAGAGTACCAGGAAAGTCTCTGTGGGAGAGTTTGGAAGACTTCGATTCATGTCTGGTAGAGCAAACAGCAGTTGTAAAATCTCAAGAGATGAGGGCCACCCAGAGTGTGTCAGTTTATCAACTGGACAGCTGCGGTGTGTCTACAAATGCCAAACCATAAGCATATTGGCAGGGGAAGCAGGAATTGTGGCCAGCATGCAGAGAAGTGGCTCCTGAGTTTCTGAATTGCCTGCCTCTCAGAACACACTTATGGTCCAGGCCAGCCTGCCAGCTCCGGCAAGACTACTGTGCAGCAGCCCAGGGGCATAAGCACGCTTCACACCTGGCTCCCCAGCCTTTGGGAAGGGCTGTGTATTAGAGAGAATGACAACTGGGAATATTGTAGCACTCAGCTCAAGTCCCTGCCTTGGGTAGGGCAGCAAGATAACAACAGTGTAACTGGAAAGACCTTACAGTCTTACTGCTCTTCAGCTGGAGAAACAGCCCTTTGGGAGATGCGAGCAGCGTAAGAAAGGGACCTTCTGGTGGTACAGAAACCACTGGGGGACTTGATCAAATGCTCAGGGATCACAGGGCTGGAAGCAGAGCAGTAAAGCCACTTTTACACACCACAGTGGTCTTACCAAAAAAAGAAAGCTGTGTGTCTTCAATGCAAAAGAGTCAGTTGTTGCTGATGGCTGTATTTTCCACCCACTGGAAAAAAAAGCTGGAAATCAAAACAAATTATTCAGGAGAGGGAGGCAGAGAATGATGCCTCAAAGAGCAATTTAGGCTCCAGTGACAAGATAACCGCTGTCAACAACAAATGCCCAAGGAGAGTGAGCATGAAGTAGATTAAAAGTGAATGAAGTGTTATCCAAAATATACATGGTATTTTTTACATCTTAGGTGTTCTTCAGATACTTTATAACCTGTGATATTTATGATTATTAGTGTTTATAACAGTAGGAGCAGCAGCATTAATGTATCAATAGGCTTTGAAGAGATAAACTCTATTCCTAGTGTATTCCTAAGGGAGTTCTAGTAAATACTGGAGCATTCTACTGAGTCCATTCTAAAGACATTGACTAGGGCTTAGTTTGTCAGGATTTTGAGCTCCCAACATTGGAGCAGGGACAGAGGATTATCCAGGCTTCTTAAAATCCTCTAACCAGTGAAGAGTTAGGCAAAGGCAAGGAAAAATAGATGCTGTTGTTGCTGATCTCCTGTTCTCCTCAGGCCTGGCTTCATGGGCTGTTAGATATTCTGGCCTGAAGCTTCCTCTTGCTTTTCTGTACTTTCATTGGAGAAGAATATAAATCAGCAGACTGGGAAGCTCTCTGGAAGTACCTGCAGCTCTTCTGAGGTTGAGAGAGGGGTGTCTTAGAGACTAACAAAAGATCCAGTCTGCCTCTCCACTGACTTTGCTTTCCTCGTGAATAATCAGTGTCCCCAGAATCCGTGCAAGTAACACAGACACTTCTTCCCTGCAAAAATAGGGAACCAGTCTCAGGGCATTGTAACAACCAGGAATCAAGGACTGGTGGTGCTGTTTCAATGGACCTATTGATAAAAGTTTGCAGCAACTACTCAAGTGTCCCAAACTCCATGGTGACCATCATGACCACAAAACAGAGAACACAGAATTTTTTTCTCAGAGAGGGGATGAATCAACACATGGTCCACATCAGATGGGTTGAACTAAAGACCATTAAAAACCACTTCCAATCCAAATGACTATATGATTCTATGATCTCTCTAGTTGCACAGGCTTTGTGGAACTAAAAGTTTGAGAGATGGCCACTGGTGCCCATTAGGAAGAAGTTGATCTGGGATAGCAGGGGACGTCAGAATGTGTGCTAGTGAGAGAAGGAGGAGAGCCCTGACTGTTCTGCTTTTCTGTTCCTCCATCCTGTGAGTTTTTGTGTGTATTTCTTAAGAACAACACTGATGCCTGGCCCAGGCAGCTCCTTCAGGCTGGTGTGAGGGAAAGCAGGCAGGGTTAAGCAGGCTCCAGCTGTGACCACGAGCACAGTTGCAGAGTGGCACCACCAAGGAAAACATCAATCACCTAAATAACATGGTCCTGCTACTCAACTGGTGAATCCTCTCTGCTCTGTGAATCAAGAGGATGTGGCACCATCTGACACAGGCTGACTCTGCTCATCTTAATCCCTAGATTTTTCATCAGAATCACAGCGAAGCATGAAAAAGGGGGAATAAACAGCCACAAAAATAACCTCACTTGTTTTACTCTACCCATAAATACCACACCTATTAAAATAATCTTTTGGCTACTGAGGTCAGAGTGAGCAGTGAATTTGAGAAGTGTGAACAGAATTAACTTCTCCTTTGAAACTTTTATGGCAACATCCAAGCACTGCCTTGCAAAAAATCCCAACCAAACATCTCTCCTATTAGTTACAGAGCACAGCTACAGATCTTATTAAGACAGCTCTAACAGGACAGAAGAAGGACAGGGTTGATGATTAGTCATTAATGAAATGCAGCCACAAAGAAGATGACAGCTATGACTAGCATGTCTTGCTAAAGAAAGGGAAGCATGAATGTCGTTGCAAAAACTTTGGCAAGCCTCCACTGCAAATACAATGCAATTCTGACCACCCACGTGTGACAAAGATGTACTGAAAAGGAAGCAGGTACAGAGAATAGCCACACAGCTGATCACAACCTGCCTTATGCAAGGGGACCTAATCTAACAGGTTGTTCAGCCCAGCAAATCAAAGGCTGCTGGATATCCCAATGATTGTAAGTTCAGCAGACAAGGAAAAGTATAAACCTAGATAGAAGAAATTGGAAAATCTAAATAGCAACATCACTGTTTGCAAATTGCCTAGGACTAATTTTAGGCTGGAAATTGAAAGGTTTCAAACTTTTGGAAGAATGAGTGGAGCTTTGGTGCTCCTCACCCTGCATTATCCTAGTCTCTGTTGTTCATGGTCTCATCTAGTGGCTGTTGGTATTTCTCCTATGTAAATAAGAACGAAGAGTACAAGCTGGTTATTGGACTGAATGGGGCCTCCAACTTCTGTGGTTCCCAAGAAATTACATTCTATGAGTAGCAGCTGTCCTTCTGGGCTGTAGGATTGAGCAGGCTTTTCCCTATCTATTAATCCACAGTAAAGGCAGAGGGCTCACCTCCCATCCCCCACTGTAACACAGCATTTAGAGTTGCAAAGCAAAACAATGCTTTTTTTTAATTAAAAAAGAAACCCTACAACTCTTAACAGCAAAACCACTATGACAATGAAAAGGACATAAGGAGAATCAGATTTCCAATAAAGACATATAATTCCACAGAAGCACAGAAGATAAGGCTGGATGCTTTAAGATTATCCACCATCCAGTACAAAATGTTTCCTACTAACTGCTTCATACCAACAATTGAAATATCATTCATCCATTCCATGCACTGCTTTCATCTCTACCACACATTGCAAAATGTAATACCAAAGATAAGAAACCATCAATAGCAGCTCCACTGCTTTCAATAAATCTGCTTTCTACTCCTCTAAGAAACAACACCAGCATCTGGATTAATCTTTAGTTATTTGCAGTAGCAAATCCTTATCTTTAGTCTGAATTCTGGAATAAACTCATGTAAACAGAGGCTAGTGTAAGAATATTGAAATGAATTTTATTTATCTGCATGGGAACATGCCATTTTGCCCATAAACAAGGGAACTGTCATATTTAAATATTTCTCCAGTGCAGTCATAAATCTCTCATAAATGAATATCTGGGTCTAGCTCTCTCTTTGAACTTTATCTTGCCTTTATAGAACTGTATTGTCTATGGATTTTGGGCTTTTTGGTTAGTTATTTGCTTGAAGTTTTGTCTACTGTCTCTCTTACAGTTGTCTGAAATTTGTTGCGTAATCCTGTCTTACAAATGGAGACACTACATCTACAAATTATAGATATATATGAGGATTTACAGTGGAAATATTATGCACCCATCATCCTGATCCCAGGTCCAGTGAATTCAGAAGCAGTTTTTACCTACTCCATTTATTTTTAATTAAGCCATCCAAAAGAGACTTTCTCCCCCCCATCTATAGAGCAGAAGTGTAATGGAAAACTCAAGAAAGTTCTTAGAATGTGTTCCATAGGTCTGGTGAGATGCTTGTCTCTATATCTTGATGCTAAAGAGAAAAAAAAAAAAAAAAAAAGAAGAAAAGAAGTTAAAAAAGGGCAAAAGGAGGAATTTCACTGGAGTCTACTGGGTCTTGAAAAAGCTAGCACTGGAATACAAGAATTTCACTCATTAGGCTGTGGTATTAAAAAAAAAGAAATAGCAGCAAAAATTAAGTGGTGATATAGTATCATTTTTCATACACTGCACAAAACAAAACAAAAGTAACAAAAAAGTAACAAAAGCCTGGAAAGCCAGCCACTTACCCAGGAATGTTCTCTAATCTATATATTCCATACATCTCCCCTGAAATCTCTAAAATTTCTATAGGGAGGTTACATTTTCACTTTCTTTTCTGCTGTCCACGATCAAATATTCTAGCGCCAGACGTCATTGTTGGCCATGAAAAGATCATAAGAGCATTCATATGCTTATAAAATGAATGGATAGCATTACTGAGACAAAAAGCTGGAGGAGGAAAAAGCCCTCTATTAACAGCACCAGAGAAATCAAATTCTCAACAGCCAGTATCACTCTAAACCTTATTTCACCATAGCTTTTAAAAAGACTGTATCACAAGACACTACTCTTTGCCAGAGACAATACCCCTCGTTATCCAAGGTGAAGCCTGCAGGGAAAGGTTGTGTAGACTCTGCTGGCTTACTGAGGTAAGTGCCTTGTTATCCATTCTGACATAAAGGAAGCGGGAGTGATCCCCCAGAGAAGGGCTCCAGAAGACAGGCGGAAAAATCTGGCGGAAGGAACCCTACAACCAGACAAGCCTGGGGAATTGACAGAATATATGTGAAATTACTGCTAACGCATGGATAAATAACAAAAGCCCAGAACAGATGGACCCTTGGGATCCAGCTTCAGGATCCAATAGGAGTACCATTCTCCATCCTCTAATCCCATGCCACCCATCCCAGGCACTTTGAGGGCCAGTAGGGTTCTCTTCCGATGTACTTGAAGCGCATCCAGCCATTGTCGCTTTCAATACCTCTTTGTAATGTCTGCAGCCTAAAAGTCGCCCTGTAGGAAGCAGCTGCTGTATGAAAAAGGAATGAGCTTCCACTGGAAAAAAACCCCGTTCTGTTATTGAAAATAGTCATTACTTCACCACTCAGCATGCTAAAACATTAAATAGAGGAAATTGTCTCTCTCAAATCCAGTGTTGCTAGACATATCAAAAAATATACAGTCTTTGCAGGACTCCATCTTTGCTACACTCAGTATAAAAATCAACATGGGCCTCCCGTGGAGGAAGCAAGCAACTCTATTTGCTTGTTTTTGGAATAGCTGAGAGTATGTCTAATGACATGGGCACTAGTAGCAAATATTACTGTAGTCTGCAATGAAAAAAAATATGAAGGTTGGGAAAACTTCATTAAGAGTTAGGTCATTCCAATGGAGAAAGTCATGGAAGAGCAGAGCTCAAGACAACTTTTATGCACCCATCTGTGTGGGTTATCAGAAAAACTGGTATGATGCAACAGAAAGCCTAGCAGATCTCCTAGATAATTTCAAAGGAATATTATTCCTACAGTACTACCAGTGCCTTATCGTGACATGGAGATCTTTCCAGTCATGCTCTCTTAGGAGTATTTACTTCAAAATGGTTATTGCAAACTACCACAAAACACAAGGCAAAAATTTTGAAAAACTGACAAAAAGAATTTTCTTCAAAAGGCACTAAAGCTTGAGTAAGAAATCCTTGCAGTTTTCTTTTCATCCTTTTCTTTTGGCTATGTTTTTATGTTTTTTCACTGGACATATACTATCCTATCTCAAAGCCAAAGAATAAATAAATTTATGCACATATGTAGTAGGGTCACTGAATGCTGAGGAAGGGAAGGAAAATTTATCAGGTCAAGTTTTCAAATCAGAACTAGATCTCCTTCTAAAGGATACCATAGCAATCAAAATAAAAATATATGTTAAATAGAGCATTTCCTAGGGAATAATTTATGGCTGGGATTACACAGGAAGGGCTTGAAATGAAAGGGAAAGATTCAATATAGGTCAGTAAAGGGAGATCCAAGATCATTTGCCTCTCAAACAGAAAAGATTCCATTCCAGTGAGAGTTAGGGCATACAGTAAACTCTGAACTCAGCCAGCACCAAGAGCCAGTACCACTGAATTGGGATATCTCTTGCCTGAGGCAGCTGCTCCAGACCCCCAGATTCCTCTGAGGCCTCTGTCCAGGGAGACAGGCAACCAAGCTACTCTATGCCATAGCAGGCTACAGCAGTTCTTCTGTTGGGCTCAGCAGTTTTGAAGTGATTTTGCCACAAAGGAAAGGAAAATATTGCCTCCTGGATAACTGGGCCTCGCATGAGTGTGCTAAGAAACACAAGAACAGGCTCACAGAAGCTCTGTCGAGTCCAGAAGCCTGTCTCTGACAGTAAATCCCTAGTTAACTCTTTCAGCCCAAGGGAAAGAACACAGCATCAAAATCCCAGGTAGATGCTGAGCTCATTTCAAGCTCAGCATTTGGCAAAAAATATGAATGTTGCTCCTTAAAAAATACAGAACAGTATGTATGGGAGAGGTGGCATTTCTGAGCCAGCATGTGTCATTTCCTGTGTATAGAAGGTCTTAATGGGAGCAATCATCATTGAATTTCTGGGGTAATTCAAAAAGTATATTTCCACAAATAATGGTAATGCATTTTCATAAAAAAAAAGAAAGCAAACAAAAAACACACCACAAACTTCCATATTCCTTTGAAATACTTGCTGTAGGAAATCTGATTCAATGAACAGCAGTTGTTCTTTCTGCTCTTCTGACATTAAAATCTGTGAATTTCTATTATTTTTTCACCTTTTCATCATAAAATGTGTAGAGCAGCTCAAACCTCAGAAACCTCAGGAATATTTTTTATCAAGAGTCAAAAGATGGTTTCAGTAAGTAAACTTATCTCAGTAACTCATCTCAGTCTTTCTTGCATCTGATCTCTATCACTTCTAAGTCAAGGGACAAGTCTGTAGTAGGAAAAATAGAAATCACTTTAATCTATACTGGAATAAATGAATATTTGTTCTAGTTGACAGGCTGGCAGGAACTCAGAAGAACAATATATGAGACAAATCTCAGAGAAGGTTATTTATTCTTGTTCAACCACAGTACAAATTTCCTGATGAAGCTGGAGTTCTGGAATGCTTGACCAGATCTCTGTGAACCTTGTTACCAAGGTTGAAATTATCATGAATTACTGTTGTACTCATTAGTAGGAGTTCTTAGAGACATTAAGTCACCTACTGGCTGACCTTCTGAAGTAGTAGATTTACATTACACAAGACACAAAAAATACCAATATCAGCATTTAAGCACAGAAGATTATTATATAAAGTTTGCCAAGTTAAATGAAAGGATTGAACGTATCAGTCTTAGAGACCAGTATTCACACCTGCTCAAAAACCTCATTATTGATTAAAGTTTGCTAGCTGGGTTTCCTTTTAATAGATTTATGCCAGGTTAAAGGTGACAGGAATCCCTGATGGTATAATACAACTTCAATCACTTTTAAAAAGACAGTTCATTATTGGGTGCAGGCAGATGGCAAAAAGAGCATTAGAGTAGGGACTGGAAGCATTTGAAACATCAGTGGCTAGTTCTTATTTACATCTGAGAAAATGACAGTATAGGAAAGATGTAGATTGCCAGGGGTAAAATCTCAGCCACACTAAGGTTAAATGACACCAGAACTTCAACCCTGAAGAAGTGTGTTCAGTAAAATCTCTCCCAAGGTTTTGTAAAAATTGAAGTCGTGTGGTTATGACAGCTATGTACATCTTTATAGGCAAGAAGTTTGCATAAATGTTTGAGGTTTTGGGTCAGATTCATTTGAAAGTAAGTAACACAAAATTGGAACAATTAGTCCGTTTTCTTCCAGATCCCAAAAGTTCAGGCAGTAGTTGGAGAAGATCAGATCTGACCCTTGTTTCCACCTTCACAGTGTAAGTTCTAAGTGTACCAAAGAAAATAGCACTACTCTTCATTATGGCATCTTAACAGATTCCTTCAATAACTAATTACATAGATTTCCTAGTGATTCTCCTTTCCATTTCTTTTCCTCAAAATGCCTGATGTAACTTTGTCTTTAACTTACCCATAATAAAACAAACATGACTCTTCTTCCCTGCTGTTGGTTTTTAAAACTCTGCAGTTTCAATCTCATACACTTCTCTGGCTTTCAAGCTATCAGCTGAATTTCCCTAGATGTGTACAACTACAGCTTCAGTATATTTTGTTCTTCATTTGTATTGGACATGAAATTTTAGTTTGGTGTTATGCATTATGGAGAGTCTGGAAGGGAAGGTTGTTCTCTTTGCACTTGGCCCTGAGGGTTGGCAGCAACACTGCAAAATGACTTTATCCCCAAACCAGATGTTCAAGTTGTTTTAATAATATCTTATGTTTCCTTCACAAAATAAAACAAAAACTCCCTGTATCAGAATGTTCCAGTGCTACAGCAATGGGATTTTTGCTGTCTACATTTTGCCCACCAGATGGTAGCACTGAAATGAAATCAGAAGTTTTCTTATCAAAGCACTTATTACTCATAGGTTGGACAAAATTCTTCCTTCGTAGCAGTTGCAGGATCTAATTGCACGTAATTCCCTAGGTCATCCTAGGGAGCATCCTATATCCTATCAGCTGCTGTATTATCTGAGAGCAAAAAAAATACAAATGTAAGTAAAAGTATGTAAGATGGGCCCTCTTTTGCTTGGCTTAGGTGCTGTCTAGTTCACTTGCAATTTATATCCTCCTTATTTTTTTCTCCTCCATTTAAATTTTGTTTCCCGTCATTACAAAAGAGACTAGCAGAAGGAATGTTATTCATACAATGTGACTCCTACTGTTAATTTTAACAAGCTTTAAATTCAGTAAAGCTGAAAATAGTGTTGATATTCTAGAAAAACCTTGTTCTTGGTTCAGAGAGGGCTAAAGGCAACCAGAAGACTACTAAGAATACATGGAGTGTAATGTGTTGTCTTATTCAGAAGTTACTTTTCATCTCTGTGTTATCTGCTTTTGTGTTTTAGTCATGGACTAAAGAGGCTATCTTGATTCACATTTGTGATAAAAACATTGCTCAAATGCTCTGAAGAGTAGCTTTTCTTAGCTCATTATGGATAGCAGGCAGCACCAGCACCAGAGGTAACAGAACTTCTACCCAGGATCCTTCAAGTGCATCTGTGCATACAAGTTTTCATTTAGAAAAGAGCTTTTAAACACATTTAGTGAATTGAAATCCTTCCTTTTTTTTTTTCTGAATGCTTAATTCAAGTGTCATCATTAGTAGAGTCTCCCTAGAAGAAAGGGTTTATAGACAACACAGTAATTTTTTTTCACCTGACTTAATTCCAAGTTAGTGACTAGCTAGTTCAGGCTTAAAGCACAGTATTCACATTCTGTGAAGAAGGCAGTGCAAGTATTTTCAGTGAGATTTGAATCAGGACCCTTTTCTCTTAAGAGGTTTGTTCTTTTCCAGGGATTTTGCTATGCATAAATGGCCAATATATCATTGTTTGCAGATCCTTATCTAACACAGTTAAGGTTTAGCAAACACGATTTTAGTCCACAGGAAGGATTATCATCTCCCATTTCACCATGGAAATAAGTGTCTCATATACTACTGAAGATGAAGCTGACAACTGTCAACTGCTGCAAGAACAAGACTTCATGAGCTCTAGCTCTACCAAAATTACTGATTTGCTGCATTTCTTGTCGTTTTACAGACATAGGCTGTTTGTTGGGGTGGACCTGTCTGAAATTAAAATTCTTGATAATAAAACTCCAAGGAACATGGAAAGTCATGAGGTTTTTGACAGGACCAACATGAGTCCCCGAGGTTTAAATGCAAATGCCAAAAAAAAAAAAAAAAAAAGCTAAAAAAGCTTAGCAAATGGTTTGGTGGAGAAGACTACAAATGTCTGGTAAGTATCTTGGTACTATACCATTTGAGGTAGCTGCTGGATTTCTGCCAAGCTTTGGAAGTGAAATGAACCTAGAGTACAGCAGGTTTAAAATATTTTGAATCAGTGCCATCAATCTGGAACTTGAGCAGTATTACTCAATTTTCCATACTTTCTTTCTGAATCTGGCTGCACAGTAAGAAAATTTGAAGTGGTTTTCTATAAACCTGGGTGGCTTCATGTTTTTTTTATATAGAAACCATCTGAAGTGTTGTTTTCACTAGGTTTTGACCCCAAACCAGGCAAAAGTTGGTCATTTCAGCTGAATTTCCTTTTGAGGTTTTGGATTCCTTCCAACCTTAAGCTCTCATTTAGGCTGCAGAAGGTTCATATGTGCCTTCTTTGTGAACCTGCTGAGTGTACTCATCTTGCTCAGTCAGAACTCAGAGGTGCTACCAAGAGGTGAAGGAGGTACAAGGAACAGACAGAACAAGCCTGTAGTCTTTCAACATGCACAACTTCCACTAATTTTGTGAGAGAACCATGCATGGAGCAGATCTAATCACCCCACCCCTTCGTCAGGAAGGGCAATGTCACGGGACAAGAACTCAGAGTTCAATTCCTGTGTCTGATGCACACTTCCCCTACAGTTTTGGACAAGCCAGCCAGGGTAGAAATCTAGGTCACATGGAAATGAATGACAAAACTCGCATTGACATGAGAGCAGGATTTCACCTTAACCTGCTTGCATTGTAGCTCTTGATCTTCTACATGAAGCCCTTTACTTTATCATTTTATTTTGTCCCAGCCATTTGTGCTATAAACTACGTGAGTCAATCTGAGGGTCTGCACAATATCTAGAATCAGCAGGAGCTTTTCTCAGGTGGGGCCTCTCAGTGTTACTGTCATGCAGATGACAGACAGTAATAAATGAGAAGCACGTGCACTTGACCTGAATGGAAACAGATGGAGAATACAAGGCCAGAGGATTTCACTTGACAAGATCACAGCACTGTGCTCCATTGTTAAACCCTCCAATGTTCTGCAAACATGCAGGATCTTCCTGTAGACTCTCCTTACTAACAGAGAAGAGCAACACTTCTGGCACAGCAGAAGACTGTATTCATTCACAGAGTATTCACATTAAAAGCTGTTTTTAATAAACTGTTTCTTTTAGCTGACTGGTTGAATCTAGGTACAAAGGCACAAATTACATAAGCCAGTAAAACAAAATTTTAAAATACATTAATTATAACTTTATAAGGCATTTTCATCTTCAATGTGTTGTGGACTTTGACTAATGCTAGCAGGAGGTAAAGAAAGACCTGAAAACTGCATACTTACTTCCAGGTCTAGTTGTACCTAGCGTTCAAGTATCCCCATCAGATCATCTGCCAGCATTTGCACATTTCCCACAAGATTCATGTTGCTGCTAGCCTGGGTGTTCTGCCCACAGCAACATAACTACATGTACTTTCATGAGCATAGCCATTGTAGAAGATGCTAAACAAGTAACACTGTCCAATCTCATGTATGATATTCTGTCCTAGTGCCTATAAGGTTGGGCACAGAAAGGCCCCCTCATGTACAAATGCAGCACTGATACTGATACATCAAGGTAGGCAATGGTTTCAGCACATCCAGACACAGCTCTATCTTCAGTTTGGTTCCCCTCCCCACCAAGGTTTATACAGGCTAATACTTCTAATTTTGTAGTCTTCCATTCTTCCATTCCCTGGAGGTGCTTCAACTGTTTTGTGTGTATCTTGCCTCTTCCCTTTCAGATGCTTCTTCCAGCAGCTAAGTCTTTACCTTTTCCTCTCTAAAGGAAGGTGACCTTGTTCTAAGCTAAGGAGAAACGGCATCCTCGCTTTTAAAGAGAGGAAACAATGCACTCTTTGGCTGCATCCATGCTAGTAAACTAAATGTGTTAAGGAATGTTCCCTGGCCCACAGCAACATCTGGCACAGAACAGGCTGCCTCAATCCCATTCACTTCCTTTTCACGCCAAACTGGGGTGAATGCATCCAAACTGCCTACTGGGAGCTGCCCTTGGCATGCACTAACTCCCGAGCCATATTTGGGAATCATCTAGGACAGTGCTATCTGACCTGGGTCAGTGTGTTGCCAGCATCCATGCTAACAATTTAATAGCAAAAAGTGGTCTCCAGCTCTCAGGAACATTCCCTGGCATTGCTTAATTTGCTAGAGTCAGTGTAGGCTTGATTCCTGTGCTGTTACTGAGCACACACAGTTGACACTGTACAGTCATATCCTAGTTTCTGCACACCAAATCCTCTAGTGATAGGGATGGCTATCAAATCAGCAAAGCCCCAGGTCCAACAGCATTGACAGGGAGAGAAAGATCACATTGTCTGCAGTGGAATAAATAAACAGAAAAAAAATTAAGGGGCAAAAAAGATGTTTCTTTGCATGCCTTTTACCCCAAAATACTCTTCCTCCTCACAATTCCTGGTTTTATTTCTCTGAGCTCCTGACTCTTTTCACATCTCCTGGTGTTTTCTGCAGCCCCTGCCACTTCCTCTATGATCTTTTTTCTTCCCTTCACACCTACTCAAAGCTATTATTCCTGAATCAAATTTGACACACATTTCTCAAATCATTACTTTTCTTTCCTATGTTATGTTTCTCTACTTTAAATTCTTCTCTCCTACATATTATTCCTCCTTCCTCAAAATTACCAAAAGCTCTTCTATTTGATTCACTTACTCCTTTGAATTGTTTTCTTTCTTTAGCCTTTACTCTTGATCATATATTGTTCAAAATCCAGAATAATTCCTGGACTTCTTCCTAGTCTCACAGTTACTTGCTGCTTTCTCTTGACATACTTTTCCTGCACCCGTCCTTTAAAATTCAGCATACTGCAAAATATCTTTCCTGTTTGTTTCATAACCTTCTGTGACCCCTTCTTTCTGTGCCCCTTGACCCTTCTCCCAGACTTTCCACTATCCATTCTCAAATAAAAACAGGAGTAAGGGGGAACACCATGGTTATTCATAGTGAAGGGAAGTGGAATAGAATACTTGTACCAATGCCAGTGGGTTTCATTGTGGTGGGATCATAGCACTGGAAGGTTAGAAAACTTGGTAAACTTTGAATTTTGTAGTGAGACCTCAGTGAGAGCCTGATACATCCACAGCCTGACACCTATTTTCACCAAGACCAGCAGTTATTTGTTGTCCTTGTTTGGGGTTCTCTGCCAGATGTTCACAGATTAGCATTCATGTTTCATTTGCCATCAATCCATGGATTATACTAGTTGATTGTGCTCCCAGAGGGCCTGACTCCTCTGACTGATATTTTACATTAACTAAGGTCTAGAGCCAGTAAAATATTTAAGCTTGTATCTAAAGATATCTCTGTAGAGTAAGAGTGGCTGTACAGAGAGACCTGAGGTGCCTCAGGCAGGAGTTCATCTGCAGCTGACTGAAGTTCAGTGCAGACAAAACATTGAAGCATCTGTCCAGGTCCTTGTGTTTGCTTTGCAGCCACGAATCCTGGTGTCAAAACCAGATGTTTCTGAAGGAGTCCAGGCGTGTCTATACAGAAATTCAGCCATTACTGCGAGTGCATTGTAAGGTTTGAAGGAAATACACAACATGCCTACCTCTGCAGTCTTTGCTGCACAGTGGCAAGATTATTAGTCAAATTTACTAGTCAAGTTTCAAGTGGTAGTTGACAGCATCTGCCAACCTTGGAAAGCTCACAAGCAAAAGGGGAACCCACAAGCAATCCCAGAAGTTCCACATTTGTTGGGCACAGTTACTAAATTCAAGCAGAAATAACTGGTGGTATGCTATGGCCTGCAATCTACAGTAAAACCAATAATCTGATGGTCTGGAAAAAAAACACTTTTACAAAAAGATATTGACATTGTTATTTCATATGTGGCTTGAACTATGAAGCTTTTGTCAAATTTTAAATTGTTTCCATTTTGAGGCCATTCTTTTTCTTTGGATATTAATTTTCTGCAGCAGAAAATTTAATCTGCAAATTTTCAAAGCCTTCTCTATTTGTAACACTGAAACCTTTTCAACATTGAGAAGCAAACAAATAAACCCCCCACAAAACAAAGAAAAAATTCTTAAGGAAAACTTTGGGAGTGAATAGTCCCTAAACATTAGTTACTACATTGCATTCAGAGGCAAAATAAAGTAGGGTGCAGGGAGGAAGGAAAAAAATTATGAATAGAAAACCAAAATATTTGTTTCCAATAAAAAATGGGAATTTAGAAGAAACTGAAAGCTTTTCCTGAAAGTTCTGGTTTTGGAAAAAAGCCAGTTTATACTGAAACATTTTACTCCAAGTATTTTTCAGTCAGCTCTAGATTAAACAGCTCAAGTTGAACTCTTGCTTTATTAGCTGTTTAGCAGTTTCAGGGCAAATCAACAAGACACAGACAAGTCTTAGTAAACTCCACAAGTATTCTTTTGTGATCCAAACAGCTTAAAATTTTTTTCTTTGTAGAATTTTACCCCTCCTCTCAATTTTAAGAGCACTTCATAGATTTCATTTGATCATTCCTGGTCTTTGGGATCTCTGAAAAAAAATTGTTGAAAATATGTGATAGAAAATTGGGGATTTGGCAAGGAAGACAAACAAAACCAACAACTTTTCACAAGGATACTTGCTTTCTGTAGGGGATATTTTAGAGTTTTCCTTTAAAATATATACATATATTAAAAATGCATCCAGTTTTCTGGCTGTAATTTTTAAAGGAAAAGGATTTCCAACAGAACTAAAATTTCAATGGTGAGTTCTTCATAACCTTTTAAGTTAAAGAATGCGTATAGGCAACACAATTTTTGTTGTAAGTCATGCTTGTTTATTTTTATAAGTAACTGTTCTTCAGAGATCTACTGAGCACCCTTCCTTTCAACTTAATTAGTTCTCAGTCATGCTACTACTCCAGGCATGTACAGTACCAGCTATGGGCTTAGCACAATCTGCAGTTTCTTTGCAAGAGAAACTGCTCCTGCTGCTGGTAGTAATACAAGCATACAGTGGAGGGGTGAGGAATACTGCGTGCTTTTATCTGACTTGGAGCAAGCCCACTTGAGATAAAGTGAAACACAGCTTTCGGAGCCACGCAGGTCATAAACCTCTGCACTGTACACACTGCCACTCTTCTGCTGCCTTCACTTTGTCTTGCACTTGTTCTCTACTGTCATTAAAAAATATGCCAAAGAAAATTTCCAAGGAGCCTTGGAATCTGAGGGTTGCATGCTATCTGTGGAATTTCAGGGTGGAGTTAGATAATTTACTTATCAGGGCCTAAGATCTTACACTTTGATGGTTGTTCTCACAGCAGTGGCCCTCTGCAAGGATGGAGAGGTCTGGGGGGTAAACCTGCACACCTATTTCCTCACTTTCTTCCTCCTAGGCCCCAGCACACTGTTGTTTTGTGTTTATTTACTCTTCTCATACTAGGACATTTTTGCCCAAAGTTGGATACAGCAGGAATACTAGTGGGGGAGAGTGAAGCACAGTGCCTGAGTGCCTTCTTCCCCATAATTTCAGACCAACAACAGTCAGGATGGTACTAGTGAACAGGACAAAGCACCAGTCTTCTCCCTCAGAAAAAGTTACAAACTCCTGCTTCTGCAGATACACAAAAGTTTAAAGAAATTAAAGCTATATGCCTTTCTTACCTTATCTTCTCATTACAAACACTAAATGCTGATTATCTCTTCCCACTTGTTTACAGGTCTTTTGGGACTGTAACAAACTAGTGATATACTTCAGTACCCAACATAGAAAGGTCTTTTCTTTAGTCCTGTGAGAGAGACCTTCCCTCAAACTTTGTATTCTCTTTTTTTTATCAAGGGTATGGGGTTGCCGAGCCCCATCTTGTTGATTTCTTTGCTTGTGGCTAGAAACCTTTTTTGGCTGCCTACCCATCCAGCCAGCACTTATTCTCTCAACAGTAATAATCACATCCAAATTAGATTCTGTTAAACAACGTCCCATTTCTTTCAGAAACAGGAAAAATGAAAACATGTATAGGAAAGCCTTTATTCTTCTGCACGGCAACAGGATGTGGGGTTACAGTGGGTCATACAAGCATATGGTGCAAAAGGTGAATATTTGTTGAGAACCTTTGCTGTTGAGATCAGACTCTAGAAACTGCATTTTCTCCATATGGGTTTGAACATTCGTACTGGCAAAGACTATTTGTTTCAATTCACACAAAAATTTGATTTTGGGCTGACTGCAAGTACTTATTTATTTTGGGTTCAACCACCAAACCTCCCCCCTCCAGCCCCAAGTAACATAAAGAAAAAAAAAGGTAACAACTTCTACAACTCTAATACAAAATATACTTCTAAGGTCAGAGTTTCACAGTATTTCCTCCCTCTAAATTGAGGGGTCCCTGATCCTTCCTTTCTTTTTATACCCAACCACTTTTGCCCTGAAAAATTAAGGCCTACACAGTGAATTGGATAAGAGAATTGGGGTGAGTCTTTGTTATAGACATTTCTGACAAAAGAGCTTCTGTCATTAAAGTAAGGTCTAGGCACTGGGAGAATAGAACAATTCTGTACAACAACCTTCTCTAATGTACTTCTCTAAGCATCTACTCTCAAAACCAAAGCAAAGAACATTATGAAGTCACCATGTGGTTCTGGCAACTTCTTCTCAAAACAAAAACCCCAAACAAACCCAGAAGTAGAAACAGTATACAAAGGATGAAAAGAAGTATGAAAAGTGTGGGGTAGCCTGTGTTTGAGGAGAAATCTAGACCTCTTCAGCCTTGAAAGAGAGACAAATGAGCTAAAGACATGCAAGTTCTTCTATAAAGTTACTGTTCTCAGGATTCATAATGAAAAAATTACTAGAGGTCTTCACTAGAATGCTGGGCTTATACTTTATTAAATATTACAGGTTTTCATCAATGGTGACTATATGTGCACATAAAAAGAATGAGACTTCAGTGTTCTGCAGTAGACCATGAAGAGACACTTTAAAAAGCAAAATTTTCTCTCATCACATTAGAAGTACTGATCAATAATCCAGGAATATGCGATATGAGACAATTATGTCCTAATATAACTTGAAAAATATTTTAAAATATTTCTAGGCAAAACTATTTGGATCTGAGAAGTGCCAGAGACAAAACACCACTGAAGAGTTAAACCTGGTTGGGTTTTTTTTCAGATGGTACATTTCTTCACTGAAAAGGGATGTGATGTGCCAGAGTAACCAGTAACAACTAAGAGTTCGTTCACAAAATTACTTATGGTTACATGACACCAGTAGTCTTCCGCTAGTGGGCACCATTAATACTGGGGCAGCAATAGATTACCCATTAAAAGAGCCTTATTTGAGTTTGGAAGGTGGGCAAAGATTCTGAACTGCAAACTGAGCATCTCAGCCTTTACTGCAGAACATAAAATTGCTGGTTATATGACTTATCTGAGGAACTGCTGAAGGATTGTTTAATTTAATGAAAGACAATATTCTTCCAGCATTTTAGACCTTGTAATGTAACACCAAGGAGTGCTGGTATTTCCTGGCATTAGCCATAGGATATGGGCTGGGTCATAAAAGACCCAGCTACTGGATTTAGTAGATACATTGTATCTCCTTACCCTCCAGATATTTTCTGATCTTGGAAAATTAGATAAGAAAAGCTAAAGTTTCAACCAAAACTAACAACTACCACAGACAAAGCCAAGCAATTAGTAAAGAATAAATCAATAACTGTAGAATAGAAGACAGGGTAAACTCTCAGAATTCCCCATAGCAGTAAAAGCAGACTGTATTGATGCCTTTGGGATCTCTGTTAGCAATAATCACCTCTGTTCTTCAGTGGTTTACCATCACAGTGTCACTATGCACTCTGAAGACCATAAGGCTGCCCAACCAACTCTGGAAGTGGGAGCACTTTAGGTTTATACTTATTGTTCCTGCTTTCCATTTCTAATGGCTGCATTGGCTTCTTTACATTTGTTCTCAAGAAAAAGCCAGTGACTCCTGATATTCTCTTCTGAGAGAATTTACCATCATGAGTGCTTATAAGAAAGGGCATTGTTAGATCATCAACTTATTCCCTTAGCAGGAGTCCCATTGATTTGCTTGAAATATGCCTTGAGACATTAATGGTAACTATTGTACATTCTTGGAGTTTGTTTTCTGCCCTATTCGTCATTCTTGATGTATAGTACTTTTGGCTAACCACAGTTAACCACCTTCGGTTCAAGAAACCCATTACATTCTGGCACTGAAACTTCTGTTCTCCTGCCCTGAAGTCTCTAACATCATCTCTGTACAGTGAGATGTATGATGTTTTGCAATAATGCTCAATGTGAATAAATTTGTTAAACGCTCCAGAATATATTCTCATAACCAAACTATTTCTGCTAACCATGCAAATATTCATAAAAGGTTGGCTGAAAAGAGTAGAAATTTATGGACTGCTGAACACAATTGGTTATTAATTCATCTGGAATCCTGTATGTGGGGGAAGGGAGATTATACTACAAATTCATATGTGGTTGCTTTCTGAAATGTAACATACAACAATTTAAATTTAAACAAAACCTTTCTCATTAAAAAATAATGTAATCCAAAATGATGAATCAAATTCAGACAAAAGCAAGCAAAATCTTCCTATTGTTTCAACTTCTTGTTTGTTTATCAGTATTCTGTTTCTTAGAAACATCTTAATGCTTAAACTCTGATAATGTACTCAGGCCCTTGGAGTAAAGAAAGCTACACATTATGAGACCTAAGGAGCAGAAAAGATTATTTAAAATTCCATTAGCACTTCTTCAACAGTCAGCACAGGGACATTTTGACACTACCTAGTGACACCCTCCCGATCTCAGCATGTTCTATTTCACTTCCAACACCTTTGCAAAAATCTGTGCTTAGGCAAGGATCTCCCTGAAAAGGGCCCTCATAGACCACTTCATGCTTCCTCTCATAATCATGGATATTCTAATCATGCCCTTTTCAAACTGAAGCCTTTTTTTTAATCAATTTCATGGACACTTTCTGAGGCTAAAAGGGTGATCTGTGAAATGGTCTCTAGCATATAGACTCCCGTGGTAGTGTGGTCTGTTTTTACCTCAAGTGATTTATAAACATATACGTGAAACCACCCATAAATCAATCCAATAACCAGCAGTTGCATTTCCCAATTTGAGCATAGTTTTATCTCAGTCAAGTCTTTGTGTTGAAAGGATATGCCCCCAGATCACCTTGTTTCAGAAGGGTAGTCTTTAATCCACATGAACTTGTATCATTTTGGACTCTTTCTTAAGCTGAGAAAAATTAGTTTCAGCTCCTCTGTGGCAGTTCCCTGAGTCTTTCCCCTTCTAATCACAGGAGCATTCACTATCGGCCCCTAGCAATATGCTCAGTGGAATATTTATAATAAATCAGGGAATAGATTTGCTTAGAAATAGTAGTGAGTGTGTGAATCTCATGGGTGGCCTTTCTCTTTTGAAGTCTTTCACTTGTCCAATTACCTTACTGATGTTCAGTCAAATTCCTTTGTCACGACAGACAAGTCATGGTAGGTTTCCTAAATAACGAGTCTTACTCATCCCGATTGGATATTAGTTCTCACTCAATTTAAGGCTTTTTTTTTGCTTGGCATGCATTGCATAGATTTTTATAACACATAATAATTTCTGTCCCAAATAAGCACATCATCCATCATTATTTCCAGTCAAAGAGATTTTGGTACATCTTATGTGTCAGTGGAATCTTGCAGTGAAAGCACTTTGACTTATCTGCCCAAGGAGATGATTCTAACTCAACACGCCAAAACCATAGGCTTGAGAGGAAAAAAAAAAGGTTAAAAAATAGAATAATTTAAATAAATAATCTAAGTTTGACCTTTTCAGCTCTTCTCACAGGCTAAGAGAGAAATTGACAGCTTTGCCTCCCTTGCTATATGTATATAGTGACCATACCTTCACTCCAGTCCATAGACATCTGACTTCGTTGAGTGCATTCTAAGTTTGTTAGCCCTTTAACTTTCTTCCACAAGGCACTGAGAGGATTATTTGTACTGTATGTCTGTTTTGGCAGAAAACTAGGATCTGAATTGTGTTACATCCTCAGTACATTTCTCACCATTAAATTACTCAGTTGTAAGACTATCTATGCCCCATCCAGTAGATCTGCTAAACATCTTCTGGTTAACAGAATAGCATTCAACTATTTTAAAAGCTGAGTTCTTTTAAAATCAGTTAACTTTACTATGTTAGTGTGATTTTTGTCACTCAGGTGCCTATTATCTTTGTTGCATAAAAATAATTTTACTGTTCTAACACTAAGAAACCACTAACCTTTCTGTTAATTATTTGATATTTCAATAACATTGTTTTGACATTGATTCTCCAAGCACAGCTGGTATCACAAAACTATTTTGAAGAAAGCAGACATACCACAACAGGGAACAATCACATCCCACAGCTGCTCCACACCCAAGCTCCCACCACTCTTAGAAACAGAATGCACAGAAATAAATTCCAACTCACCTCTCTTCCCTCTGTGCTCTCTCAGGGCCCTTCTCATCCTGGTTCTTGAAAACTTAATCTGGCAAATCAATTTTCTCTGATTCCCTGCATGCCCCAAGAAAGCACATAAACCAGCACAGCAGCTCCTGCTGCCTCACAGAAGTGTTCTGTAGTAGGATGGTTAAGCAGTGGTGACCTGGAGGCTGGAGGCTTCTGAGACCAGATGAGATAAAGCTCTAAGCAACCTGGTCTGATCTCAGAGCTGGCCCTGCTCAAGAAGAAGTCTCCTCCACCCTGAATTAGGCCATTATTCTACATTTTAAGATATGATAAAATTATAGCTCCTTCATTATTGACTTCAGAGAAAAATCCCATATTTAATCAAGACAATCCTCCTAAAGGTACTCCTAGAAGCCCCATCTTCCTTGAAGTACTCAGCCTTAATTTTCCTTCAGACCTAGAATTGCAATCAGCTGTGGATATCAGCAATCTGGTGTCTGTTAAGGACATGCCAACTAAAATGTTATTCACAGATGTATCCCCTTTGCATGAGAACCACAGTGCTCTTCCTCTCATTACTGACCCATTATTATGATTCAGAAAACAAATGAGATAGCTATTACTTCCCTTAAACTTTTTTGCATCTTGGTTTTAGAGTAGAACTATGCCAGAAAGCAAGGTCTGAAACAAAATGCAGGATTATACGAAAGTGGTCTGACAGTCCCTACAGGACACTTAAAAAACATATATGTATTCCTTATGGTTTATGAAAACACATATACCATGGATATCAGTGCAAACCCTGACCCTGCTGATACCAGTTTGAATTCAATGAGAAAGTCAGGTCTCCCTTGCCCAGAAAACCTTAGCCTGCTAATATTAACATACCTTAAAACTTTTTCAGATATGGTGAAATTAAACCTGCACTAACAAAACTACTTCTACATTCTTGAAGTATGAAATATTTCCTGAGTTTAATTTTTGTCATAGGTCTCCTTCTAGAATCTGTATGTTTAAATACTGATCATTCAGCTCTATCCTCCCTGCTAATTCTTATTTTCACAGTCCTGAGACCTTGCTCTGGCTCAGTTCATCATTTTGGACTACTGTTGGAGCCTCATTTTGAGCCACTCTCAATTTTTAGATGAGTCTTGTAACCCCTAATATCCCTATATGCTTTGATGAAAGCAGTGATTTACTGTGACCACTCTGCAAAGCAGTAGTCTATGATTCTTAAAATAATCATGCCTTGATTGCCTGTATCTTCCTTTTCTGAGACTGCTGCTAGAATTAATTTTTCTATGCTCCATGCAAACCCTCCCTGCTGAGTGATTAATCCATGTATTTATTTGGCCTTTACCTTGGATATGTGAAATAGTGGCTTTGCAAACTCCAGCCTGTCATATTGAAGAACCAGTTCCACATTTTAATTTTTCTACTGTTAGAGTAAATCAGCAAATCCACAAGGATGAGCCAATTAAAACTCTACTGTAAAACAAGTCTTACAGGAAGGACTTCTTCAATGTGAATGGAAATTATAATTCCTCACCACTGATTTAGGGCATAGTTTTTAGAAGAGCCCGTATCCTCCCCTCTCACCCCAACATCCAAACCAGACTTTCAGAATACTTCAATATTTGGGACAGTATTTATTGAATATTTAAGTCTAGTATCTCAAAAGAAAAAAAGTCATCAAGAATTCCACATTTCCAGGACTAAATTTTCATGTTTGAGAATAAATGCATTGTACCACCTTAGCAGATATTATTTTTAAATAAACATGCTTGTCTTTTTATGGATATTTCTTCTCCCTAAAGTACATAATTTAAAAAGACTATGGTTTCTTATTCTGAATATACAGTCACTTTATATGCAGCACTAGTGTCTTTCCCTTAGACAAGCAGGGAGGAAGGGCACATGGATAGAGAGAGCAGACACCAGTTGGCACTGAAGCAGCACTAGGAAGGTAGAAGGTTGCTATAGTTTTAATGGGACACAATATAAATTTACAACCATGTTCAGGCAACTCTGGCAGCAGGCGGATGAGAGGCAACCATAACTTCAAGCTCTCCCTTTTCCAGTCACTACTGAGAGAGATTGAAAAGTGATTTTTTTGTTGTTGCCCGTGGCCAAGACCCTAGCCATGATAACCTGACAGTCTATTTTTCTGCAAGGCTGATGGATGTGTGCACAGTCCATCTCCCACTTATCTCCAGGGCTTGGTGACATTGAGTCACTCATCAGTGTTCCTCTTGAATCAGATTCACAGCCACAAATCTTAAATTTTTCCAGTAGACTGTCCATTATTAACAGCTCACTGAATACAGTGGGTTGCTGGTGTCACCCTCCTTCCTCTGTGTAGTTTCATAATCAGATAAAGTTATATTTCAGCTTTATATCCCATACCCATTACAACTTCTTCTTTTTTTGTCATATGCTAGACACTTTACATTATTTCTAAATTCTCCTATTTTTGTCTCTTTTGCATGAGCTAAGACAGTTGGATAAGACAGCACAAGTATTTTGTCACAGTAATATGCTGTTCCACTCTCAAAATCACTCCTTTTGAAAGCACTGGGATTCTGGCAGACACCACGAAAAACCGTGTGGTCACATCCACACCTCTAAAACAGTGTTCGCAAGCACTGCTCATTATGGTGTTTGGCTGAAATGCCCCATCTGTCCTCACAGTCCAGGCTTTTAGCATACCTTAAATTGAGCCAGATTTAGTCTGTTTTCACTGACAGGTAGTCTTACTCCCTAACTTTTGCTACTCAACAGGCGGTGCCATTTTTTTCCTGATATATTTGTACCTCACAACTCTAAAACCTCCAAGTCTGCACTATATAAAAAGTTTGACTCAACCAAGAACTACCAAGATTCTTTATTCAAAGAGCAACAGTCTCTGGGGGATAAGGCAAGTTGGCCATCATCATTCATGTCATGCTCTCTGAATAAGAGAGGTACATCAGTAAGCTCTGAAGGCAACACACAAAACTTGCTTTGACAGGCTCCAAACAAAGGCATTTCTTGAGCCCTTTGTTCATAATTTTTGACAACAAATCCCCAACTCCAAACAACACAGGAATTGGGTCCACAACGCTCTTAGTCTGGTCTTCTACCAGACTGCAAATACATATTGCTGGTTTCATCTAGTCCTACAGAGATGACAACAAAATCAGTGGGCTTCCTTGCTTATCCCTTTTCATGGCAGGAAAACTTGTCCCTGTACCTCTTTATTCTGCCTTCTTTCTTCCCCGTGGCTTGACTACATGTGTGTTAGGTGATTAACATTAGTAAAAATGAACTGTTTCTCTGTCTCTGTGTGTAATAAACACCCCAACTACATGCTCCCCTTGAGACCTTGGAGCCTTGCTCTCAGTAATGCTCTCTGCCAACTCCCTACCGTAGGTCTGGGTTTCGACCAGCCTTTCCAAAGAAGCAACCAAAAGATTTGAAGCAGCAGAGTTTACCAGCATGAGGAACACAGAGCCCAGTCTGAAAAAGAGGAAAATGGCATCAGGCACTTAATACAGGAAAATTATTTTTCCTCATCTGTCTGAGGAATCTCTGGAACTAGTAAGAAGCTCAAAAATCAGGATTGCTGGCTCCTCAGGTAATTTTTCTTGGAAAAAAAACCCCACAGAAAATACAGAAGCCTCTCCAACTCTAGCCCTTACTTGTGGTTTAACTTGCAAAATAATAAATAAATAAAAAAATAACAATTAACTCTAAAGTGGTCTTTCTGTCCTTCAGCCAGGCTCCTTTATTCTGCTCAGCAGCTGCTTCTACCCTCACCCTTAGTACCTCTCAGGGATTTTGGACAGTGCCAGAGATGGCCTTGAAGGTAGTTCCCAAACGTCTGAGGATTGTAAAGAATTATCTGTAGACAGTCTAAGAACAAGGACATAGGTCAGCTGCCAGCATTTTTTGCCCTGACTGTTCCAGAAACCTTGCAGAAATCACATGCCATCAATTTCTGCTCTGATCAATGGCAACTTTATGTTCTCACCTCCTCTAAGTACTCACTTAATATTTAGTCAATCACCCTTTATGTTTCTCTCATGGCTAAACAGGATTTTGGCTTTTGAATCAACAAATCTCATTCCTCTCGTTCACTTTTCTCCCTCTGGTTAATTTAGCCTCCTCGCTTCCAAAGTGATTCTGTTCCCTATGCCACGCTTCTTTAAATTCCTGTGATCTTCGACTCTCCACAATTCTCTGACCTCCAAATCTGTCATCATTGCTGCAAAGTCTTGTTACCAGCATCTCCCTAATTTCTCCTTATTTGCACACAAACATAGCTACCTTCATCACCTTCTGCAATCCTTCACCATTACCACTTTGCCCCAAAGAGGACATGTGTTCCATAAAGAGTTGGAAAATTTTTTGTTATTGACAAGAACACAGAATCTTAGCCTTCGTCAAAATACTGACACTTACGAAAGCATTGTAAGAGTTCTCGAAACACAATTAATGTCCGTTTCCCCCCAAACTACAAGATTTTTATTTAGAAGTGTTTTATCCAGAGACTTCTTCCAGAGATGAATCATAAGGGATCAATAGAAACATACTCCAGGAATAGAATAACTGAACTCCTTTGCATTTCAAAAGAATAAAGAGCCATCTTTTCCTTCCAACTGAAAAACAATATGAAATAATTTTTTAATCCCACAGAATTACTGCCATAATCTTTTTCATTTCTATTTCATTATGATCTTGATGACACGTAAAAGAATGTTTTTATGGTCCAAATTTCAAATAGAGTTTTATAATGAGGGACTTGATCAACCTATGAGACAGACTTTGACACCACAGAAATAAAGTGAAGAAAATGGATTAAACAGAGACCATTAGCTCACCAGCCATCAATCAAGCTGACAAATCATGGGCTATAAATTCTATAAATTCTTTTTTACACTATTTTTTTTTCAGATGCAGGGACATAAACATGAAATTAAGTGACTTGTGAATGGTAAACTTACCTGGAGTCTAGCCTCAGATTTCATTTGTTTGTGAGTTCCATATCTATATTATTCCAAGAAAAAAAACCCAAACAAATCAGTTAAACCACAGAACTTCAGGTACAAAGGCTTTAAAGGAAAAACAGGAATTACAAGGAATGCACTGTTAAAGAATTAAGGCATTGTGTCCCTCTCACTGACTTAGAGTTGCCAGGGGTTATAAAGACTTAATTTTCCCTCTCTTGGAATGGACACTTTTCATAAAATGTTTCTGGTCTTTGATTACCCATTCAACATTGAAAACTATGAGGCGAAAAACATTCTGCATCTTTCCTTTGCCTCATAACAAGAAGAACAGAGGTGTGTGAATGAATAAGACTTTCTAGGGATCAGCTAGAATGACTAATCAGGAAGCACAACATCCAGAGGGACTATCTCAGAAGCAGAGCAGGGAAGACAGTTTTGGTGCTTTCCTTCTCTCTATGAAAGGAAAACATGACTTTGTCCTTTTATGGGAAAATACACCTACTTTCTTCTGTGTACACAGGTGCTGATCCAAAGCCACTGAAATCAACACAAATATTTGCATGGACTTCAGAGGACCCTGAATCAGACCTACAGCAATTTGATCTAGTTGGCATATGTAGCTGGAGGCAGAGTCAGGTTTCTTGCATTCCTCATGGTTCTTTGCTGTCCTGTTCACCCCAGTAGGTGAGAGTCCCTGCACCACCAGTTCCTGGGCTGGGGCCACTACTCCAGTAGTAAAAGTGGTCAGGGAACAACTAGGGTGTCAGAAAGAGAAAGAGGGGAGAGATAATGGGAAGCTTTTTCTTCAGTTCTGCTGAGTAAGGATTGTGCTTACTTTTCACATCTGATCACTACAAAATTATTTATAACTGTCCTTGTGGGAAAATACACAAGATATTAATGAATGCTATACAACAAACAGCTGAATCACAGTGTCCTAACCTCACATTCTCCAGCCCTTGAGCTCAGCCATCTAGGCAGTGCCAGAAACTAGAATGCATTTTTATAAAAGAAAGTGCTCATATCTTTTAGACAGCCAATGTTTGTCTGCCATTGGCTGCTGGAGTCATAGCTTTCATCTAAATTAAGAGTGGTCACAAATATTCTCATAAACTCAGTAGTCATCCAACTGTGTGGTGTGAGCTGACAGCTGTGTGACACACAAGAGTCAGAATAGAGCTGGCAGGTGAGCCAAGGAAGTTTTGGCTGTCCTTTGGAATGGAAGACTTCTGCAATGTTATTTAAGCCTTCTCTGAAATCAACTGCACTACAGTGACCAAAAAAAAAAAAAAATCCAAAAAACCAAAACATACTTCGTAAGACTTCCGAGCCAGGAGGAAAACATCCTGTGAGATGGACTTTGCAACTTCAGATGCTAGGTCTGTTTGTTAGCTAAGAGTTAAATTCAATTCTGCAATCAGAAAATATGGCTTAAAACCAGACTTCCAAATCAAACAGCCCCATTCTCTGTTTGTAAGTTCTGACAGCCTTTCCTAGCTGACCGACTGCAGTTGCTACCACCTCAGCTTTAATACTTTGTGTTGCCACTTGGGTTTGCTCCCATTTTGTTACATGATCACCTCTAAAGCACTGCTTCCAAACAGAGCTGTTAACCAACAACATGGTTTCCATTCATCGTTAAACAAGCAACATTTGGTTTAATATTAATATATTGCCACATGTTTGTCCAGGGAGAAGGGACACAGAAGCTTTGGGAAATGAGGTTTGTTGTTAAATACATTTCTCAGCTGATGATTACTGAACTATTTATAATTAGTCCTGTAGCACAACTGTAAGGTACTGATGAAGCAAGATCATCCTGTAGATTAGATGTGCCTCATCCTTGCACATGGAATACTTGCCTGTGCATCCCTTGATTCTTTTTAACCCTGTCTTTTCTCTAAGGTGGTTTTAGATTGCAGCCTCAAATATCCAGGGACAATACAGTTCCAGCAAGATTAGCATCAGCAGTGATACACCCAGAGACATCCAGGGCTATGCATGAGTGAGGAAAAGAAGAGTGCTAGGAGGAATGTCTGGACATGAGTGTGACAAACTGTGGTATCCAGAGTCATGTGGGAAAGAGAGGACGTGAATGTCCAGCACTATCTGTGAAGGAAAAGGAATGTTCAGACTCTGATGGAACAGAAAAACTTCCTGGAAAATAGTACTTACTCTCAGTTTATCATCACAATGTTTGCTATGGTGATTTTTACCAATTTTGCATTTATTTAATATTTAGTTACAATTACAAGACAAAATTAATAGCCCTACTTTGAAGCAATGTAAAGTCAGATCAGACAAACCATTCTACAATCCAGAAAAAGGTTGCCTAGGGCTGCTCAGGAAGCTGTGGATATATAGGATGGAAATCACAAAAGATGGATAAGAATGTTAAATCTTACCTAATGTGAGTTAGTCTTTCAGGTGTCTGCTAAGTCCATAACCCTATGGAAGCTCCAAAGCACAAGAAGGTGTAGGTGTTATAAAAGGTGCATATAGAATAAAAAGGCAATTGTAGAGCAAAAGAACAAAAGAAATATCCTCTCTTCTATCTTTCAGGAACATCATATTCTGAATATCATAGATATAAGAATTCTGGTCATTTAAAAAGAAAAACATTTTTTATGCTTCAGAAAGATGTAGTACAGAGATTTCTGTCTAAGAGCACAAACCTGTCACCACGAAAGATGAACTCCACCTCATTCACAGCCTATAAAGTGTGGGGTTGAGGTTCAAGGGGCCTATATATTTTTATGTGTACCTGTAACAGAGGCCATGAGCCAGAGGCCCAGACGTAAAGTTATCAAAAACAAATGGAAGCCCCACTTGGAGGACTACTCAGTGCACTTAAGGGACTGGAGTTCAAAGATCCAAATTATGCCAATACTTCCTCTAACCTTTGCTATGATGAGTTTGTCCCTTCTACCTTTTCAGATAAAACACGACAAGATTTGCCATCTTATTTCAAAGTGCTCTGATTGAGCATAACTGCTAAGAAATACACAAAATAAATACAAGTTACTGACAGCAGTCTATTGTGAATAATAATACTTTGTCAAATGTATTACCTTGTTTTTTGTTTCCCACATTATTAAATAATAGGACCGCAGAAAATAGCGGATTTTACCCTTGTAACAGCTTTCTTGGAGTGTTCAGATGTTCAGATTCAATCATTTGGGATCTAAGCTATTCATTTTTGCAACCAAGAACTATCACTTCTGTGTCCTGTCATTCATTGACTGGATGCACTTGGAAAGCCACTTTCTCATTATTTCTTTTGCCCTAGCTCTGTTAACCCTACATCTGACAGGGAATTTTGGGGTGGTCACATCTGGAGGCAGAAAAATATGATTTGTCCTCCAAAGGACACCAACAGTGAAATGCACAGGAGCATGTTATAAAACTTTGACAATTCATGTATAAAAAATAAACCAAAAAGATGAAGGGGCTCAAGGCCAGGTTGGATGGGGCTTAGAGCAATCAGGTCCTGGTTGCTCCCTAGCAGAGCGGGCTGGAACTAGATGATCTTTCAGGTGTCTTCCAATGCAAACATTTCTATGACTCTGTGAATTAAGTTATGACAGCTGTCAACTACTTCAAATCCAGATAACTGCCAATCACTACAAGTTAGATTATTATTTTGTCTAAATTATAATTAAACTTGGTAGCAAATTTCCAAGCAGCTCTGCAGGGGCTGTGCAGCTTTTGATCCCTGCTGTTTGCAGCTATTTACTTCTGTGACTCTGCTGCAAGAGGAGTCTTGGTTCTTCACATTTCTCTGTCCAGCAAAGATCAAGGGTGATTTAAGATTAACTCCTCCTTGAACCATGAAGCAAGGAAGATATCCAATGTGGAAACACATCTTCATCAGAGCCATCTGTGATACCATCTCCTGGAAACCTACAGTTTAAACAGCAGGCTCTGCCTAAAAACACTCTTTCACACTCCACATTCTTTTGAAGAAGGTTAAACAGACAGGGAACTAAAATATCATCCTCACAGAGAACATTATCAGCTAGAGATTAGTTTAGGTGACAATGAATTTTTCCACATTTTAAAAATAATAGTTCCACATGTTTAATTTTCAGCTCTGCTAAATGACAAAGCAGCAAATAAAAACCAGCAAATCAACCAACCAACGAACCAACCAACAAACCAACCCCTAACTTCTTATTTTGACACAGTTAATTAAGTACCTATTTATATAAAAAAGATAGCACATATTTGTCACAGTAACGACACGAAAGAAGGAGACAGACACCTACTGAGATCAAGGAACAAGTGCATCGGGCCTTGCCTGTCTTTATTATATATGTGCCTTATAAATCACTGTGGATTGGAGGAGACAAAGAGCCTCCCCTCAATCACACTGGTCAAAGGAAATGTCCATCAAACTTCTGTGCCCAGGAGAAAGGAATGTAAATAAAAAGATACCGTTACAATAACATGGCTATGTTTACGAAGAATGTCTGAGAACCAGTTACAAAAGAATGATAACATCCAGAACTGCAAAAGTCAGGGCAACACATATTCCTTAAGCTTTCCTCTTTATTATTTAATCTAAATGAACAAAACCAAACCAAAGCAAAGCAACCTCTGGCTTACGATAACAGGTTACACCCATATCAGAGGCTTGAGGAAGCCCAGCTGAAACAGTATGGGTATTCCTACCGCTACCCTATGAGTTTTTGGAGAAAGCTTGCTGCAGCTTCCTGTACAATGGCAACCATAAATGTCATTCAGCACTTGGAAAACTTCATGGGTAGCAAGAATAGTTGAACACTGGAATAGTCTGGAAATCCTGTGGCATCTCTGCCAACAAAGAATCATAACAAGAAGGCAAAACGGTATTTGTTCTGAATGAAATGTGTCTGGCCTGGGTCAGAAGAAATTACCTGGATGGCCAAAAATTGGTTGGTTTTTTCACCCTACTTTCAAGGAATTATTTTATTTGAAAAGCTGGATTATTGGGGTTTTTTTTTTGCAAACTTCGGGTTCATGCTGGAAGTGACTATGTTTACAATGTTACCTGCAACACCAATCACATAGAAAGGTCAGGAAACAGGACTGGATTTCCTGTAGCATGAGAATCCAGTTTCCTGAAATCACGTGCTTTCTGTCATATGATCTTTCTTTCATAAGCCTGTTGAAAATCAGAATTAAATCAGTCAGTTTTCTTCTTTACCTTCTCCCTTCCACTACCCTTTTAGATGCTAACAATACAGAGGTGCAAAGGCAGCTTTCTAATACTTCAGTGCAGAACGTAGGAGTAAGGACTAAGCTGCCAGCAATAGTACTGAAAGGCCAGTTTTCTGAGTTTCCAGAGAAGGAGGATGTGTGGTAAATTGGTCTCAAATGCGAATGGAAATAGAGTCATTTATCTGAAATGGCTTATTTGGATTGGTAGGTGAATTTATAGCCTTAGCTCAGTTTTACAGGTATTCTTACTTTGAGAGCAGTGCATCAAAACCACAGCTGGTCTTACAGGCTCACCTCACAGGTAATAGTAGTTTAATGGATGGAAAATGCTGCCAAAGCATATATGCCCATACAGATAAATATATATATATATGTTTATATTTGCTTGGTTATTCATTTATTGCTAATGCACACTGAAGTACAATGCCACAGAACAATCTTATCAGGCAAGTTAGAGAAGGAAAGGGTTCACTACGTTACAATTGTGGTTTAAATCTATCTTGGGAAGGTATGATACTTCATAATTTTAGCCCTGCTAGTTTAAGAGAAATTTCTCTGTATGTCTATAAATCAACCAAATCTAGGACAGACAGGGGATACAATAGAGAGTAATATTCCTGTTAGAGAATCGTATACATTTTTATATAAGGTTATAATTCCTGACTTAATTCTGCAGGACCTTTCCGTTAGAGGGCAATAGAAAAAGAAGTAATGGGTACACAGGTTGCTGGCCATATCAAAACAAGAAAAATAACAGGCAGGTTTTTTTGAAGACATATCCAAACCAAATTCTTTGCTGATGTAAATCATCCTGAATCAACTGAACCTGATTAATAAAGTAAGTTAGGAACCACTTCCAATTTATGCCTCATTGGCTCTGGAAAGATTAGCAACATTTGTTTTTTTCCCTGTAGACTGAATTCATGCAAGTTAAATTTTTAAGGAAGGGCAATAGATGGAGTTGAAGCTGACATACTGTCTGTTTGAAACACTGGATGTGAGCAAACAAAGATTTTTCATTATTTCTTTTTTTTTTTTAATCACAGAAGCTGAGATTCAGTGGGTTAAGTCTAGCTACAGGGTCCTAAAACATAGCATACATTTCACAACCTCCTTGGGTCGTGCCTTTGTTACATCTATAAGTTAAGTGGCACTTGGAAAAGATGTTCTTTGACATCCTAAGACCTTTGATTCTTGAAAATGTTCCTGACCCAAGAGGAGAAATAAAATGAAAAAGCAGAAGCAACAATATTCAGGTGAATTCACTGGGGCAATGAAGAAACTAAGCACTGAATATGAACTCAAAATGAAAAGACAAGAAGGGGGACAGGTCCTGTACCCAAACCCATGGGACTAATCCATCCTAACAGTCCAGGAGTTGCCAAAGGAGGGAAAAGATGAAGATGATGTGCTGGCAATGGGTAGAGAATGATTTTGGAAGCATGAATACCAGAGTGTTAGATGAAATAAAATTTAAAGGCAGGAGGAGCAAAGTATTGGATCACAAAGGGAAAAAAAAATGGGCTGAAGAAGAAAGGCACAGAAAAAACATCTGCAAGAAGCACTAGTGATGGGGAGAAAAGAAGCAGGAGACACACACCCAGGTGCACCATTGCCAAGTAGTCCGAAACAAAACCCAGCATCATTTGTGTGGGGTTTTATTCCTCTGCTCGCTCTTTAGATCAAAAGGAGAACAGCAATGCAATCTGCTCTTTGCAAAGAGCACTTTCAGCCAAGCGAAGGAGAGTGCATACACTGGAACATCTGTTCCAAGAAGCCACTTGAAAAATAATCTTATAATAGCATGGGGAAAACATCTGTGCAGCATGCACCAGACCACCAGTAGTGCAGCAGTAGAGGAGTAGAAGGGGGAAGGAAGACAGGAGGGAGTGAGCGAGACAAAATAGAACATGATTAGGTCAGGGGCAAGTACCCCAGTGAGGGGCATGACCCACATGTGAAGAAACTGCTCATTTGGTGTCTTTTCTCTTCTAATCCTCAGCAAGAGGTAGACAGATTTCTCACCCACTGAGCTGTGTTTATTGGCAGATATTACTCAACATGTGCAGCTTTGAAAAATCCCAACTACAATCAAAGTGTTTGAGAGGCTGCACGAAAAGCTCCCTGCCCTTGGCCTCTCATGTAACCCCCACCCCTTCTTCCTCAACTTGCTTTATCTCTGCTGATGGTAGAATAAGCATGCTGGACAAACAGTCACTGCTAGATCAGGTGAGAAGAAACAGGAAGCTAAACCACTTTTACACTGTGGGTGTATTTGACCTATTGCAACTTTAGTAAAAGAGAGGTCTACTTGTTTTCACCTTCAGTCTCAAAGTAAACAAATTCAGAAAGAAAACACCCTAACCATCACAGAAACATGCACTCACATGTGCAGTGTGCACTATGTTCTTGGCTTCTCCCTTCTCCTGTTTTATTTCAAGAGAACACTCAGAGCTGCCCTATGCAAGCTTCAGTAGCATGGCAACAATCAGGCTATTTCCCCCAAGAAGTGACATATTTTGCAGGATATTTATAAACAGCATTCAATTTACTGAGCCATTGTTTAATTCTAGGTTCTCAGAAGAAGAGCCTTCCCAAACATGTGTCTTCTTGACAATGAGAAAAAGGAAGAATCAACAGGTCTTAAGCAAAAACCTCCATACAAACATTTAGGTGGTGTGAACTAGGTACAAAAAATTGAACTGGGAGCTACTAAAATTGAAGTACTCCCTGTCTACATGTAGGCAGCTGTAGCCTTCTCTTTCAGCATAGACAGGAGAAAAAGGTCAGTCTTCCTATCCTCCACATAATCAGATTTCACTGTGGGAAACTGATAGGGAAATGGGCAGTAGTTAGTTGTTAAGCTGAATAACTAGATGTAGTTATTAACTAGATAACTTTTGCCCACATCAAAAGTGGCCAGAATAAAACAGCAAAGAACATGTTAGGACATAGCAAGGATCAGACATACCTATCCACAGACCTATATACAGATGGGATATTGGGTAATTAGATTGCTACACTGGAACAAATCCATGGTTAAAATGTGCAGAGTTACAGTGGGTAAAGTACACCATGCAGAGGTCTTCTTTATATGAGTTTTATCTTAATGTTGCCCTAGATGCCCATCTCTTTTATACCATATTTAAAAAAGCAATAATCAATGAGACAAAAAAAAAAAAAAAAGATATTCTGGGAAGTTAGGAAGAGGAGCTGGTAGCATGACAGAAAGGAAGGCACAGCTTCTCTCCAGATTACAAACCAATAAAAATCTTAGTAAGCAGGCAAAGTGTGAGAAATAGGAAACACTGAGGATCAACTTTCTTCTGTTTCATTCACAACAAGTCAATCTCTTTTTCATGCCCCACTGTTATGTTACTGGTGCAGGTCTTTCTTGTTTCTAGCAATGCTCTGAGAACTTTGTTTCAAAGGGAAGGAAGAATATTTATTTCTTCTTTTCAAATCTCAGAAGTGCAAAATGGAAGAAAATTATTTTCTTTTCAACAGTGTATTGGCTCATAAAATGGTTTTATCAGTCTAATTTCTGCCTAGTAATGCAAACTAAGGTATGAATCGTAGGCTTATACAATAATAATGGGACTATCCCCAAAGAAAGCTGCCCTGGTTTGATTATATTGACACAAAATTTTGTTAGGTCAACATAATTCTATTAGAGAGGTATGACTTGCTGTAGAAACCAGCTGATTAAAATGAAGTTGACTTTAATCAACCAACAGTAATTAAAAATAGTTTCACTCTGTCTTTTTTATGTGGACCACAAATCCTGTGAACTGAGGTGATTTCCAGATCAGAGAGGTGGGAGGGAGAGTCAGAGGAAATGAAACTGAATATATAGGCAGGAGTACACAATAAGGGCATTGTAGGTAAAGATGAGCAGCGTGAGTTTGACCTGGCAAGTGACAGGAAATCAATAGAGTGCTAATGTGTGGGAGGAAACAAATATGACTTTAGCAGGAACATTTAGGACAGATGTGAGGGAGGCAACAGAGGAACCATGGGGCCAGACAGAAGATTACAGTAATCAAAGCAAAAAAACATCTGAGACACTGACAGCAACCTATTTTGGGAGTTTCCTCTCTTCTCACTCAGAGACAAGTCAAAAGTTAGGTGTACTGTTAGGTGTTATGTGAGCTCTAAAACCTCTTAACAGCTCCAGGACTAATTTTTTTGTTAGTGTGTTGTAATTGTGCCATGGGTTTTCAAACGGAGAATATCATGCGAGGCCATATCTCCCCTAATCTCATTCATCTGCATGGTTATCAATTGGAATATCATCCAAGAGATCAATATTTAGAATATCCTACCCCTCATTTAATTAGTAGAAGTATCAGAAATACCATTCTTCAATCCCTTGGCTGGGAAGCATTTGCTAAGGGTGAGTCACAATATATTTCACCAGCATTAGAGTTATGTGTGCTTTTTTCTCACCCTGAAAAGGCCTTCCATTAACCTAATGACCAGCATTCCACGGAATCTCTATTTGGCAAGCTCCCCAGAGAATACCTCTAATGCAGGCTGATTACCCTCAGGAGTAAACAAATATTTCTCCACCTTCTTTTCATGTTAAAAAAACTCTTGTGAAACTGTGGCTCCACTACAGGATCCATTAAATCTTGACAGAGATGTCTTACATCCAGAGTAGCCATTAGTGAGATTCCTCATTCACTGAAGATCTACAGAATGTTCTTTAACGGGCATCTGTTATGCTGAAGGTGAATCCACTCCCCTTCCGAGGCACTATCTGCTTCCATAGCTCCCTTAGACTGACGTGCCACAATACCACATTGTAAGGGTGTTACCAGTTACTTGTGTAACACATTTAATGCAAAACAGAATAGGGAAACATGTAGACATAAAGCTACCAGTAGCACACAACTTAGTTCCACAGGCAGCAGCATGTCTCCCTGATAGCATGGTCAATTTTGCTTGTGCAAGGTTACCTTCCTTAAAATTCATGAATACTTCATCCCCACAAGCAGGGCAAATTATATGCCTCCTGGCATATATTTAGAATTGTCTCACCGAAACATAAAAGGTATCACAATATTCAACAGCCAGTATCTTCTTTGTATAACTTAAGAATGCCTTTACTGCTTTTTTTCTCCAACCAGGCAAAATCTGTGTCTCATCCCTAAAGGTACAGGGCATATCAACTAAAGTAATTTATTACTGGGGCTTTTGTAGGTTCTCCTTGTCTCTTGAAATTGAGTCAGAGGACAGAAGCTGAGCAGAATGTTTTTACCATTAGCACACTGCAACATATATAAAATTGCTACTGAAAAAAAACAACTTTGTTGAGTAACAGAGAGAAAAAATAAGCTTTAACTCCTGCAAATCGATCAAACACTCACTCCATACACATTTTTTACTTTTTGAAATGTTAAGGCAGAGGGTACTGAAAAAGTATGCAGTTCTGAAGTATGCAGTGACATATACAACTCTCATAAGGAGAATTTAGAATCGATTAACTCAGACAAACATAAATCCATTTTTTGAAGCTTCTCAGTCTATTCAGGTTTTACTCATGGATTAAAGACTAAATTTTCACAGACATACAACACTTGACTGTAAAAAGCAGACTGAGTATAAAAAAGAATACAACTTTTCACTCCTCATTTATGACCACGAAAGTCTGGACCATCTTATAATTTTTTTGGAACCACTTTAAATTATCTGCTCTGTATCAGGAGAGACTACAGACTCATCTAGAGGAGATGAATACAGTTTTGCAGCACTGTGGTTCACTAGGTTGCACTTATCTTTAAATAAACTTACACTCCAGATTCATTAGAGCTGAAGAAGATGAGTAACAGGTGGCAATCCAGACCTCTGACATACACCACTGAGTTTGCACGACTGGGGAAAAGATTAGGCTAGCAAAATCTGTAGGCACATGTAAGAGTGGACTCTGAGCCCAGGGGACTAATTATGAGTTTCTTCCTTCTGGGAATCTCAGATACAAAAAGCACCTTTTATCAATCCTGAGGGGCTGAGGAGGATTCAGATTTAATTATGTGGTTGTGAATACCATAAGACTTGTTTCTCACTGAAGGAGTGTGTTCAAGAGGAAGTCATAAACCAGGAAGATAAATGGTAGCAATGGAGGTCCCAGTGCTAATGAAGACATGCAGTGTGTAGGAACAATAGCCTAAGAGTCTCCTTGGTTATGGTGAGAACAGTGAAGAAAGGAATACAATCTGGTTCTATCAAAAGAAAAACTGTTTTTGCTCCAGTGAAATGAGCGTATGTGTTGCTAGAATAATAATTTCCAGTGGACAAAACAATGTAGAGCCCTTTCTCTGAATGACAATAGGTCCCTGTGCTGTCATGGAGTGACCAAAAGGGTTTATACAGTCAGATCAACAATTCTCAGAAGATACAACTTTTATTCCAGTAGGTCAATACCAAAAGTTTCCTGCTGTTCTTGATGATTTTGTGTCATCACAGGAGATATTGTGTCATCAGGATTGAGTTATTAATACAAACATACATCTGAACCTCTTCAGGACAAATATAGCTACAGATGCACAAGCAAATAAACCATCCCAGGGTCCATTTTCTCTCCTTTAGAAGGAACGGCATGCTCTTGAGAGCAAACTTGCTCCCTCACAGCCACGCACTATACCTAGCCCAAACCAGGTGGTTTTATCCATACTGTTTTCTGTGAACACTCCCTGGCCCTTACTATAATCTCAACTGTAAATGAGTGCTGCTCTGGAGAATGTTAGTTGTCAAGCAAACTCTGCAAAGGTGTGTGCTATCAGCTAAATACTGTGGATTGTAAGAGAATGGTAGCCAAATCCTAAATCATGGCCCTCTACAGCACACTTCTACAGATGTAGCCTGTGGGACCACTAAGTCATGAAAGTTAAAAAGCAAGGAAGAAACAAGAGACATTTATTTGAAGACTTTGGATTAAATTATCTTCCTTGAACTCCCCATGCACTCTAATGTACCAAAGGAAAACTACTCAGACATTAATGAGAAAAAAAGATCTTCCAAACATTGAGTCCTCCCCCTCTGAATTGTCCCACTGGTGTCTGAAGAAATCCTCATAGATAAGAGATGGTACAGAAGATCTTTTCCTTTATCTGAGTGAAAGACCTGGAGTTAGCAAAATCTCCAGAATAAGGAATTCTTTCTGACAATAAGCAATTATCTTCCTGACAATAAGGATTCTTCCTGACACATGCCTTCAACACATGTGATGGGAAGTGCAAGCAAGAAGACCTTGTCACAAAAAAGCCATGTGGGATAGGGGACTAAACTGTTCTAAGGCAGAGAACTAAAAGGCTATTGGAAGCCACATGGCTTAACTCAAACTGAAAATCTTCTCTTTTCTGTTTGCCAAGAGGAAAGTTCTTGGCAACAAAAAAAGTCTAGGAAAACAAAGAAAATTGCTAAGTAACCAATGAACAAACTAACAAGCAAAATGACAGAAAAATGATCACAAGGCCAAAAACATTGCAGCCTGTGATGAGAGCAGAGCTACATCTGAAGCCAAAGGCTGTTGAAGCAAACCAAGAAAGAAGAAGCTTGCACCACTCTTCACAATCTCAGTGCAGAGCACAAATAGAACTAGGGCATATATGTGCCAGTTAGGAACTCCAAAGGCAAATATTACCTTGGTTTCAGAGAAGAAGGCACTTCATCATCCCCCACATACACACACAGACCAACACTGGAAGGAGCAATATGGTGTTTTAATATAATTAAAAAGACTGAGTTCTTACTGTCACTGTAAAACAGATTGCAACCTTAAATATGGCCTCACAGTGGCTCCACCATAATTGCTTGTTCCCTGCTGTGTTCCCCATACAGCAGACCTAGTACTGACATCTGGTACTAATTTAGGGTTCATCTGTTCTACAAAAACAAACATACTGTGGGGCCTCCTTACAGCATGCTTGCCCCTCAACTTGGTTAAACCACGTTCCATCTTGTAAAGTAGATGTGACATAACTGTTTGCATTTTGGCCCCGAACCATCCTACAGATGTTGCAATGTTCAAGAGCCTGAAGTGGCTTAAACTGCAATGCTTTTGGATCTTCTAGGAAGGAGCAGCAATTCCAGCTCCTTAAAGAGATTGGCATTAACCCTTTCTCTCCACTCTGTGAGAATACTTTTATCTTGTTAAACACACTGATCTGCATGGATCTAACATGAGGCAGCTTAATTTTGACCATGCTTTAAGCTGTTGTTATTTGATATTAGGTCAGAAAATATTGTGGGAAATTATTTTGACCCTGCACATAAACACATTTGCCATTTACATGTGAAAGGCTGTACAGAGAATTCTCAGGGAGATAGACAAATTCATTTGGATTTAAACATGAAAGAAATGAGATTTGGGGTCAAATGAGGGGCTGTGTGAAATGCACAAAACTTTATAGAAAGTACCTGAGGTGCACCCACCTGCCTTAGCAAAGGATTTATCCCAAATGCCTTTTTGAGTACCAGAAAATTAATTAAGATTTAATTCTTGGAAATTCCAGGGTGCACATCCCCACTTACTGCTCCGGGGACTGCATGCTGACAAGGCTGCTCCAGCTCCAGTTATTGCAGAAACTTCTCACGCTCTGCATGCTGTTCATTCTCATGTGGCATTCTCTTTCACTTTTTTTTGCTCCAGCTACTGTTCCTCTTGCCAATAAAGATTAGCATAACCTTCAAGAAAATCTGGCAGAAGGTCATGGTCATTTCAGGGAGAAGTAAACAGAGTGAGAAAAGCACAGAATGGAATTACTAGAAGAGTGTAAGGATTCTTTGCCCACTATGTATAGGCCATGCTGTCTAGCAAAAATGTATTGGTATTTAAATCAGTTAAAACTTATGTAAACCCTGTTAGTTATCTGAGAAGTTGCATGGGTCTGGAATTCAGGACTCCATTAGACCTTAAAAATATTCAAATCCTACAGTGTCTTACTCAACACGGATTGTTTTTCCATTACTTGGGGTGTAAGTAGCAGAAGAAATAATTTGCAAATATTTGGAAAGTTTCTATTTGTCATTTTTAAATCAATACATATATCTTGCTACTCTCCATAGGATTTTTCTCTGCCTCTTATATAACTGGTAAAGCAGGTTTTTATTTTTCCTTTAAGAAAAAGTGAAGCTGATCATATCAGTCCAGGACTTTTTCCAAAAAACCTGGAGGGAGTGAGGTTTCCATATACCAGGGCCAAAATACAGATGTTTGGCCTAAAGTTGGTTTCATTATTTTTATTTTGGATTTTGGAAAAACAAGCACACAAGTCTCCACAAAAGAACACAAGTCTCCACAAAATAACACAAGTACATGTGTTCTCTCTATTACTCTGGAAGAATATGTAGCAACCAAAAAGAACAAAATGAACAGGCCTGCTTTCTCTAAGCAGTGCTCTCAGAAATGGAAAAACCAAGCAGGCAGAAAACAAGTGTAATGAAGGGACTCTGACCCCAAAAGAATGCCCATTTTTTCCAAATGAACCAAATGGTCTAATAAAGGATATTACCTTCCCTATAAATCTTGCTTCTCAGAAAACAAAGGCATAATGATTTCAAAATGCTTCCACAACAAGGAGTAGAATCAGGCTATAGAGCAGCCAGGGCAACAAACAGGGACAGACCAACGGCGGAGTTCAAGCAGTGTATCATCCTGAGAGGAAAGACCTGGATATATGGCCCAGTAAAGCCCTCCTGTTTGGAAGTTTTATGAACAATTACAGGAATGTATCATTGATTTTCACACTCCTGAGGTGTGTGCTCTTCATCTGGTGTTTGAACTTTGCTGACAATTCTTGACACAGGATGGGACTGACTCGAACAATGAATAAAAACTAGCTAACACAGACACAGTGAAATATAAATAGAGGAGTTAGCAGAGTTTCCCTCAGAATCTGCACAGCAGTGTTTATAAGCTTTGCTGTATACATGTGGTTTTGCTATAGCAACAAAGATGAATAGTCATCATTTTCTGTGACCGACACCAAGTCTCATATTATCTGTATCCTTCCTTGTGAATAGAAATGATTTCACCTCTACATGAGGCTCAGTCTGGTAGCCAAACAGGGAAGAAATCCATGATACTGAAGTTCATACACTGTGCATATGTGGGATTCCCCAGTGGTTCAGCACAGTCAGTATGACAGCAGATCTTCCAATTTCCCAATGACAAGTAACTAAGTCAAGTGAGAAAATACAACTATTAGTCTGTTTTCACATTTTTAGAGTACATTTTTAGAGTCTCTAGAGTCTATTGTTCCCAGCTGGAAGTATCAAATAACTACCTGATAGTGTGTGAGGCATCAGAAAAGAATAGCCTGTAAGAACTAATCTATTGGTTTAGCGGAGAAAAATTCAGAGTTGATGTTCGGCTCAAACCAGACTACACAGAAGTGCCCCAGAAATATCTCGGGCATGTGCCTAACCTGTGTTTCATAGTACTTCACAGACAACAGGATGATTTCTCCCATTCAACAGGAAACACTAAAGGCAATTAAAAAGCTTTGAAGCTAGGATTATTTATTTATTTCAGGTGATTTTCAGTCACTAAAAACATTCATCACCCAGGCAGCTGAGAAAAGGTAGAAAAAGCTAAACCAGCTGATACTCTAGAAATACTAAACTGTTTTTCAAGCAAAATTTAAAAGCAGGCAGAAGATATTGGAATTCAATAGTAGGGGCATAGGTGAATAAGATAAGATTTTGATTCAATAAAACAGCAAGGTAGCCTCTATAGAAAGAAAAGATTGCATGGTATTATGGCTTTAATTTCAGCAAAATATGTACCAGTCTTCTGGTTGACAGATGAAGTAGTCAGGAAGACTTAATCTACTCAAACTACATGAAAGAAGAGAATTGTGATGACAGAACAAGACATACATATCCAAGCACATAAGCCAAATAAAAGCATCATTTTTTATGACAAAACAAAAAGCAAGTAAGTATGCTGAGAGGTAATATGAATGCTATTGTGTGGAGCCTGGAGAGTCAATAAGGGTAGTTGGAAATGGTCATGTAGGAGAAAAGAAATTATGTGATTAATAATAGAGAAACTTGATGGGGTAAGTCCAATGGGTTTTAGAGGATTTTATTTCAAGTCTAATGCATTCTGTAAAACCTATAGTGGAAAACCAGATCAGATAGTGGTGCTATTTTGCATCCAATATCCTGTTATGTGATTAGAAAGTCACAGATGACACAGCGGACTCCCCAGTGTTTGTGGTTAAAGTACTAATTAGTTAAACATACAAAATCAAACTAGAAGGTCTCTTCAACAGACTAGGACATTTCACAAAAATATGGGAACTTGCCCTCAAAAATCTGGTTCTTAAGAGCAGAAAGGAAAATTCTGTTACCCAAAGTGACTTTTATCCTGAAAATCATTTTCTTAGTCTACTCAGTCAGTAATACAGCTTCAGAAATTTCTAGAAGTAATGGATTTTTTTTCTTAACACAGAAATCTTGCATGGGATATCAAGTAACTCAGTAATGTCCATTATCAATTACTCACCATAATGGACCTCATTATGATAAATAAGGAACAGTTAATGGCTTTTACAAAAATTGAAAAATTGAAAAATTGCCCAATGAAATGAGGTTTGATTTATTTAATGCAAACAGAATATGTCACCAACCTGAAATATCTCTTGGACCTTTTAAAACCTGCAGATTTTGAAACTTAGAGGAACAGTTGAGATTAGAGTTGGGAAAATCCATTTGAATGAAGAAGAGCTAAAACTGGGAATTTTTCAGGAGCATGTTGGGTGCCAAGAAGCCAAGATTTCTCAGATTCAAAAAATATACTTGAATGAAGAAGGTTTGTTTCTTGGTGAAAGCAAACACATACATTTTGTATTTACACATATATATACATACACAAGCATATAGTGTATGTATATGTGTATGCAGAGATGGAGAAGGAATTAAAAAACAATGAAATTATCATAAAATACAAATAGAAGTAAGTGGGTAATGAGGTTAGTAACTCGAATGAATGAGTTATCACAAATGAACAAATTTTAAATAATAAAGCACATGAAAATTATTCCAGAAGCAATAAATTCAGAAAATGAATTGTAAGTCAATAGCTAGATTCAGACACTGGGATGGTGAAGTGGGATCAAGGAAAAGCAGAAGCATTTAGTAGGTATTTCAGTGGAATTTGGAAGGAAATGAGCTATGTAGCTACTTCTGAATGTCTGAATTACTGACAGACCAAATAATTAGCTATGCATAACAAAGGAGGATGAGAGGTAATCTCTGTGACAACTGAACATTTACAAAGCCAGACTCAGATTTCTTAGGTTCAAAAATCTTACACCAATTAGCTGAGGAAACCTCTAAATCATTAGTATAATTTACTGGCAAACATTAAAGAGCACTAGAAATATTAAAGAAAATTGGAAAGTTGACAACACAGGCATTGAGAGAATCTTGTAGTTTATCTTTGTTATCCTAAACAAAAAAGTGAAATGTACTAAGGCAGAATACTGACTATTTAAAAGGTTATCTAAGATGCAAAATGTCAGTAGCAGACACCTGAAGAGTTACACTAAAGGAATTAATAAATTTGCCTTAGAAGATAAAATCAGAAGAAAAATAAAATTATGAGAAATAATCTCATTAAGTGTTACAAAGATAAGCAAAATAGACACATAACCTTTACAAAGGTGCTGATGAAAACAGTTTCATTAAAACAAATATCTGAAATTCACATCTGAGTATCATATATTAGTCAAAGACAGCTAGCTTGAATTTGAAATAATAAACCAAGACTCTTTTAGAATGAAGTGGCAACTCCAAAAATTACATGATATAAGCATAGATATTTTCCACTAACCAATCCAACAAGATGTCTTGTTTCATTACGCCCTTTCCTTTTAGAAAATGTAATGGTAAGTTTCAATAATTTAGGAAACATCTACCTGAGAGAGTAGATAAAAACTGAGAGTAAATCAGATCAACCAACAGGCCTTGTGGACAGACAGAAGAGTAACATGTATGTATGTAAATATAAATTGGGGCACTTAAAGCAAGTACTCCACTTATCCTTGCTTACCATGTATTAGTTCAAACTGTGAAGCCAACCTACCAATACAGAACAACTGCTGATGAGGTGATTGCATTATTGTGAAGTCTTCCAGGTTGTATCAGTCACACATACAACAACACTATGCTCTGGTACTGTTGACATCTAAAATTCTAGATCACTTCTCATACAATATAAAATGATAACGTTTGTCCATGCCTTTATATGGCTATTGTATGCTAGCTCCCAAGACTCTGCAACTGGACTTTTTCATCTATCCAATGTTTCTGCTGCCTCAACATCCCTTCTTTTTTACCTGACCTTGATGATTTTGTTCCTGTATTCAGACCCTTTTCATTATCTTCTCTTTTCCCTCATCACATTTTCAAATGGTGTTTTCTGTAGTGTCAAAGGGAAGCTTCTCAGATGAATCTTTAAGGCATCACCTAAATCTCCATGGACATGACACCTGTCAGCCCACACTGGGAGAGGTCCAAACATTCCTCCAGCAGCAGGACTCCTCAGTAGAAGTATCATGGCTGACTGTACAACTGCTGCTGGGTCTGAGAGAATTGGTGATTTCTTGAGAGCAGGAAGGGCTGGAGAAACTGTGTAAACAGTCATCTCTGAGACACTTTTGGTCTCTCTCCAGAATCCTACTTCCTGGCTACTATGTGTTGGCCACCTGCAGGAGACACCAGAGGAGAAAGGTCAGCTGAACTCTAATATGGGATCTCCACCCCCCTCAAAATGAATGTATCATAGAATCACAGCAAGTTAAGGGATTGGAATGGACCTTAAAGATCATCTAGTCCTAACCCCTCTGCCTAGAGCAGTGACACCGCCCACTACACCAGGCTGTCAGTGCCTTGTCCAACCTGGCCTTGAACACTGTCAGTGTTGGGGCATCCACAACTTTTCTGGGCAACCTGTTCCAGTGTCTAAGCATCCTCATAGTAAAGAATTTCTTCCAAACAGCTAACTTAAATTTCCCTCTTTCGGTCTGTACCCATCATTCCTTGTCTTTTCTCTACAGTTCCTGACAAAGAGTCTCTCTCTGACTTCCCAGTAGTCCTGCTTCAGATAATGGAAGATTGGAAGGTTGCTGTGAAGATGTGCATGCAACCTTCTCTTCTTCAGGCTGAACGACCGAAATTTACTCAGCCTCTCTTCATAGGGAAAATACTCCAGTCCTTTTGCCAACTTCATAGTCCTCCTCTGGAATTGTTCCAACAGTTCCAAATCCTTCTTTTGTTGGGAAGACCAGAACAGTGTGCAGTACTCCAGGTGGGGTCTCACTCTATCCTCGGTACTCAGAAACACCCCTTATGTTTCCAGACTGGCCCACAGGAGCAAGGCATTTCTGCAGGGTTTACACAGCAGGACATCTGCTAGAGCCTTTCTAGTCTTCTCAATAATCCTGGTGTGTAAGAACTGCTACACTGGCATTTTGAGGCTTTTAGTCCTTAGTGGGTCAAGCTGTCATACTAAGGAATTTCTGAGTGGTGGGCATATTAACTACCCTGATCCAGTTTCTATTCCCCATTCACTCACAACCTCCCCAAATTTCCCTCCATCTTCTGACAAATTATGGGTCATGTTGGCGCTCTCAGGGAATAAAAAGTTGCTATTGTTTGAACACTTTTGCTAACACTTTTCTGTTCAGCTGCAGGTGTTCCTCCCACTCAGACTTTTGGCTGTCGCTTAAAGCTACATGCCTGGTGCATGGGTTGTTGAATAGTGGTCTCTTTCTGACTTTGCAGGGGAACAGGCATGCAGAGAGCTTGGCTCCTGAATGCACTGTGAGTGGGTAGTTGCTGGGAGTGAGGAGGTCCAGCTGTGAGGACCTCTAAGGCAGGGTATGCAAGCCATGGGGTGTTAATGGTCCATCATTAGGTTGGAAAGGCGTAGCTGCTCTAGGAATAGGTGCTTCAGCCAAAAGCATAAACACAGGATGGATTAATCATTTCACTGAAGTAGCAAAAAACAAAAAAACAACAACAAAAAAAAAAAAAAAAAAACAAAAAAAAAACAGGAGAGAAACTTTTGTTTCCGTAGGGGCAAAAGGGTTCCTTTT
>VZRZ01008820.1:548297-644310 GCA_013398175.1 Climacteris rufus | reverse complement strand
AAAAAAAACAAAAAAAACAAAAAAAAAAAAAAAAAACAAAAAAAAAACAGGAGAGAAGCTTTTGTTTCAGTAGGGGTAAAAGGCTTCCTTCTTGGGGGTATCTTTCTGCCCCACATGGAATAATTGGACAGATCCATGCAGTTGTCTTAGACAAAGTTATGCAAAACCAATATGAGCTTTAACCAGGTTCCCTTCCCTCACACCCCTTTCTCCTTTGCCATTTGTCAGTGAAATGAAGAGCAAGCAATGCCCCTCCCCTTCTCTGTTGTTCTCTCACCTGTTGCTTTCTGGCATTTTTAATCCATGTTGTCCAGCAGCCAAAATATCCAGCATTTGCCCTACCATTCATTAACAACTTTGTCTCATATGTGGAGCAAAGAAAAGTGTTTAGCAATCAAAAACACAATTAAAAGTATCACTGTAATATATTAACACTGCTCTACTAGAAAAAGAACAAATATCTTCAATTTTGGAACTGTTTTGAAGTACTTGACATTTCAACTGTAACACACTTTCAGTACTTTAGTGTAATTTCCTGAAATTTATCTTACAAACTAGAAGTCTGACCCAAAGTAGTCTATTGGTCCTTGTCTGAATCACAACTTTTAGAATCACAACACAGCCTTTCACAACCTGAGCTAATGCAATAAATGGCAGGAGTAGAAACTGAGAAAGTAAGCGCTGTAAATGACCTTAGAAAATCATCTAGTTCATTCCCCAGGGACATCTTTCACTACCAATTTGCTCAAAGCCTCATTCAACCTTACTTGAATGCTTCCAAGGACAGTGAACGCACAACTCCTCTGGGCAACCTCTTCCAATGGCTCATTACTGTAATTGTAAAAAATTCGTAATGTCCAAGCTATATCTATCACTTTAAAACAACTGCCCCTTGTACTGTCTCTACAGATCTTGCTGAAGTTTGATTTGCTAAAGTAAATTCCTTGAAGCTGCATTTGTTAGAGTGAATCAGCTGCACCACGGAGCTTGCTGCTGTCCGCAAACTTGCTGAGGGTGTACCAAATCCCAGTTTGGTTGATGAAGGTATTAAATACTATCGGTCCCAGTATGGATCTTTGAGGGACAACACTTTTCACTGGTTTCCACTTGAACACTGAGCTATTGAATACAACTCTTTGGACATGGCCATCTAGCCAATTCCTTATCCCTCTAACATTCTATCAACAAAACCTATATCTCATCAATTTGGCATCAAGAATGTTGTGGTGGACCATATCAAAGGCCCTACAGAAGTCTAGGTAGATGACATTTGTGGTCCTTACACTGATGGAGTCACTCTGTTATAGAAGGCTTATAACCCTCTGTCTGAGCCTGACATCAAGGAACACTAAGAGATGCAATCTGTAAAGGATTTCCCTACCTATTTAGCAGACAATGCAAAGACTGGAACGTCAGAGACATTTGCTCTTGTGTTGGTAGATGTTCTTCATGCAGTGTCCTGAGAACAATTAAAGTAGATTTGAATAATTTCCTCAATGAGATTGAAGATGTTTCAAACAGTATGAATTGTCCATTGGCTCTCTGAACAGACTAGGCATTGCTAAGGCATAGGTAATATTCACAAAATGTATGTGAGAATTTGTTAACAAAACTCTACCAAGGATGTGGGAATTAAAACTATTTAAAATAATTATAAGTTGGCCAAAATTGGACAAATTTTCAAGGGCAAGTAAATGATCCATCCCTAAAGCTCAAAGAGTTTTTCTTGCACATAAGAAGTCTCAGCTCCAGAGTATAAACCCATGATCATCATTGTCATGGCAACAAGTGTAAGATGATGTGTAAAACTTATCTTCTGTGAAACTGAAACTTAAAATGAACAAAACCAGCCCTGGTCAGACAAGGAAATTCTATCTCAAGCTGTTTAATTCTAGCAAAGTTAAAAGCAGTTTTTAAAAAAAGCACCTTATAATGGAAAATGACAGAATTTTCTTACATGTAATGTCTCTAACACTTCAAAAGAGCTTCAGCTATGTGTACCAATTTATGCAGATGCTGGCTAAGTGACAATAATTCCTTTCATTTTGTACAAAACACTAATAATTTTGTTTCCACATTTCAAATAACAATGCAGAATTTAATATTTTATTATTTTATATTTATAACATCTTATTGTTTGTAGCATCTTGGGTTCAAATTTGGGTCAAAGAGAATTATTAACTCCAAAAGGATAGTGTTTGCAGATTCTGTCATGAAAAAGAGTAATAAAGGTGAAAGGCAAGGTGAAATGACAACGAAAAGAAAAAAAATAAATTTGAATTAGAATAAATTTGTATGCCGAAGAGACATCACAGCAGATGAAAATATGAGAGACAAGAAGGGAAGATAACAGTCTGGAATATTTCAAATTTTTTGCACCTATCAAATTACTTTATTAATACAAAAAAAAAAAGGTGGATTAGTTTATATTACTGCTTTTGCATCCCATATTATTTTCATCAATTTGAATTGGTTCAGAGACCTGTTTAAAATAGCCAAGGATCTCACCACACACTCTTAAATACTACATGTAATTGCACTCTCCTACTCCAAACCCATGTATTTATCTAGCCTAGCCAAAGGTGTCTTCCAGCATATAATTCCTTATGTTATAAAGTTTCTCTTTCAAAGCAAAACAAAACAAAAAACAAAACCAAATTACAGAGAGGAACTTTCATCCAAATCATCCCCAGCTGAACAAGTTTAAATTAACAGTTACTAAAAAGAACTTATAAAATTGTGAAAATAAGACTAATATTCAGCTTATAGAAAGGTATTTTTTTCCTTTTACTTTTTCTATGCATTGAAGTTGTCTTCAGGAGCCATAGGGTAAATCTTTGGCCATTATTTTTTAATTGACTGAAGAACTTTCTTTGAGAGAGAGAAGTAACACAGCTACTTTCCCTTGGAATATGTTAGCTTGAAAATGGATATAATTTCTTTTTCAAACAGAGGGGGAAAGGGTGAAAGTTCTTTTGCCACTGATTTCCCTTACAGTGTTGTCTTTGTGAGCTTTGTGATCAATTTAATTATGAAGTAGCGTTCTATTATTACAGAATTAAACAATTAATAAACAAAAAGGACTCTTTTTATGGTATCCACCAAGCCTGTCATCTCAGCAAATTTAAAGAATTAGAATTAGCATCATAAATAATTATAAATAAGTTACATAAATCAAATAAGCTTCTAATGTGGTTTCAGGAAACAAAGTCATGTTGCACTCATAAATACCAGCATGAGAAGCTTCACAGCCAAAGTCCACCAAAAATATCTGAGCATAGAAGCCTTGAGTCATTAATTCAGATTTTAAAGGGTGCATGACAATTATTTTGAAACCTGAAATAATATGATAATAGATTATTAACATAAAGTCAGATATCATACTTTCCCTTTAGTGTCGTAAAAACAGGTATTACCTTAAATAAGGTGAAGCTCAGTTGATCTGCATTACACAAACGTGTTTAGAGCTTAAGAAATGATCTATCATCACCAAAAAAATTACCAAAATTCTGAATAACAGATATGAATTGCAAGGGAAAAAACCCTTAAATTCTACGTCAAAGATCAAGTAGGACTTTTTATTTCCAATGTCAGTCACTAAATAATCAATTTGAAGACAGGAATCAGCTTACTAAATACAGACTATATCTAAACTAGAAATATTCTCTTTGAAGTGCAAAAGTGGCTATAATTCATGTGCATAAAACACTTATAAGTAGAATGTATTGAACACAGAACAATGGCTTGAGCCCCATGTGGTATTAGTACATGTCAGGTAATTAGTATTTCGGTTCAGAATTTTCAGTTAATATTCTAGAATGTATTTGAAGGTTTTCAATGCAGAAAACCTGGTAACATCCAGTCTTGTCTGTGTATCAAGACACAGATAGAAATGAACATTTTGAAAATAAGCTAGAGCAAATCTAGGTTTCAGCAGCATAATATGCATGAACTAATATTAGCTGTTAGGAAATGAGAAACAAAGGTATGCCCCTGTCTCTCAAGCAGCACTCTTCCAGCTGCATAATGGTTCTATAGCAACAAAATACTGACAGAAATATTTTTCAAAGAGTGTCTGAAAAATCTCACCAGTGCCAAGCAAAATGTATAAACAAAACTAGCAGTGAAACTAGTCTTACACACTTTTTTTTCATATCAGTAATATGACCAGAACTAGTACTATAGTTAAACATATTCTCAAGGGCTTTAGGAGATAAAAGATAGTTTAATGTCTGTTGTTTGAGAGAACAAGTGAAACCCTTTCATTTAGCTGTCTTTTAATCTACAGTGTAAGTAATTTTACAAAAGATGCTACAGAGATAAGATTGAAAAATCAGTGTAGTGCATTGGTGTGTTGGTTTTGACTGGGGTAGAGTTATTTTTCTTCACAATGGCTATGGTATGGGGCTATATTTTGGATTTGTGCTGAGCACAGGGTTGATAATATAGAGATGTTCTGGTTATTGCTGAGCTGGGCTTGCACAGAGCCAAGGCCTTTTCTGCTTTTTGTACTGCCATGATAATGAGGAAGTTGGGGGTACATGGGAGGTTGGGAGGAGACACAGCCAGGCTTCCAGGTGACCCCCAACCAAAGGGAGATTCCATACTGTATGATATCATGCTCAGTGTATAATGTGAGGGAAAGGAGAAAGCGGGAGAACGTTTGGAGTGATGGTGTTTGTCTTCCCAAGTCACTGTTACACATGATGGGGCCCTGCTCTCCTGGAGATGGCTGAACCCCTGCCTGGCAATGGGAAGCAGTGAATTAGTTCCTTGTTTTACTTTAATTGCGTGTGTGGCTTTTGCTTTTCCAATTAAACTGTCTTTATCTCAACCTGCAAGTTCTCTGCCTTTTACCCTTCCAATTCTCTTCCTGATCTTGCTGGTGAAGGAGTGAGCAAGCAGCTGTGTGGGGCTTGGCTGCTGGCTGGGGTTAAACCACGACAATTGGGAATTACTCCAGGTTAGTTTTTTGTGGAACCTAAGGGCAAAATGCTAATCTCTCCGACACCAGCAGTAAAATGTGTATTCAAGTGCAAAGAACCTTCACCTTTAGCTAAAGACTTTTTCCTCCACAGCACAACAACGAGAAGTAAAAATGTGCATCTCACTCCTGTCTAAATCAAACATAAGACATCAACACAATGCAAATAAAACTGTACTTCAGATGAAAAGATAAATTTCTCCTTGGTTTCTAGTAAACTTGTCAATGAAGGTTGATTCTAATGGCTCTTTGTACTGTGCTGAAGTTTTGGGCAAAATTCTCACACAGTAACTTCTGATTTCTTTAAGTTGCTGTCCAGATAATAAAGCATTTTTGTTGCTACAGAAAATTCAGCAGCAACTCAAAGCTGAAAGACTCATTATATAGTAATAAAATCCATGAGATGATTATTTAAAAAGTTCTAATATCCAGACTCTTGGAAATCTAGGAGACAGCAAACCATGTGCAGGTCTGATGCTTGTGTATAACTTCTAAGTCACAGATTAGATTCAAGAACTCTAAAAAGGCACTATTAAATTTCTGTCTAAAACATATACAATTTACCTTAAGGTGTTATTTGAAGTGTTCTGCTAAAATGTAGTACAGTACAGTACTCTTTACTGAATTATGGCAGTAATCCATTCCACACTTCTATGGTATTCTCCTTTTGAAATACAAAAAGAAAACCTCCAAAAACCCAAAAAACACCAAAACCAAACATCATGCTTTCAGGTTTTTGAGATAGAGTTAATTTCTGAAGAATTTGCCAAGGTGTTCTGCAGGTTTTTTGCTGGTGCTGCACTTCAGCAGCAGAAGCAAAAAGGATTCTTCAACAGTTTAGTGGAAAATCAATCATAAATTATGTGAGGTACCTCCAAAATTTTCCATGGGAATGGGAACATATCCATTCATTTTCTGTAAAACAAAATGGAAAAATTTACTTCCAATTTCTTCCAATTTTTCACCTCGATTTTTAACTAGACTCAATGATATTCTTGTTTCATTTGGGTTTAATACATGGTTTTACAAGACACTTTTGTTTGTTTTTCATGTTTTCATGTTTTCCCATTTCACTTCATTTTACTTAATTAGTGCCCATGAAATCTATTATCTTCAGTCTTCCTGAATTTGGGCTATCCTTTGCAGTGAATACAACATGGAGATTTTGGATATCTGGACAACACAGAATTTGTTTGAATAGTCATTTGTAAAGGAAAAAAAAAGATAGACTTCATGCAGTTTTTGTTGGGCTTTTTATCCTAATGTTGTGAAGGCCAGAAAGAAGCAGATGAGAATTTTATATTTCAAATTGCCAGAGAAGTAGAAAAAATCTAGAAACATAGAATAAATTTGTGTGTCTTGTCTGCCAGAAGAAATGATACTCATTCAGGTAACCTAAATATCTATCTTATTAACATCCACAGTCCTCTTTAAATAAATAAATATCTCTTTGAATTGTAATTGGAGTCTACATAAGCAAAGCAAAAATAATCCCCTGCTGCAAATCAATGCCTCATATGCATAGGCTGGTGTTCAAGAAATGGAAGTCTGAGGTAGAACCACCTCCGCTTGCCTTGATGGGGAAATTTTAGAGCAGAAATTGTTGCACTTGAGAAGGAATCATAACACCCAGTTACAAGACAGAGGTATGTACACCAAAGATCAGTAGTATGAATGCAAACTAGATATATGCCTTGTAGGGAGGCATTCTAGTAATATCTCCATTAGGGATACAACAACTATATCATCAGTCTGGTAAGTGCACCACTAATGCTAGAATGCTTACATCTTTTTTTGTCTCTGTGTTTGTTTGTTGAGAAGACAGAAAAATTACCCAAAATGTAAATAAAAAGAAAAGAAGAAAGCTACCTGAAGATCTTCAGGAAACAACAGCTGATCTTTAAATCAAGTTTTAAAGAAATGACAGAATAATTAAACTGATTTCTTCCTGCTTAAAAATAAGCTTCTGTTTTTATAATTTACCAAATAAACCCCACCCAAACAAGCAAAACAACAAACAAACAAAGGAAAATCTTATTATTAAGCACCTTGCTCTGTTCACACAGAAATGCAAGAGAACCTTTAAAATACAGCACAGGAGCTCATTAGAGGCCTTTCTGTCCCCCTCTCTATCAAACACAGTTTCAGGCTTTGTATGTCATAGACATGAAACAAAAATCCACACAGTTTATATGCCAAATAACTTAATATTCAGAAAATAAGCATTTACATTGACAGATTGTTCACTTCAAGTGTCACTGAAAGGAAAGAATTTCCCTGGTGCTTGACATAATTCATTGATTCAAAAGCAATTCTCCAAATCATAGGAAAATAAGCATGCACTCTAGGCCATGCATCATCTTCCCAGGTGGTAGCCTGCTCTTACAGGTTCAAGTCTTCAGTGTCTGAAGAGAATAAAAACTGTCACAATCAGCCCATTGCCTGTACTAGCAAAAGTTAACAGAACTCTTTGGCTGGGGTTTAATTTATTGTGCCCATTCCTTGTCTGGTGTAGAAACTGTGCTTGTCAATGCCATGTTCAAAGCTCATAGTTTTTTTAATGCTTACACTTTGGGTGACTTCAGTAATAGACTTCAAAGACATGTATCTTAATTCGGTTTTGAAGAGAATAAAAGTCAGGGGTCTGCCTTTCTCCAGAAATTAAAGAAAAAAAAAAAAAAAAAGAAGGTGGCTTTTATTAGCTCCAGGCAGAATAACAGAATAAAAACAACCTCTTTGCCCAGACATCTCAAAATTGTATGGAGAGTTCCTTCTCCAGATCATCTTTCATATTCCACCTTTTCTATTCTTCCTTGTTGTTAATCCTTGATCCAGGCCCACACCATCTCATCTAGGGATTTACTTTATCCAACTGCAGCCTCCTAAAAATTTATCTAATCCAAATGACCTGCTTTAGTTGTCTGTATACAGTTAGGGTATATAAACAGACATCTTTAGAGATAGATTTATCCCAGACCAGAACAGAGATCTCAGATGGCAAAGACATATGCAGAGCCTGGATGTGAAGATCTGGAATAAAGCCCAGCCCAAAGGTTGTTCCTGGGTTCTGGGACCGAGTAAACAGATTAGCTTTATTCCTACTGATTAGAAATAAGGCAAAATGCATTAACAGAGAAAAGATTAAGTCTTCATTTATCCATATAAGATTTGAGGTAACATCTGGAAACAGGTAGAGAGAGATAGTAATTAAAGTCAGTAAACTGAAGCACATTTTAAAATATCTACTTGGAGTGTGACCTTAATGCTCTGGCATTATTTTTCAAATTCAATGTCTATTTTCATACTAAAAGCATTTGGATATATTACAATAATTTTCATCACCATCCAAAGCACAACTACTGCAATTCAGCTCTCTCTTCCAGTTCCTTTCTACTGATATCCAATGCCCTTTTTAACACCTGAAAAATAAATTCATGTGGCTTTTAGGAAAAATATGTTTTGGTTCTCTGCTAGGCAACAATATTTATGGTTTCTCTTAATTTTTTTTTTAATTTAATCACTGTAACTGGCATGTCTCCTGTGTCCTACCACTGCAACTGTGTCATTAAGCTGGAAAAGGTCAACCACAAAGTAAAATTTTAAATTGAGTTAAGCACAGTTCTATTATTCTATATAAAAATGTGAGGCACATTCAGCACACTATCTAACCTTTCTTTTATCTTTCCTCTTCACAAAACCCTCACAGATTGGCGTGTCCCAGAGGGTCTCCATTACAGTTTCTGTGTTTCGTGCACCTCTAATCCATTGTGTCTCTTTCAGTGGTCCTAGTTAAAACCTCAAATAAGGTCTTAAAACCTTGAAATGACACAATATTCTGATAATAAGACATTTATTTTCCCTCTGTCCAAGAGGAGCTTGAGCCTGTGGATCTTTTGAGATGATCTCTGCAAGATGGACTTTGTGGAGGGACTTCTGTCCATGTTCTCACTGGGACAACATCAGGACTAGTAAGTGAAGAGTCATCTGTAAGTGTGCTAGTCATCATCTACACAGAACAATAAAAGCTTCAGAGAGAACAATTCATAAAGCAATGAAGACCTATGCAGATCTACTTTATCAGGCAGGCAATCATCTTCTACATGAGGAATCCATAAAGCATTGTTGGAGAGGCTGTTTAAATTCAGGTCTTTCCACCCATCTCTTTGTTAAACACAAAGCCTGGTTCTATATTGGTATATACAACACCAGCATTTCGTCCATAACTCTTGCTACAGACAGTTGTAACAACATGATCTACTGGGCATCTTTAATCAGATCTGTATGAGTTTTTTCTCAGAGAAAAAATACTATGGATCAGCCTTGGCACCTGAGGTTAATCACCCTGAAAACCTCCCTGAGTCCATGAACTTTCCCCAGTAACCTTAGTAACAGTAGAAAATGTTCCTTTACCACCTTTGTTACGCAGGAAGATAGTTCCTGGAAATCTCAGAAATATTTGCCAAACTTTACAGCATTAGCATGATGCTCTTCACATGTTCTGCTTTCAAATAACTGCAAAGCATGTTTTTTGGCTTCATTCTTCAATATGTAAAGCTCCATGAACTACAAGACAATGTCTAAATCTACAATAGCTTCATTACTAGAAGAATTTTAGTAAAATTACTTTATCAATACAGTAAATTTCAGTAATATTGATAATTTATTATAGTATCCACTTGTTTTTTTCCCCAAAAAATATGAATTTAGAATGCTATATAGGGTATTAATTCGTGATTGTCCATAGACTCTGTATCAGACATACATTCCCCAGAAAAGAAAATGGGAATGCTGAAGGCTTAAGATCCCTTCACTCTGTTATGCAGAGCATTTCCCCTAAAATCAAGGGAGTTTTGTGTAAGCACTGATTTACTTACTTATTTCTTAAACTCAACAATATATTTGTTGTGTTTTCAAGTGGAATGCATAGTACAGACGACTTTTGACCGTTCTCCATAAGACTAACACTGTATCAGCTTCTCAGCCTCTTGAAGTGGGAGAAAAATCTAGCCTTCCATTTATGTGACACTGATGATTATTGCTTAATTATCCAACTTATAAAACAGTATTTGCATACTGCCTTAAGAGAGACAGATTCTAGCACATCCCCAAATTATATACTCAGCATAATGCCCATCATTGCAAATTATATCCTATCAATGTTTGTGTGAAATGGAAACCAAATCCAACAGTATTCTCCTGGCAAAACAGGTAGGCAGAGATGCTTCCAAGTAGTTTTTTCCCCCCACTACTTACATTTTCTTTTAATTCTTCCATCAGTTAGCTACAAGGCCCAAGCTGAAAATGGTTTTGTTCTGAATTAGGTATCAAAATCAGAAGTGGTTCCCAAGCTATATCTGCCGCATGTTTCTACTGCCTCTTCTTGCATGTACTGAACTATTGACATTTGTTTCACCAAGAAGCTCTGTTTTCTCTCTCTGATCCTGTCACCTCGGACTGGTTATCTGAAGGTCACTATTTCCTCCATGTAAGGAAAGGCCCAATCTTCACCCTCACATCCCCATCTCCTCTGAAACCACTCAAAATTGTTTTGACAGCAACTTCGCTAAAAATTGGTTCATAAATTTGATCTTGTGAATCATTCAGCTTTTTACAGCTGGCATAGCCCAAAAAAAGGAAAAAGAATTATGGAGAAAGGAAGGATACTAGGTGAATCCTCTAATAAGTCTTAAAATAACCACAGTCCCAAAGCAAACACTAATGGTCTTTAATCAACTTCCAAAAAGCATTATAGAACACTCCTAACCATTAAACTAATTTCTATTCCTAGATACAAGAACTGCCATCCTAACAGAGCCTGGTAAATTAGACTTCTCCATAAAATATTTAATAAACCTACAAAACTAGAATAGATTATAATGGACCGCCTCCAAAAATCCATGAGAGAAGGATTTAGTCATTAGATTTCATTTCTTCTTGACTTCCAAAACAGATTACCCAAACAACATAGCCTATTTTTTTATTCATTACTCAAAAAACAGTCTATTTTTTTTTATTCATTGGCAAAAATAATTATTTCTGTGGCCATGGAGATGAACAGGTTTCAGTTCTCATTGAAACTCCTGAAAGATCTATGTGGATAAAGAATTACTGTAGTTATAACTACATATATAGCATTTAAATATTGCCTGTGTTACCTATACCTTTATCTTTCCTGAATTATTATATGTAAAAATCTCTCTCATATAAGCTAGATATGGAAAAATTCTTGCTCTGAATAGACACACTTTCTAAGGCAACTTCTGGTTACTTTATTCATCCCAAAGAAAGAAATGTAATAAAAATTCCAGCATTCTACATAATGACACTTGCATAAATCAGGCTGTGTTTGACCCTAAAGTTAAAATAAAATAAGTCCCAGAAGGAAAAAGAAAAATAATATAATATAGAATACATCCATCAATCAATAGTGAAAAATCTCCATAGTTTCCAAAGTCTATCTTAGAAGCTATGGATATTAATTTTTCTTCTGTGTATAAAGCTAGATATTTCCTTTAAATTCAGTAAAAACTGTGAATTTCCTAAAAATACTTATATAATATACAAGAAAAGGTTGAGGGAAAAGTAAAATCCCTGTGAGCTGAAATTTAATAGATTGCAGTTGGTTGCTCCAAACTGTTTGTGGTCAAAAGCATTTTAAAAGCACAGTGTTATTACACGATGAGTAAGTCAGGTTCTCTTTCCTTTTCTTTCCTTTCTCTCTCTCTCTGTTTTTTTTTGTTTGTTTGTTTTTCCTCTCCAGTGTAATCTTTTACCAGGAATTGTCACCATTAGCAAGTCTTACATTAACCCAAATGCCAGATGTTAATTTACCCAAACTTTTTTGTGTGACTGCATTTCCAGAAGTACTATGTAAGCTGTAAGCTCAGTTTCAGTCTTACTGAGCACCCAAAGCTGCAGTTAAATCGGCGGTGGCTGTGGATACTGGGTGGCCTTTAAAACAAGTTATAAGGCAATGCTGCTGACACAGAGAAAGTAGCCCTGGAAGCTCCTAGCACAGAGAACACCCATTGACTCATCTGGTATTTCCATACATGAAAGATTGGAAAACTGCTTTCTACTCTCAAATCTCAGGAGGTTCCTGGACTTCATTCAGTCTTATTAAGGATTTTCTTAGTTTCCATCTCCCAAATACACTTACGCATTTTAAAGTAAATCAAAACTAACCTCTGTGGTTTTGTGCACTTACGTGTGTCCACACACAGACGCACATTCCTCTGTACTGTATTTTGAGGTAGCAAACAAACTCCTTTTGCTACTTGGAGACCAGCCCAAAAGAATAGAAACAAGATGAAAGAGAGGATCTGCCACCTGGAGATGCAACAAGACAATGACCTAACTACTATTCACCTGCCACGATACCACCGCTCTCATTTTGGTGAGGAGTTTTAACTTTGAGAATCTGGGCAGATGTGCCCTTTATTAGAATGTTACCATATTTTTGACAAATTCACAGCCCTGTGAACTTTTGCTGTTTCTGCAAAACCATACAGAAGAAAAACAAGTTTAGTGGCACTTGCACCAATATTACTAGAAAAATATTTTTTCAGTCTGGGATTCCCAGAGCCCTGTGCACACTTCTGCTAGCCACCAAAAATGAAGAAAGGTGGAAGAAATAGGTCTTGTGGTTCACCATGACAATTTCCCAATGTATTGTCCCCATATAAAAGAAAACAGCTTGACTTCTTTGCACTGTCAGAAAAGTACAAGTGGTACAAGGTGTAAGCGTGTGGATCTAAGAACAGGTGAGAAAAACTGGGGTCCAATAAGAGGACAAAAAATTAACACTTAATCTGCCAAATGCCAGAATTTCACAACTGACTTTCAAGAGTAAGAAGGCATTGTTTCCCCCACTTATTACAGAAATTCTTCAAAGTGAAAGCTATATCAGGCAACAAAGGAAGAGGGGTTTTATACAGGGTTATTTTAATGGAGAAAAAAACCTGCTTAAGACAGCTTCAAAAATGAAGCTTTCTGAAGTGCTCCTTAATGATATTAGACAGTATTGAACTGAGACACAAATCTGTGTAAAAGGGATTTCTCCTGCCAATATAGACCTTACACAGTGTTCTGAGCACTCCTTTTTAGCCAGTGGCTGGCACAGATGTAAGGTCTTCTAGAACTTAACTTTGACCGTAAGGTTAACAGGCTTCTCAGCCTTTTGAAGTGGGAAAAAATATAACCTTCCATTTATGACACTGATGATTATGACTTAATTATCCAATTTATAGAAAAATAATTTCAGCCAGCCTTAAAAGAGACAGATTCTAACACATCCCCAAACTGCATACTCGGCACAATATCCACCATTGTAAATGATATCCTATCAAAGTTTGCATGAAAGAGAAAACATGTCTAAGAGCATTCTCCTGGCAAAACAAGTAGGCAGGGATGCAAAGGCCTGAAGGTTACAAGTTCTAAAATTTCTTCTCTCAAACTGCTTTGAAATGCTAACTTACACCTGTATGAAAAGATAAGGAACCAAGTAAATTGCAAACAGTTGCCTGTCCAAAAATAAGTCAATGTTTACTGACTTTCTGGATATACAACAAAAGCTTTTGAATTACAAAAGTCACATCAGTAAAGTTTTTTGATCAGACAGAGAGCAGATTAGCTGTTCAAGACTTTTTCTCATCTCTCTGTTTCTGGAATACTTTCTCTTATCCACCTTCTCTCTGTGACTGTATTAATGTATTGTGTATGAATGAGGATGATACAGTTTGTTCAGTGGTAAAGAAAGATGACGGCATTCCTCTCCACTCCCCACTCATTCTTATCTCAACTGTTTATGGTGCTGCACTGTAATCAGATCACTGAAACAAACAAAGGTCACCTGTACAGTTCTACCTGCCCAACGGAGGGCAAAGGTCCATACTTTTGTAGGCATATTCATAGTCAAGTTGGCTTTTTTTGGTGATGTGATATAATGTTACTCAGGGAACTAAGGCCTATGGCTTTAATATGAAGACAAGAGATGGTACTTAGTGCTGAGATAGGCAGATTCTTTCAACATGAGTGCAGCCCGTAGAAATAAAATAGTTGACTGTAGAATAGAGTGACTATGGAATCAACCAAGGAAAATCAAATTAAAAGACAAGAAAATAATTTCTAGTGAAAAATCCATTCCTTTTTTCCCCACCAAACACAGGTCTTTTCACATGAATAAAATAGAAAGCAGAAAAGCACTAAGAGATTTTTGTTAATTTGTTCACCTTTAACATTCAGGAGGACAAATTGTCTACAAGTTGGATGTGGTATTGACATAAGAGGTATCATTCTAATTAAAATGGAACACTGAACTTTTATTGGAGAACAAGAGCGATGAGTGCCGAATGGTGACTTTCTGTTTAAAATATTTGGAAGACAGGCTCACACCATGACCTGCTTCCAGTTTCCAGTGGTATTAGGGATGAAGCCAGTATAAATCCAGTTGTCACAAAAGAAAAAGTTATAGTATATATTAAACCACAAAAAAATACTTTCAAATAACATTAAGGGTATGAGTTAAGCCCACAAAAGCCAGGAAATTCAGAGTTAGGGCTGCAACTCTGTCCTCAACTCACCCCATTTTGTTTAGGTATTATAGCAGATATGAAGAGAGCTACCTGAAGCGTGATGATTTTGCTTTACAAGGGATGGCCCAAAATTTGGTATTGTCTGTGCTGGGCAGGGTTTGCCTGTTATGCTACAGCTGACAAAGTCTTCTCATGGAGTGGAAGATTATAAGACAAATAAATCTCATCATTAAATGTTAATAATATGCATCCTTTTAGCTGATTAACTTTGCAATCCGTGTTCCTGCACTTCAGACCGTTGATTTATTTTGGAGATGTCTGTTGGGAATCATATGTTTAGGGGACTAACATATGTCACATACACGTCTCTGGACTGAGTGAGCAGGTGATCTCACAGTGACTGATATGTGAATATGCTGAAGAAAGAAGCCAAAACACCAATAAAGCAAAGCGGATTGATAACTAGCAATTAATCTTTAGTGGAAAATATGTGATTGCTTGATAAAACGTATGAGATTCAACAAAATGGACACTTCAGAAGTAACAACAGATTAAGAGATGACGTCAAGAAGCATCTTGAAGTAGAAAATTAGTTACAAAAGTGAGTTGAGAGATCCTGATACCAAGATACTCAAGAAAAGTATTACTTTTATCAATTTGAGTTGAAGGTGTAGAGAAACAGAGAAACATATGCACATATTTTATTTAGCTATATCTTTGTCTTATGCTTGCTGAAGTAATAAGTGACTGCTTTCTGGAATAACCAAAGCTTTTGTATGTTTGCTATCATAAGTTTAACAATATTCAAGATTTTCACCAACTGGATTTTAGCCAACCTTTGAATCATTCTAGTAAATAGTATACAGTAATTCCTGCATCCCTGCAAATATGCCATACTTCATTAGTTTGTCTTTGAGATGCACCTCTTTCTGAGGTGCAGCTACACGTAAAAATGTACATTTTTCCTTACTTAAGGGCATCTACACAAGGGTTTTCCTAAGTATTGATAAGTCAGATGACTTGTAATTTTTCCACACTCCTAATAATGCAATGAAAAAAATTACACAGGACTTTGGTTTCATGTTCCACATTAATTCTGAGGAAGTCAATAACGATTGGTTTGGGTGCAGTAGATACCCTGCCACTGCCAATCCCTTCAATCCATCCATTGCACTTCACAGGAGCACACCAGTGACTTCATCATAGCAAAATTGTGTGGTGACTGATACCCAAATTTCACTCAGATATTGATTCATTCTTTCCAAAAATTCATACCATGAGTTACTTTAAGGCGTTCCAAGCATTTCAAAGAGCTGGAAGGGGTCTAGAATTTGCAATGATTTTCAAAACTTGGTGAGTTTTAATTCTGTGTTTCTTCACATGAGATATACAGCAAACTGTGATTCCACGGTTTTTTACAGTAGTTATGCATAATAGCTCCATACTTCTTGGGTTGAAATTTGTATTTTAATTTCAAGACATAGCATAAAGGTTTAATAAAACTAACTGATATACATGGGATTTACTCTTTAAAGCTCTCAGTGCCAATCTGAAATGGTGGTGAATACTATCATCTCTAAATATATGTCTAAGGTTTGACTTCCTCACTCCTTGAACAAACTGAATTCTTGTAAACATGCTGCCATCTATTTATGAAAACAATATAAATTAACTGACAACTTTATTTTAGCTGGTGTTCTGTCATCCATGCTCAGAGTGAAAATGATGGAAGCACAAAGTCGTTATCATTCTCCCATTCACTTTTAGAGATAAAGTATGGAACCTACTTTTCCCATGAAGCCCAGTTTCATTCCGCTTTCAGAGCTAGACTGAACAGTTGCCAAAGAAAAGGTGGCTTTGCTTTTTTTTTTAATTTAAGCCTGTAAGTTTGCATCAGATCAAAAGAAAAAAAAAAAAGCTGGAACAGACAGACTTTACACCGTTCCCCTCCAAAGAAAAGATTTCTCCATATTTGCTGAAAATCCAGCGTATTTTACCAAAAGATTTGCATTCCTTGTTAAAATCCATGAGTTGGTGTTTGTTCACCAAAAGTTTCATAATATTAAACATATACCACAAGAGATACACTTTTCAAGAGCAATCGACATTACTGTCATATAGACAATAAAGTTACCACATACCAGTTGAAATTCTATGACATTTTATGTTTGTCTTCTTAGCTAGCCTCATTCACATGGAGACAATATAACCTTTTATCCTATTTTTTCCTCGAGACTTAAGCTAAGTTTTGTTAATTTCTGACTGACTCTCTGAGACGACACACAAATTCATCTACCAAGACCTGAAAAAGCATCTGTAATTCAACCATGTGCCTGAATATTCATATTGGATGACCTTATATTTGCTTTGAGCTGAGAACAGCCTCCATGCTGTAACTGTTATTCTGCTGATGCATGATGGATGCCTTGCTAAACTAATGTGACTTTGTTGTGAGCCCTCAGCCTAACCAGGCAGAACCCAGTTTGTAGAAGACACCCTTTTCATGAAATCACAAGCACAGATGTTACTGGAAAATAGACTTGAGTTTAATTCCTTATGGAGAGACTTTCATATTCAGTAAATTTAATTTAAATTCAAAGTGGCACTTACCTTCTGAATACAAAAACATTTTAGCTTTTAACTTCAATCACTTACTCACCAGAAGAAAAAGAACAGGAATTACCTTACAATAGTATATTCTGAAACATTAAAAAGCATAGTCATTTAACTCAGGACAATGTTCTCACCTGCCACCTAAAACTGTTAAATTCAGACTTCAGTACAAGCCCTAAGTACAACCAATGTTCCTTGAAAGGGCTGCAAATATTTTGAACAAGCCATGACCCAGTTTTCAGCACAGTTGAGGCAAACTATTTTTGCTGTTTAAATAAAAATAACAAAAATGCACATTTTTGCATAGTTTCAGCACAAAATTCAGGGGGCAGAAAGGGAAGAACTGTGGGCTGAGATGAGTTTCACTTTACATTTTTGGAACAACCAAAACTCAAAGTTAAATGGGCATGGTGAGTTCATAGAACCACAGGAACCAAAACCAAAGAAAAGGTTGGGGTGGAATGTTATTACAGCTTTTATATCTCAGGGTAGTTAGGTACTGTATGGCCCCGGTGGCAAATGTATTTGAATAATGCCCTTTGTAGTGATTTTTTTATATGTGGTCCTCACCAGTGAGGCAACTACTAGAACAGTGTGTGTAATTCTTGGTGTCCAGACTTAAAACAAAGATGTTAAAAAATTGTGCAGGCCTGAGGAAAGCAAAATAAGAATGAATCATAGTGCAGAAAATGAGTCATAGAATGACAGAACAGAGAAGCTCAGGCTAGTCAATTTGTCCAAGGATAATTAGATGACCTGATAATAGCTTATTAGTGATTCAATAAGAATACTTTTAGTAGTAGTTTTGTTTATTTTTTTTTTAATTAAAGAAGATGAATATCCAGAACTAAAGTGGAAACTGAAGCTTGACAAATTGAGAACAAAAACGAGGTGCATGTTTTGAATTATCCAGATAATAACAAATAACTTACAAGTGTTATGGTGAAGTCGTTCACCACTTTAAGTTGTTGAATGAGAAACAAATGTCTTAAAGTGTTTTTCTTAAGTCCGTCAAAAGGGGCTTAACTCTAAGGCTTTAAGACAAGATTTAGAATAAGAATGTGATAACCTCAGTCACAGGACATGAAAAACAGAACGGAAAAATTCCCATAAATGTCAGTATATGAGATCAACAAATGACAATGCAAGTTGAAATTTTCTATTTCTCTGAAATTTCAAATTATTTTTTTTTATTCTGATCTAAATTCCATCAAAGTCAGTGCTATTTTTCCTTCTCCCTTGAAAATAGTGAATACAGAACAGTGTAAAATAAATTTGAGGATTTCTGAAAGTCTTACCCTTACTGTCACAAAAACTAACAACTCTCAAGGAGCTGTCTGGTTTTCTCCCTTACATTCTTTTAATAATAAATTCCTTAAGCAATAAAAGTATCAACAATAGCTTTCACATAAGGTGCTTTTGCAAAGCAACAATGCTTGAAGCCAGACTAGAAGCCTTAAAAACAGTCTTTGAAGCCATGTTTCTTGCAGCACTATTTCTTTCTTCCAGAAGTATTACAGAACATATTGTTAACTGACAGTCATAAACACAAGTGGAGGGAGAAACCTCTATTTTATCCATCTGTGAAGTGTAACCATCCTTGAGAATAACACAACAAAATTTCCCAGTTGCTTGCTCATCTGAAATTACAGTGAATTTGAGGCAGTTAGCTGGATTAGGAAAAGCAATAATCTTGCAAGAACATGCAAATAATTTCCAAATAGGTTTTGTTTTACTGAAAAACAGTCCAGAATTTTACTCTTGCTCTCCCAGGATGCAGCAGTATAACTCAAAATCAAAGCCTCAGCTACCACATAAGAGGCACCCTGCATCGCAAGAAGTTGAGAACATTACATCAAGCTGAAGCTAGAACATAAAAACTCTTTTAGAAGAGGGCTGTTGGTGACACATTTTTAGTCTCAACTCCTCAGGATTAAGATATTTTCCCTGTGTATCTTGTGATGAGACTAACTAAGCCACCGGAGGTTAACATGGGACAATGGTTCAAGTTATGCAGTCAATTGAACAAAAGTTCCTCTCAAATTAGTGGGAGTTCTGCTTGGTTGAGGGACTCAGAATTTGGCCCAGTAATTAAGTCATTCATTTTTAGCCCTAAGCATTCCTCTTCCTCAGTGGAGTGTGCCAAGAAAGCTAAAAAACTGAGCAGCACAGAAGTAGCATTAAACTTTAACAATGCTTTGCACTGACACAGGGGGGAATAGCGGAGCTATTCAGAAACAATGGCATGATCTCCAACGGGAGTCAGGGAATTCACAGTATATGAAGCACACATATGTGCTTTTCATTGGGATCATTCCCTGTTCTCATATGCTGAAGTTCTTCTCATGCCTGGTGCTCCCATGCATAGAGCTTAACCTGACCACTTAAATCTCTCTGAAGCTGTTAGTTACCTGGCAAAGGCTGTAAATACCCATCTGGAAAGTGAGCTATTTATTTCTTATGTGTTACTCAATTGAGGCTAACACGTCTACTTTTTATATTTTAAACATAATTTAATTGAACTGTATGTTAACATTGCTTGTTTTGGCCTCAGTTTGACAAATATTTAGAATTTGTCAAATTTTCATTATGTAGATGGATCTCTGGTTCAGTTGGTCCACAGTACATAACACCAAACAAAGCATGACAGTATTACTGTACACAGTGGCATACATCAGAGTTAGTTTAAAAACAAACATAAATACTTACAAAGATTTTAGAAAGCTATTTACATTTTGCAATGTTTATTTTTTCCTAAAGTTTTGATTTCTTAAAAATGTTTTCTATTTGTTCTATTTTGTCTTTCTTTCAAGATTTTTGCATGCAGCAGTACAATAGCATACTTGGATGTCTTATATGTTTTTGCCTGTTTTTTTCCTCCTATTGAAATGTGGGGAGAGGCTACTAATTTCATTCTTTTAGGCATATCTGTTTCTTGGGTTATTTATATAGGCATGTATAACCTTTAAATTCAGTGAATTGTGCTGATCTTGAACAGAAACAGTGCAAATTTCCACCTAAGAACTCCCTTTCACAGAAAATGTACAATGGATAATGATCCTTTAGGGATTAACTTAACGGTAATCCTCACTTTTCAGCATTTGACTATATTTTTAAAATACCAAAGTAGGGAAATGGCGACATCCACCACATTGCACTATTTTGATACCCATGAGTCATAAATGGGGCTGATACACCTTGCTGTATGGCACAGACCACTATGGTTTCGAAGAGGAAGTCAGTTGGCAGTTGATTGTTCTTACTGGCTGTTCTTGCCTTCAGCTCCATTTATTCCCAGCTGCAGCATGAATTTGCCAAACAATTCCAAACTCTGTCCACATCTCACAGAATGCTTTGGGTTGGAAGGGACCTTAAAGATAATCTGGTTCCAATCCCCCTGTCATGGGCAGGGACACCTTCCACTAGATCAGGTTGCTCCAGGCTACTCCAACCTGACCTAGAACACTTCCTGGGATGGGGCATCCATAGCTCCTCCAGGCAAACATGCTATGGCCTCCTCACCCCCTCAGTGATGAATGTATCCCTTATACCTAATTACCCTCAGTCTGGGCACTGCAGCTCCAAGCAAGCCAGCTGAAGGGCACAGCAGTGGTACACTGGTGAGTCTCAGATGATGAGCACAGATGTTAGCATGGTTATTCCCATAAGGAGGTCTTATTTTTCTGTTCTCCTTGCCTAACCAGTCATTGTGTTCACTGGGTTAGATGGTTAGGCTTTTTGATTGGCTTCATTTCATATGACAATATATATGTTGTCAAGTGACCACTGACCTGCAGAGAATTAATTTTATTTACTCAATAGACCAAGGTGAGCATTTCTAGAGCATGATTAACCCTGAAGACAGATTACTGAAAGAGGTCCCAATCTAATAGTCCCAATAACATTTCAGTGATGGTTAAAGGGAGACTAGGTGGTCAGTTCCGTTTTCAAAGTTTCCATTACAGACACCTAAAAAAATGAGTTCCATTCTCCACAGTCAAAATAAATGTGCAAATCAGGTGGTCTGTAACACAATTAAGGAAGTATAGGGATACAACAAAATTCCTATGACTATCCCTGATAATTTTCAGGTAGCAAATAAGTTTCCCAAGTAGCATATTCAAAAGTTGTTGATGTTTACCCATTACTAACTAACCTCTATATTGACAGTGTTGACTAAATTTAAAGATTATATATAGTCAATGGAAAAGTAAGGAGGACATGACTGCTAGTACTAATTAAAGACAATTCCAGCTGCTGCCTATATGAGCTAGCATTCTCTGTCCCTGCCATAGGCAAGGAGTCTTACTCCCACTGCTGTGCTTGCAGCTGCATGGTCACGGTGTTAGGAAACTAATATAGCTGAAAAGTTAGTAGACTTTGTCTGGATCAGTTCTCTAAAAGTCAAGAAGCAGGAATATGCCACCATTGTCTGGGGATAGGTGAGGTCACCACTTTTGGCAGAAGCAGCTACTTAGATCATCTTCAAGTGATTGTGAAAGCACAACCCTAGCTGCACGCAGAGTTAATTCTCATTATCTTCTGCATTGCCACAGCGTGTAACCACTCATTGTCAGATCCCTGCTAAAATGCAAGGTCAAACTCAACACTGAGTGTCATTTGTTAGTGTCTGAGAAGTCATCTGACAATGGGGGAAGGACCAAAAGAGCACTGAAGAGGCAAAAACCTTGGTGTTCAAGAGTAAACAGAATCAGATCAGTGGAAAACTTCATTTTTAAGTGGGAAAAAGTGAAGAAAAACTGCTTCCAGAACAGCTCATAATATCCTGAAAATTTTGTTCAAAACAGAAAGAAAGCAGACATCCAACATAAAGATCACCTTCTGACAAATGTTATACTGTGTTACAAAAAGGGGTTCAAATCTTCTCATTAAAATAGTTGCAATTTTTCTTCTTGTTTCTTAGAAATTTTCTCAAAAAATCCTGAGGTGGATACATACAAATGAAAAGTTTCCATACATAGTTAAAATAAGACTGAAAATAAGACCTTATAATGAGATACATCTGAAATCTGTAAGAGTAGGCAGTTTTTCCACTTCTAATAATAATATATTTATTGTAGAAACCTGTGTGTGAAAATTCTGGTGTAGAAGTGAAAACCAAGCTGTGCAGAAACTACTTTTTAAAAGTGTTCTTTCTGTAGGTGCTACATGAGTATCCATAAAACGTATATACTGAGTGCTATGCAGTAATAATAAAAATAATAAGTACCTCCCATGTAATACTCATCCTTGCAAATATGTATGTAATACAGAATAGCTGGTATTTAAAAATAGCCCTGCAGATTAAGCATATAGATTTTTCATGGGGCAGTTGCTTATGAACAAGAGAAGCTACACCTCAGAAATAACTTCTAACTTTAGTTCTCATGTCCAATGAATATTTTTTATTATTAATACATATCACAGTACTTTTCAGAGTGTCCAGTAAGGCATTGTATGGACATATTGAAAACACAACTCCTGTCTTCAAGAGTTTACAGGATTAAGTCTGACCTATTTATCATAAAGATGTTGATCCATATATTCATAGGAATTTGCTTGAAGTAGTGTTTTAATTGCATGTTTCCCAAGAATACCTATCACTTCAGGATCTTGTAGGTAACATACTGGTAAAAGGAAATTTACCACACACACCCCTCTAAGCCTGATGAGGGCCCAAGAGCTAATCAAAAACACTACAGGCCTTTTAGCAACAAATCTGAATTAATCAAATCATCCCTGCTGTTTTTTGTTAATGTTTGGACAATCTAGCTTTTCTGCAGTATGCTCTCGCCATCTGAGTAGAGGACAGGGAGCCAGAAACTCCTTGAGTTTTAATCCTGGCTCTGACACTGCGGCTTTGGGCAAGGAGTCATTGTTCTATAGTAAAATGCTTGTATTGGCAAGATGATGAACTACTACTGTAGATGATCTAATAAAATTTTTCCATCTTTAATTTCTGTGATTCTGTAATGCTAACAACATAAGTTTTAGCTTCTCATCTACATAGAAGAGATAAATACTCACCCAGTTTGCCTGCATGCAAAGAAGGATTAAGGTTACAGGACACAGGACTGAAGCTATAATGCATAATTAGTATCTTGTTTAGTACCTCAATAATCAACAACACCTATAGGGACTGTGTAAAATTGAATATCTTCATTTCCACTCTACTCATAATTGTCTGGAGTTTGCTGGAAAATTCTGTCTGTAGCTAATTGGGTACGCTTCTTTTTTGTTTAGGCATTGCTTTAGCAAAATGTTTCAGAAGAGTAAAGAAACCACTAAAGTAGCCAATGGTGGACCTTTTTTTTTTTCTGGGAAAGTTCAGGGAAGAGGGTAAGCACAACAGGGCAAAGTTCCAAAAGTGATCCTTATGCCAATGCATACAAAGGCACGGCCATGCTGCAAATGCCTGCATTTCCCAGCTACTACAAGCAGCCCAGTTGCACCCACAGGTTGCTGCTGAAGATGAAGATTCTTGTGGGATACTCTAACTTGATCTAGGGAATGGATTGAAAAATAATAGATCCAACATAACCCCCCAAAAGTACAGTTATAACAATATGTTTCTGGAAAATGTTATTAAAATTTCTAGGTTTAGAAAGACAGAAGACACAAAATCATAGAAGTATAGAATGGTTTGTGTTGGAAGGCATCTTAAAGGTGATCTAGTTCCAACTCCCCTCCCATGGACAAGGACACCTTCCACTAGGCCAGGTTGCTCAAAACTCCATCCAGCCTGGCTCTAAACACTGCTGGGGATGGGACAGTAAATGAATTACCTTGCACCTGTAAATGTGCTTCATTCCCTGTACAAAGAACACCAGCCATAATAAATGCTGTAGTCCACAGCTATGGACCCATTCTGCCACTTCAATTTATGTGCAAAAAAGTCAAAGCTGGGATTGCTGCTGATAATACACAATAAATCTTGCTCATCAGCTCTACAACACTGACGTATCAGATGGAAGGAGACAGCAGAGAAGAGTAACCAGAATATGTTACAGTGAAGGATGGTTACAAGCAGGTCTACCTAAGGACTTTCTCTTTTTCCTACAACAGTGAAATCTGGCTTTCTGCACCAGACAATACACAAAGGCAACTTCTTACAGAACTGGTTGTTAGAGAGTTATGTCAACATTTGGCAGGGATTTCCCTCTCATTGTTTGTTCTAGCAGGCAAATTGTTGTTTCCACAACTGAATTTTTTTTATTAACTTATTTCCTTAGATAAAGGATGCCACCTTGGCCCTTAACTCCATTGCTGCGTATCATAGCAAGGTAGATAAAGCAGGAAGAGAGATCCTTGCCTGGACAGTAGCCAATAAATAGTCAGACTTACTTTATTTCACACACAGTAAAAAGGAGAAAGCAATATAGACAATGTAGAGATGTACAGGGACAGATTGCTGTCGTTCAAGGAGGATATGGCAATCTGCAAGACGAATGTTTTGAGACAGTAATCCATCAAACTGGCTGGGGTAAATAGGGAGACAAAGAAGATTAATGTCTCTCTCCAAGTTACATTGCACTTTGTAGTTCTTAATGATATGCCAACAGGCAGAGAACTACCCTTTGCAATTATGTGACTATCTTGATGTGAAAATACTAACAATGATGATACATTGCTGTTATAAACTGAATTTCTGTCTAATTAATTTTCAGTCCACAAGAGATGTCTTTGCCATACTATTTTAATAGATTATTATGACTTGTGTCAATAGACATTTGTTGCCTTAAATTATTCTGCAACAAGACATTATTATGAAAAATATTTGCAATTACTGTTATTTACAGAAAATATTGGTGGAGTTGTTAGGTTAAGCAATCAGGACAACTACAGAGTAATCATTGGTTAACCAATTATCACATTTTCTTAGAAATGAGTGCATAAACCTCAAGACATGCCACACTTAAAAGCTATTTCAGCCACCGGAAAACAACTGAAAGACATCTAGAAACCTCTGGAAAAGGATACCCTTCCCCCCAGAAAAAAATTTACTTCATGCAAGTCACAAGAAAGTTATTATCCAAGCTAGGTCACTGACAAGAGGTGTTATTAATGATCCCATTGAAATTATTAATGCATTTAACAATCACTTTGCAAACTATAATATTATATCCTGGGAGAATACTGAATCATGCTGGTTACTTGGATGAAGATCAAATAAGCTTAGGATGAAAAGATCAGACTTTGAGAAAGTTTTGAGTATTTTGTGATTAATAAAAATTAAATGCCAGAACTACTTGATTTGCATTTAAATCCACAAAGGTGTTGACTGGACCTTACCGCATGACTCAGAATTATACAACTAAGCACACTTCTACACAGACAAAATATTAACATTAATATAATATAAGGATGGGTCTACTGCTATATTTATATGCAAATATGCTACAGGAATATTGTGTGCAGGTGATGCAAAACAGAAATTTCTCTTCAGTTCAGTTCAGTTTCCATTTCACAAAATGGACCTTACTGAAACACTTTGGTATTATAAAATCTCTCTTAATGATTTTTGAGCAGACTTGGGAATCCAGAGAATCCAGCTGACTGGAAGCTGGTGAATGTTGTCCCAATTTTCAAGAAGGGCAAGAAGGAGGACTCCAGAAACTATAGGCCTGTCAGTCTCAGTTCGGTGCCTGGTAAAGTTACAGAGAAGATTATTTTGGGAGGTATCACAAAACGCCTGAGACACAATGCACTCATTGGTCACAGCCAAGACAGGTTCATGAGGGAAAAGCCCGGCTTGTCAAACCTGTTTTCCTTTAACAACAAGGTAACCCACACAGCTGATCAAGGGAAGCCAGTTGATACAATCTTTTTGGATTTCAGTAAAGCTTTTGATTCTGTGTTTCATAGTATCCTTCTGGTTAAACTGTCCAGCTCACAGTTGGATAAACACATCATGGGATGGGTGACCAACTGGCTCACAGGTTGGGCACAAAGGGTTACAGTGAATGTGGTGACATCAGACTGGGGACCTGTCACTAGTGGGGTTATCCACAGGGCTCCATCCTTGGCCCTGTGCTCTTCACCATCATCATAAATGACTTGGACACAGGACTGGAAGGGACACTGAGCAAGTTCACAGATGTTACAAAATAAGGAGGAGCTGTCGACTCTCTCAAAGGCAAGGAGGCCCTGCAGAGAGACCTCAACAAATCAAAGGACTGGGCAATCACCAACCGTATGAAGCTCAACAAGGGAAGGTGCCATCCTGCACCTGGGGTGGGGCAATCCTGGACATACACACAGATAGGGAACGAGAGGTTGGAAAGCAGTGCCACAGAAAGGGACCTAGGGATATTATATGGTATCTTACTGCATGTGATAAGACTTGCAGCCTGTTATTCTATACCAATCCCAATTAAGTCATAAAAGGTCTTACTTCATTTTATATATGATATGGACAAGGAATGAGAATTTTTGCTATAAATAAAAATTTAATCAGTGTAAAAATTGTAAATTATTTGAACTATTCTGTCATTAATAACTTGGAGGTTGCAAGATCTGCTGGTCAAATGAATACTGAACTAAAATGCAGTTTTTCTCAATTCTCTTTAGTTCTTGTCTCACTTCCAGCAAAATATTTTCTTGTGCCTAATCACCACATGGCTCCAAAACAAGCAATCAGAAGGTTCTTTCATGTTTCATCTGCCGTTCAGAGCCCCTCCAAGATGGCATATTCTTCCTGCTTGCAAAGGACATGATGAGATGCTCTCCTGAAGCATCTTCAAACCTGATTTTCTAAAACATCCAAGTCCAGGAGTCATGTGCCTCCTGTTCTTTTTATTCATCCAAGTCCAGGAGTAATGTGCCTCCTGTTCTTTTTATTATTATTATTTCTACTTTAGCACCTGTGGTACTTGTAGTAGCTGAGCTGAACTACTGCAGATGTTTTAGCACATTCTATTACTACTTCATGTATGAGAAGATAAATTTTCCTTGTACCATGCTCTTCTCCTTTTTCTTTACTGTCCCTTCAGGTCTTGCATCATCTTTCCTGGAAGCCTAACAAATTACATCCATCACACTGAAAATTTCCTCCTCTGATGAAATGAGTTCCACTACTACTTACAGTCTTTTTACCTGTGATTGTATCTCTTAAATCTGACCACGGTTCTAACCCAAGTCAGGTAGGTGGTGACAGAAATATATCATTCACTAGATAGTGTTCCATGAGCAGATCACTTGCCTTTAACAATTAAGTCACGGAATGTCTGTCAAATACTTGTCACAAATACTACAGGGCAATGACCACCACCACGAGTGGAACCCTTTCCAGTAGAGATTTCACAGAATGGCTGTACCTTGGCCAGTTGTCTCGGCTCTCATTCTTCCAAGTGGCCCTTCAGTTTAAAAAAGAGGTACTTGGGCATGAAAAAAGTGTGAAAATGTCATATTGCTGTAGCCTGAATTGAACCTTTAAGGCAGTGAATAGATATTTTCTATCTGGAACAAAAAAGAAAGCTTGGAAATAAAATTATTTCATTCTGCTCATAAAATACATTTTAAAACCCAACAAAATATGTTTTCAAGTTGACCATATCTATGAAAGCACCAGTGGGAACAGAGCAGTGTTCAAAGAGAAAGAGCCTGTTGCATGGAAAAGTACTATTCAGCAGTTAGTGAAACATGCAGTTAAATGTACTATTGAAGAGATACTACTTAACTACATACTAATTTTCCCTGCTGAAATGAGTGCTGAATTAAAAATGCAAACCCTCTAAAATTCACCTATAAAAGAGAGAAGGTACAACCTCAGTGCTGCAGGTATTTCCCTCCTTCATGCCTACATTTTCTATTCTTTGTCCATTCTTAAATTATAATGAAAAACCAGAGATAATTATCACATTTCTGTAATGACAGAGAACTTGCACATGCTACGATAGTGGCATCATTTGATATTTATGAAATGCTTCTTTATTTATGAAGCATCTGTCTTGAAATTTAATTACCACCACCACAGTGTTTCATTACTGTTCCAACACAGATTAATAATGAACTAGATTCCTACCCAGGCTATTAAAATTTGACAAACGAATACCCTTTGATTAATTCAAACCACCACCTCACCCAGCTACTGTATGAAAGTCTCGGTACTTTCGTTTATTTTTCTGTTTCCTATTTCAGTCAGAGAGGTTAAAATAGGAAAGTCAAAAGCTGGAAAAGAAACTAAATGAAAGAGGGACAAGGGAATGGGTGTGTGAAAAGTTAGGGAGGTTAAACAGCAAAAGGTTCAGATTACAGTGCTTAAAGAGGCCAGAGAAATATTAAAAAAAAAAATTATGAAGTTTATAACATCGGACACGGAATTTAAAAAAAAACCCAGAGAAAGAGCATAAGAATAGATAGACGACAGCTGTGGGTGGGTGAAGAGAGAAAAAATAGGAAAGACCAGAACTTATTCCCATGGAAGTCAATGACAAAGCACTTGTTGACTACAGTGGGAATTTGAGAGGCCCATAGCGAATGAAAATTCTTTCCCACAAGGGTGGGATAGGGCGGAGTACTGGTGTTAATAGAAGAATGAAAAGGCACAGGGAAATTAAATCTGAGAGCAGTAACTGAGGCCCAAGGTGACACATTCAGAAGAGCATCTACCTACATGTCTGTTGGGAAGCCAAGGACCCTTGCCACATCACAGGACTGAGGGGATGGCTGAGACCCAAACTCAAAAGCCCTCCCAACTGCAGTAACCAAAGATCAAGAACTGAGTTCTTCACATCACTATTTCAGATTTTGGAAAGTTCCTCGACGAAACGCCAGGTCCTGTCACCTTTGCTTCACAGTAATTTGAGGTAGAAACAGCTGTGATGGTTTGTCAGGTCAGCTGCTATTGACTGCAGTGAATGGACTGAGGGGAGCACCAGGAGGTTTGAGCCATTGTGCGTAGCACAGGAACTGGTGTCTATGGTGCAGGCAGGTTTTTGAAACAATAAACCTGCTTTCAGCCACCAAATAAATGATTTATTTCATTTATCCATACGCTTTTACTGTGCATCTTGCAATACCTGCTGTTCTTCTTAAAGTCTGCTTTTTCTTTTTTTCCCCCCTCTTTGTTGCAAAAAAAAAAGAGTTTGACCTAAGCATTTCCAAAAGCTCACAGAAATACAGACAGATAAAAGGAAACAAAGTGTCATTCTCGGGGTGTCTTTCTATTTTCAGACTATGACTTTCTTTGCATTAGGACCAATTAACACACTACCCCCAAGTCTCATAATGTGTTCATGAGCTAGCAAAGATCTGTTAACTCACCAGCAAAGTATGTGTATCCATTCCCCCCTAGTGGAAGATAAAAGTCTTCTGCTACCACAAATTACTTTGTCAGTCCAAGTGCTAAACAGCTGCGTTACAAATTTCAAGAACCCAGACCCACTGATGGCCCACGTGAGGATCCACAATATATTGCAGGATTGAATGCTCAGTGTTTTTTTGGTCTAATCTTTGTTCCTGTGTTACTGCACTGTAAACTGCTTTAGGAAGCTGTGATGTGCCTCCCTCGTGCATACGTAGATATAATTAAAGTGCATGACAATGTAGTTCTTCCAAGTGAAGCCAGGGCTTGTTTAGTGCATGGTGCTCAAGGCTGTCTGTTGAATGAGGAGAGCTACCAGGGTCTTGCCATAAAACCTGATATTGAGACTGAGACGTGCAGGGGGCAGATGGGTGTTCTCAAGGTCAGAGTAGTTAACGCTTCCCTGGGGAAATTGATTCTGTCTCAGTTCCTGCTGCAGCTCCTAGGTGCTGCTGGGAAAGTCAAAGAGTCTGAAGTTTTCTGAAGTGCACAACATGATCGCTCTTTGTTTGTTGTGCAGTATGAAATCACATAGCAAGTGTACTAAGCTCTTATTCCTGTAACTGAGATCAATGAGACAAAAGATGTCTCAAGATGAGCTCTACTTTTCACTTACAACTGTTCTTAGAATGTCAACTTAAACTGTGTCAGACTGGCCACTTCATGTTCTTTCACTGTTTTAGCTATGGTCTGTCTAGCTACAGTTCTGAGATGAAGACTGTCCCTACTGGACAGGACTGTCGTTAAATAAAACCATTATTATTTTTAAAGTGCTAGAGGCAGATTGGAAGGGCTAAAATAATGACAGTAGGTCTTCATGTAAGTTTAAGCCAGAGCCTACTTCTGAGCTCCTCTAAGACCTGTTTGTTTCCACCCAATCTTGGAAACACCTCATCTCCTTAAGAGTCTCAATTACCTCACAGTGTAAAAAAAGTATCTAAAATTCTACTTCCACATATTCACTGTAAATAGGGCCTGTTTCAATATAACATTCTTTCTTCTGACAGGTTTGTCTTTAGAAACTACCATCTCTATCTGTTAAAAGGCTTACTCCCACTGATTTCTGTTAAAGCCTTACTGGCCAAGAAGGTGGTGCCTCCTCTTAGGCAATAGTCTAGTCTGTATGGCATTTCTCAGGGATGTAGGAGGTACAGACTCAATTTCCCCTTTCTTCTGAGATGAGTCATACTCGGAGCTTCCACACAATAGACTTTGGGGAATGCAAGGAAGGGAGGGTAGAAACACTGGTTCCTTTTGAAACTGTGCCACAACATGAAATGACTATGTGCATAAACTTTCTGAACAAGCTTTAGGCTCCAGGCAACAGCAGGACTGCATCAGAAAGCCCTGCACTCCATAGTAGGTTTTTCATATTTTTTTTAAGGACTCCTCATTAGGAGCAACAAAATATGTATTCCCTATTTTGAGTAGCATCTGCTCACTCATTTCCTCCCTCATTCTCAACTGCATGTTCTAGCCATTAAATTAAGAAATACTGGTTCACCTTTTCCTCTATCTTGCATGATTGAGCAAAACTTGCTTTAGTGCACAGTGGAAGGGCTGTTGAGTACACTTTTTATTCCTCTATCAGAGAGAGATGGAAGATAACTAAACCTGGATTTCTAAAAAGTCAAGTGAATGCTTAACTAGTAAACTATTGCACAACAAACATCACAGTAAGAGTACCATCAAATCCTTTGCTGCCTCCTCCTCCTCCTGTAGTCAAATTTTGAAATAATAACATTCCCTGCTCTTTACTGAAAGAAAGAACTTGGATACTTCACCAAGGGTGAGGGATAGACTTTTGTCCAAAGTGCAAGGATGTGTAATCCCATACTCTTGAGTAAGACTCAAGCTTCCACAGTAAAAAGATTTGCATTTTGTCTTTTCAGTAACGCTCTATGTGTCATCCCTGGACAGCAGTCTACTCAACCTGAGTGTCAACCCTCATATTCCTCTGAAATATCTTTATTCTCCCTTTATATCATGTGTGGAGTTTGGTCACATAACTCCAGGGTTCTGAAATCCTCTCTGCAGTCACGTACTCGTTTTGAACTGTTCTATTGGCACTAATGCAAGAGCCCAGTAGAAATATTTCTGTACATAGTAAAAGTTCTATATTTAGGACAGGGTTTAGATGGCACATGATGAATAATGTATATGGTCATATGTTGAAAAAATGAGACTGTGAAGAACTGCCAAATAAAGACCAATCTTCAAGGAGCACCATTTGTCATAATAATGAATGAGGCTGAAGTTCTGTAGAAAAAGTGGGCTGCCTAATTAAAAGTGCTATGTAATATAAACTGATAACATATCACATCTATATAGAGAAGGCAAATTTATGTTGAAAGAGCAAATTCATTGTTTGCAGTGCCCATTTCCTTCACACCCTTTAGTATAGTTTTTTTTACATGTCAGTTTAGACAAAGAAAGACAATTGTTGAAAGTGGATACAAGGTGGGCATGCAGCTATAGAACATCTCCATATGTCTACTGAGAAAGAAACAGGCAACATGGTACTGCTGTCTTGGATTTTTTTTTTTTCCTGTTTCTGCCAAGGATTCAAAAACATATAGGATGGCCCATTCACTACAATTAATATACTGCAATAGGGTGTTGCAATACACTGATAATCTCACCCATTTTAGGGCTTTCATGAAGCTTAATTAATTTATTGTACTGGTCTTGCTTTTTTAATGCCCTTTCAAGACTGATTTTTACACAAGTGGATAGTGCAAAAAACATACGCAACTGTCTAAGACATGAAACAGATTTTGAAACCTTTCATTAAAAATATTTTAAGAAGTACACTGCATATATTGTGATTTTAGCTTAAACCTCAGTACTATACTCTTACTGACATTGCTTATGTGTTTTACCCCAGTCCTGTCACTCCCCAGGCTGTCATTTTCAAATTGAGTATCAATGATTCCCAGTGGTCTTCATTAATTCTTTATTTTCTTTTTTGAAAGACCAAAGATTAAAGCTGAGTCCATGAGCTATTATCAGATGGGAAATATTAATTTACTAAAGCATCTGAACATTTGGAGTAAATTTGAAAACAGAACCATCTGTTATATAAACTAATCCAATAGACTCCACACTTTGTATAGCCAGCTGCTGTCAAGTAACAGATTATGAAACCAAGTAATAAATCTTAATCCAAAAAATGTTTCTACATTTGAAAGGTTTGAAAACTTACTTTTCCTTTCTTGTTTTAATGCAAACTTGATGCAAGTTGGCAGAACTCTCTGACCTGTCGAGGGTCTAGTATTCATTCAGATCCCCATGGGAGGCTGTGGATGTAGTCTCACAGAGGTTAATTGCAAGGCAAGATTTGTGATAGCTCTTCTATGCCTCAGTCACTTACCTTCATGTATGCCATGTGCAAGCTGCTTGGTCTGGTTTTGAGAGGGGTACTCCAAAGTGACAAAGTTCAAAACAAGGGCTGTACCCTCCTTTTCTAGACTAGTCAAAATAATGAAAAAAGTCTTTCTTGTGGTCAAGAGTTAGATTAATAGTTCAAAATTCTATTCATCCTGGGTTGCAATCCCTGCTAAAGACAAAGACCCTTTTTCACTGTCAGTATTCAGATGGACTCCAGATGAAATTTCCGTCTTTCTGGTACGATGATTATGGATCTGTGTACCAGCCACCAGCAGACGATTTGTACCAGATGCCAGAAACCACTCTGTTCATGGCAGCTGGTTCAACACATGGAACCTAACAATTCCTGCATCTAACATATCTAAGTCTGTCCTTTCCTCCATTCAATGACATGGCAGAGAACCCTTATCCTTCTAGTTTTTGGGACTGGTTTGTACTCTCTAGCCACACCACACCAAACTAAAAGAATTTGTGCAACCCATCTGCCTTTTTTTATACTAGTTTATGCATGTGTGTGCCAGGATAACACTCAACAAGGGAAAGAACTTTATGTATTAAAGTATATGTATATTTTATTAACCTGAACAGAATTAGACTACCAGGGATCCCAAACAAGGTGTGTTTCCTAAGTACAAGAAGGTAGGTCTTTAACCTTTGGTTCTTATTATCCTTGTCCAAAAATGGACATAAAAAACATAAAAATACATAAAAAACTTTATGTATTAAAGTATATGTATATTTTATTAACCTGAACAGAATTAGACTACCAGGGATCCCAAACAAGGTGTGTTTCCTAAGTACAAGAAGGTAGGTCTTTAACCTTTGGTTCTTATTATCCTTGTCCAAAAATAAAACAACAATTGTTACATCATATTAGAAGAAAAATCATATTTTGGTAGTTATCATGAAAATATTTTACATTGCTCATTTTTGTCTTCAGAGTAGATCAGCTGTAGATTTGCCAACAGGTACAAACAATATTCTTATGTGCTTAACTAATTATGAAACCCGTGAAAAGATGTGGGCATTAGTAGAAGAGACATTACAAATTCATTGGGGCTTAGGTTGCTTTGCTTTAGCCCAACTTGCAGCACAGTGATGTAAGCCAACAATCAGATTAAAAAGGGAAGGAAACTTTTCAAAGCCCTGTGCTGATATACAACAATAACAAAAAAAAAGGAAAATACTGTAAGAAGCTTTTAAACTCCTTACTTCCTCCTCATCTTTATATGAAGAACAGTACATTACTTCTCAAGGCCTTCTGTTGCCTTCAGGTATCCCACCTGAAGAGTGACATCCTAATTGTTACGAGCAAAAGAAGCAGAGTTTTTTCCTAATGTGACATATCTGACTGCATAATTGAACAAATTCTATGAAACTTTATGTATTTAAATGGAAGACCTATACTGTTAACAGAGCTCCTCTTTTTTTCATAACTTCTTTACTTCCCTGAACAGCATAATCAAAGACTGATTAATCTATTCCAGCATTCACCGAATCCATTAATCACTCAGACTGCTTAATTCACTGTCCAAGATAGTCTTTGGAATACAGTGTACAACTGTTTTTCACATAGGGGAGCACTTTCTGGTGGAGTAACATCAGTGACAGTCTAACCATGTTAGTGATTAAGTGATTCAGGGTTATATCATCTAGCCATTTGTCAGCCCTCTGTATTTCACAATTAAGTGCAAATTTCTGAGTTTCTAGCCTGCATGAATTAGGCACATTCTATGTGGACTTTTCCAAAAGTTAGCATATTCTTAAAAATTCTAAATAGCAAGAAAAAATTTCCAGCGGAAAACTACTCAAAGACATCTGTTGTCCCATCGATTTGTTCAACAATCTCCTGTTAGCATGTACGCTAAAGGGAGAATAGGTTCTGCAGAATGCAAGAAAAATGTGCTTCACTAACTAAATAAATTCCTTTATATATTGTGGCAAGACAAATAAATAAACCCAGAGATTTACAGACAGCCACCTTGGCTGACATTTCAGAGAGCTGGAGCCTTTAGCAATAATTTTTGCTTAACTCCATCCTAACAAAGCCCTATCTCTTCTCCTAAAACCTCATTTCTCAACTCTCCCCTGCTCTCCTCTTTCAGGCCCACTTCCCAGTTTCTTTCTCTTTTTCCTTCCAAGGTGTGATTGCTCTCTTTGCTCCCCAAAGTCTCCTTCTTGATTGTTTTGCTCTGATTTAATGAGTCCAAGGCTTCGCTCTACTCCAGAAATTGCATTTACCCTTTTTGTTCCCAAGCACATCTGTCTCCTCCAAGCTTTCTCTCCTGTTCTGACCTTCCTGCACTTCAAGAATTTTTTTGCCAAGTTTATTTCCCCTCTGTCTCTCTAGCCTCTTTTTACTTCTCTACTTTTTTTTCTACTCTCAGTGCACTAAAACCATGACACTATTTCTTCATCTTTTCTTTTCCCTTTAGCAGTGACAAAATAAAACTTGAGAATTCAGATTAGTAAGAGCAATAAAATAGCATTCATTGTCCTATTTTTTTTTCAACCTAGTATGTACAGCAAAGAGGGGAGCTTTTAAAAACTGATCTAATCTGGGGATCGCTAAAAACAATAGCAGCTTTCAAGCCTCATCTGTCATATCTTATGCATAGTCAGAAATTCATATGGAAGAGCAATTTAATATCAAACTTACATTTTTTAATCCAATAACTAACTATTCAATGCTGAATTTAATAATGCCTATTTATATTGTTCAGATTTGATCTTATGTTATCTGAATGTTACTTCTTAAAAGTCTCTTGTCCTATAGGTTTACCATTTCTTTCATTTGTACTCTGACATATGATAAAACTTTAAATTTCTACTGACTCCTAAATGAACAACATTTCTATCTTGTCCTTTACTGATGGATATTACTAAAAAAAGTCTGTTAAGAATTTCACTATTTTGATTAAAATTAACATGTTATAGGCTATTTGCAGATTACTTTATATTTTACTTTGCTGCTAACAAAGGAATTCATTTGTATCAGAGGATAGGGGGTCCTTCCCTGTTCTCAGTGATGGTAATAAACATTTAGTTAGTTAATTCACTAGAGACAGGATTAGAATGTAGGCCAACACAACAGATATTTCGTATTTAAATTCATTACTTTCTTAGTGCTCTATGCTACATTCCTTAGCCAAGCAAAACTCCTACTGACTTCCTGTATTAGGTCCATCTTTATTATTTAGCAGATTGACAGAACCAGAGTGGTACCATCTATTACTACTGGCAAATAACATTTGAATTCATCTTCCTCTTATTCACAGGATGAGTCATTCTGTGTCGTACACACTTCATTTTTGATTTATGTAAGACGTACATTTTAACATCCTTTCTGAGACTCAATTATTTAATCTATTTTTGTCATTCTATTCATTCACTTATTCAAGTCATTTTGCATTAATAATCAGTCTCCATTCTTCTTCATTATTTAGTATTATTTGGTATAATGGAGTGTGTGCCAACTACGACTTTTGGATGAAGCTTCTGGATGAGTGACACATTTACTGCTGAAAGTTAAAACATATAAAACTTCAGACAGTGAAAAAAGCAAGATATTTGTAGAAGTACTGTCTAGTTTTGAACATCATAATTGTGACTTGAGCCAAATTAGTAATAATAGTATGCTTTACCCAGCTATTTATATCTATACAAGAAAAAAATATGTTATCCCCAGTAAGTTAAGACTGAGAACTAAAAATGTAGCTGTTCCCAATTTTTGAAATATCCTGTTAGGTATTTCACAGGGAGATGTTACTTTAGCAAAAGTCTTATTTATGAAGAGACAAAATTTATCCACCTTATTAACTAGTCAATATATGTGATCTACTTTTCTGTAGGACTGTAGTCTCATGAAGATTGAAGAATGCTCAAGAGTTTCAGACTTCTGCTTTACAGGACCAAAATACTGTTTGCTGTAAACAACTAAAAGCCAAGACAACTGTCAAAACTTTCCCAGGCTAGAAGGGGAAACAAAATGGGCTTATTCCAAAGAATTACCCTAGCTGTACTTCTCTGCTACCTGTGTACACAACCAATTTGTCACAAGCTCAAGAAAAAGGTCAAGGTTAAAATTCTTGTGCACTGTGGTTCACAAAACAACATTTTGCTTAATCAGACACATTTTCTCACAGTTTCAGTCACTTAAATCACAACATCTGTATGCCTACACACTCGCCTTCATAGTTTGTGGAGAGTGTGTGGAAAGTAGTTCTTAAAAGTCATTTCACAGAATGGTGGAATCATTGGGGTTGAAAGCTACCTCTGGATATTGTCTATCAATCCTCTAAAAATATCAGCCATTCTCCCCTTATACAGCACCCTTTCAGTTTGAGTAGGGTCAACTAAAGCTTGTTGCTCAGTTTGGTGGGCTTTGAACATCTCCAAGAACAGAGACTCTGCAATCTCTGTGGGCTAATTCTTCCAGACTTTAAACACACTCACTCTGAAAACTTCTCTCTTACGTTTAATCTAAATATATTGTATTTCAGCTTGTTTCCCTCGCTTCTTATCCTTTCACAGGATATCAGTGAGAAGAATCCAACTTCTTTTTTGTTCCTCCTCCCCTTTTCCACTTTGACAGGATCCTTCTAAGACTTCTCTAGGTTTAACAATTCCAGCTCTGTCTCTCACCACATGTCAGATACTCCAGTTCCCAAATCATCTTCATGCCCTTCACTGGCCTCTCTCCAGTTCAACAGTATTCTTTTTCCATATCAGGGAGTTCAGGTCTGGAGTGGAAAAAGGGAAAGGGTCCCTCCATCTCCTGACAATTTTTTGGCTAATACAGCCCAGAAATCTGCAAGCTTTCTTTGCCACAATGTCACAATCTTAGCCCGTGATCCAGTTGTGCACCAGAATTCCCAAGGCACAAAGGTCTTTTCTCAGAAGTTGATTTCCAATTGGTTGTTTTCCAGCCTGTGCTGGTGAATGGGATTATTCCCTTGTTCTGGTTCTGGCTGGGACAGGATAAATTTTTGCAGTAGCCAGGAGAGGGCATGGCCAGGACCCAGAGGTTATTCTAAAGAACATGGGAAAGGCAATTTCTTCTGGGGAGAAGGGGCTCCTTTCAGTCATGTGAAACCTTGCAAAGGGAGCACCAGGGGTAGCGTGGCAGAGGGAGCTGCTTGGCATTATCCATGGTTGGGTGTTTCTACAGTGAGCAACAACATTTATTTTCTCGTACCCTCTGTTATTAGCATTGTCCCTGTTACAATTTATTTTCTTATGTCATTGCCATGTCCAGTAAATTGTTCTTACCTCAACCTGTGATCTTTACCCTGTGCCTACAATTCTCCTCTCCAATCCTCTGCAGGGAGGAAGTGAGATGGGCACAGCTTTGAGTGGTTTCAGCGAAAAGACTACATTGGAGAACACCATTCCTAAACCATGATGCTTCAAAGGTACAGGACTTCACATTTTCCTTTGTTAGAAATCATGAGATTTCTGTCGACTCATTTCTCCAGCCTGTCAAGGTCTCTCTGAAGGGCAGCACAACCAGTTAGTGTGTTAACTATTCTAATTTTGCATCATCCACAAACTTGCTGTGTGTTCACTCTGACTCTTTATCCAGATCATAAGTGAAGATGTCAAACAATATCAGCTCCAGTATCCAGTCTTGGATCACACAAATCATGTGAAACCCTCCAGTAAAACTTCATGATGCTTCCCTTTGATCCCAGCAGTTCAGGCAGTCTTCAATCCACCTCACTGCTGTGTCATCCAAACTTTCTCAGTTTGTCTATGCAGGTTTTATACAAGACAATGTTGAAAGCCTTATAAAAGTCAAAATAAACAGTATCAGCTGCCTTTTTTTTTTTTTTTTGTCCTTCTGGAAAACAGGAGTGTCTTTGCTGTCTGCCAGTCCTTGAGAAGTGTGCCTAACTGCCATGACTTTTCAAAATTTTTTTTAGAGCAGCCTTGTGATGACATTGGATGGCTACCTCAGCACTCTTAAATTATTATTTCCTCAGCAGGGTTACAACATATTTGGAAAAAAACTATCAAAGCATTACTGCAGCTAATTTATATGTGGAAAACAAACCTTGAATTGTGTGACAGCTGTGTTTTCTGATTTAAGTTGCACAGGTAAAGAATTTAAAGCTACTTCAAGTGATTCTTGCACTAGCTATTCTTAGCAAAGCTAGTAATTGCTTATTCTCACTATTCTTCCCAAGATAGAGTATCACCTGAGTTCAAATAAATCATGAAACAAAAGCAGTTTATTTCACGGATTAGGTGTCCTTTATCTTAAATTGTCCATGGTAGAAAAGGATTAGCTATGTAAACAGCCAATGAGAGAAGACCAACTTGGCTGCTACAGGTTAGATGTCAAGAAGGAGAGGAAATAATTGAATATCATCTTAGCAGACTCTCACTTCTTCTACAAGAAGGCATACTTGTAAGGAATAACTACTCAGATCTGTGATGCTCATTATAACAATGCTGGCCTTTATTGGAGATTTCTGTTTGGCATCAAAAAGATAGTTCTCTCATATACTCTAAATTATCTGTGAAGAGGTGTCCAATTCCCAACCAAAAGAATATATGTTTTTTTTACACAAACCTATATGAATTAGCTACCTAAATTACCTTACCTTATCCTTGATCATTACATTAATACATGCATCTCAAAAGTATATGTACTGTGAGCCAAGTCAAATATTTTTTCTAAGGTATTAACAGTAACATCTTCAGCATAACTGATTTCCAGTTCCTGTAGGTTTAGCCCATGTCATTGTTTCACATACCTCTGTATCCATTCATTTTCTGGCTGCTTCCACAATCAGTTAAAAAACCATTAACCACTCTGGTCACACCAAAGAAATCTACAATGATATGCATAGTCTTTTTGGGAGATACATGTTATTTTTACTGTTTTAATTCTGTTATTCCAGTAATCCAACAAATTGCCCCACTGTTAGAAACACGGGCTTGCCTTTGTTAATTATTACTTTTGCATGTAAATCAGCTTGCTTTGTAAGTTTTACCAGGCATACATCTTTTTATAATATATTACACAACTCTCAGTGAGAACTCAGACACACCATCAAGTTGCTCGACATATTATTGTACAGCATATGATTTTTGTCCACCAGTTCACTCAGCCAGAAACAACGGGAAATTACTGTGACTTAGATCAGTCCACAATGAAAACAACTAAAACAGACTCATTTCTGCTCATGCCACAGACTAAGGAGACCCACTTACATTTGTCATAGTTGAGCTGACAGACAATAACATGCTAACACACCATAACTTGATCTGAAATCCAATTTAATAGAGTAGTACTAACAATAGTGGACCTTCAGCTATGCAGTGAACATATAAGTCTTACATTCCTTTTTGAAAATGCTGCTTATTTTTATGTCTTCTGGAATACTTTGTGGGGGAGAAGATTTAATTCAAGGTCTTCAGCTAGAAGCCAGTAACTAAACTAGGAACCTGGAGTGTCTTCTAAAGCACAGAAGAGTAAGATTGAGAGTTACAATATTAATCATATTTATACACATATATATAAATATGCAGTAGCTATTTGTTGACAGGAGCTCCCAAAAATATTCACTGTCTTTCTCCCAGTTCCTTTTTCTCCAGATATTCAATACAAGTATTTATGTCAATGTATTTTGACTTGACAGTGCTGGATTAACAGTTGGACTCAATGATCTTAAAGATCTTTTCCAACCTGAAAGATTCTATGATTATTGAATTATATTATCTCTTGGATCTTTCTGGATAATAACCCGTGTAAAGAGTTCTCCACAATGAAGCATATTCCATGGAGGATTGAGATGTTACTAGCACAATGTAAGATAACAAAGACATTAAAATAAATTGAAGTGTTTACAAGTGAGAAGTTGGTATAAGTTCCAAGATCACTGCACAAGTTCAAATCATTTTGAATATCTCTTTACTAATTGAGGGGATTCTAAAAGTATTAAAGCTCTTGAGTTCTGTTTGGCTAAAATTTCACACAGTGGTAGGTTAAACCTTTTCAATGATCTCAGGATTAGCCTTAGCTTTCCAAGCTCATACAAAGCAAAGTTCTATAGTCCTTTCATCTGAGATGTTATTTTCTTTAGGATTATGAGATAATGCATCTGGAACAACATTCATTCATCCAGGTTTGTGGTTTAGCTGAAAGTCAGTCCAAATTCCTGTAATCGCAAGTGACATCTGGCTAAACATGCACTTGGGTCAAGTTTAGACCTCAGCCACTATAAAGGGCTGTGGTTAAGATAGCATGCTCAACTTGACACCTCCCAAACACTGGAATACAAGCTCCGTCCACATCAACATAACAAGTTAGAGTTACATCTTTTTAACATTTTTTTTTGTTCTCTGTAGGTCAACATTTTCTTTAAACAGCCTTCAGGATTTTTTTTTAATGTCTAAAGCTTTCCTGGTGTTTGTATGGTGCTACCCACAAGAACTTTGTCTAAAAAATGCTCAAAACTATATCTGATGTACCTGATGTTTCCTAGTGTTGATCAAATCATAAATCAAAATTTCAGACCATTAACCAGTAGTTCCAAAGGCAAGAAACAAGTTACAAAATCTTAACAGGCAACTTATGAAATGGAAAAAAGTAAACTAGTTTGAAGGCAGAACACAAAGACTATAGCACAAAGACAAACTCAAAATCAACTACAATTTAGCTGTACTTTAATTAAGTTGTAACACAACTAGGGAGCTGCAGTTCTGCTTGCACCAGGTGTATCAGATGAGACCTAATGACAGGACTTAGCCTCTTTGGTTCTCATTACCCATTCTTTTTGTATGCATACATATCGACCTTCTCTTACAACTATATTCCTTGTCTCTGAATGAGTGACTGAATTTTGTCTCATAGCTCCTCCAGGGCCTGGAACTGGTCAGTCTTGCTTACATTTTTAAGGGTTCAGAAAGAAAAATTACTCTTTCTGGATCAGCAACACTGATAAATCTCTTTCTGCACCTTACATCACAGCAGAATTGAAAATGCCAGTCCACTCAGCTGTTTAGTAATACTGAATTTAACACTATTCTGTTGAGTAAGGACCATGAGGAAAGTAAAGTAGATGACTGTATCTGTTCATAATGTAGATTTTACACTTCCAGTGAATACTAATTCATGATACGTGTTGTATGGCAGAAGTTACCACCCACGGCATTCAGTGGACATACATGATAGCAAAAAAGCCCCAAAAAAACAAAAACCACCCAAAAAACCCCAAAATAATAAAAAAACCAAACAAAAACCAAAAAGCAAATTGTTTAATCAGAAGCAAAGCTTTTTTTAGCAAAGTCTCTTGTATTTCTCATTTCACCTGAAGTTCATTATTGCAAATTCTCAACATGGTAGAGTTAGTAAAGAGCAGTGAAAAGGACAATTAATGTTAATGGAAGCTGACAATCCATGTAAGTGCACATTAAGAAAAGTGAAGAGTAGCACATAACACAGGGGAATAACCAAACCTGTGGTGCACTACAAAATATATATAAGGAGAAAACAGAAAACTGTAGGATAAGACATAAAAAAGGTGTTGCAAACTCACTCTAAGAAAAGTAGAAGAGAAAATTAGATAAGTATTTTTATTTATATTTTGGGGGGCCGGTGGGTGAGGGTTTGTAACATCTGATTCAGCTTAACTTTGGACAACTCCTAAGATATTTCTACACTTTTCTGCTTCTAAAAATCTGTTTTTCTTTTGTACTTGTATATTTTTTATTCCTTGTACGCTCTCTGCTGCTACTACTGTTTTTTAAGGTGGCTCTTTATGTTACTGTATTTACAGCTCTATCCTACTTTTCCCCAGAGCACTTTTTAAACTGCCTCCTTTTCCCTTTGGCTCTGAAATGAAAGTAACACCTACACTGTTGATGGCTTGGTCACGGTCTTATAATTACCCCCAGCTGTTTGTCCAGGAGGCTTTCTTTCTGGAACTACAGCTTGTTTGTACATTTTTCTATTGGTCAGTTGTGGAAAAGCCTGTAATCTGAAATAACTATATAGTAATTCATATATTAGCCAGATCACCTTCTGTTTGCATATTATTTCCACTTAGCGTTCTCATACTTTCTCAAAGATAAGCCTCGAGTTCAGCATTTTTTTTTCATTAAGCATTTCCTAAAGGTTTTTCTGGGAGTTGGTCCAGCACCCATTTATAAAAGCTTTCAGTACATTAATATTTGGTAATACTGCAAATAGAATTCACATAGAATAAAAATTGCCCAGGCAGTGTTATTGAGAATCACAGATTTTTTTTTCCCCTCTAAACTTCTGCTCAAGTTCCTTGCATTGCTGGATGCAAACCAAACAGGTTTCTGAATGAAGCATTTCCAGAATTTTATCTAATAGTCTTTAGAGTGATCCAGTCTACCATATGTGATAAATGTATACAGTGATATGGGGTAGAATATTTTAAACTGAAGTGATACAGAAGTATATAACTTTGGTGAGATAAAACTTTTCCCAGTAAAAACCAGTAGCATACACAGAGTTAAATACCAACCATCCAACATTAAGGCTATGAACACATTCTTTAGCTCAAATAGTCTATCTTTTCTTGTCAGTATGATTAAAGGCTCAGATTCAATGTAACTGATGTCTAAGGAACTTTAATTTTCCTTTGATAAACTGACAAAAAAGTCATTTCTTTAATCTTAGTCCAAAGGGCATAATGTTACAATAGACTCCTTGTGAGTTTCACCAAAACATGTGAAAATCTGTTCTTATCTTCAGAGCCCTGTACTAGAAGCCACTACAATACCCAGCCAGATAGAGGGGTACAGGCAGTGGATTAGTCTGGAGCAATTAGCTATCAACACTTGGTAGTTTTTTCTATGGTGGGGAGAGAGGTATAGCTATAACTTCCCATAAAGGCAACAGTAAAATAATAATTGGTTCAGAACTAATCTGTGTAGAACAGGGAGAATATGATAGTAAGTAGGAGAGCCCAAGGCCCTGCACATTAAGAATGTGTTCTCCTAATCTGTGTTGGGGGAGTAGCGGCGGTATTCAGTTTCTGGGTTCTACTAATTTCACTGCTTTTGATTCAAAGTCCTGTCATAATTGTCTGGCCAGATGCACAGTCTTATAATCCTTGTTCACAGTAAGGCTATACTGCTGCAACCATTTTAAGGGAATTGCAGGATATGAAGTCTATAGCAGAAGTGAAAAATGGAGTTTATAATGTACCAGTGCTATAAAGTAGAAGCACTTTTTTATCTCTCTTCTGTCTCTTCTCCATAAATGCATACATACTCCTGAAATGTACATACCCATAGTTTCTGTGGCTATGTACATGGTTCATGCAACATTTATCTATATTTTCATTTGCTTCCTCTTATATTTTGTGCATTGCTCCATTTAAGAAGAAATACAACATGACAGAAGTTGGGCTCAAAGGAATTCATCACGTCTGTACCATCACTGGAATGAAATGTCTCTTTCTCCTATCCCTTGTTTCCATTTTCATTCAAATTGGACGGAAGAAACAGTCCTAGCAGATTCAGCTTGTCAGCTATATTACTGGTAAAAATCTGTTTGGAAACCAGATTCCTCCACATGAAAATGTGTGTGTTAATTAGCCCCTTTTGTGTCAGGCTGTTTCTGAGCCAAGTCTGAAGAGTCATTTGAGGGCACCGAATGTCTGTTCTGAAGAGAGGCTTACGCGATTGAGAGTGTCATGACCACTTGAAAAACTTTCTTCAAGGATGAGAACTTTTCTGTTGGCAACATGTTATCAGGAACATCTAGTCCAGCACCATCAAGGATTTTTCTGTTTATTTTAAAAACATGCAGACACTACAACTCCCTTTGGTTGTAGTGATACAGGGAATTGAGGGCAGAAGAAAAAGTGCTCAGAGAGATTGATTTAATGAACTAAATGCAATTTATCATTAATAAGTGCTTGGACTTAAGTGCCACGAGTTTACCTATCCACTCCTGCTCCATCTGCAATGATTTTAAGCACAGACCAAAGCCAAGAAATACAGCTATGACTTATGAATCTCAGTCCTTATTAAGAAAACTGGCAGGGATCAATGGGGGGGTGTTGGTCAACTTATTACCAGGAGAAAAATTAAATTCCAAGGGTATCTGCATGATGTGTACTCGTTTTTGTTAAAAGGCTGTACATTCTCTTTTCGGCTTTGTGGCAAATAAGGACCAATGTATTCCAAACCATCCTGACTTCACTGGCTTATATGGGGTCCCAATCCTCCAGACTGAACTGGAGTGAACAAGGCAAAACTAACCAATTTCCTAACAAAACCAGCAAGTTTCTTCATTCCCTTCCTCCACACCAAGTCCATGTACTCACTCTATCTTTCCCACAACTCTTGTCTCAAAGAAGCACAAGGGTTATTTTTTCTCATAACCACCCTAAACTGCATTTCTGAGAGGACACTACTTCCTTCCATTCTCAGCAATTTCAGAGGCTGCCAGAGGCTGCCCCTCTTCCCAGAAGTCACTCACAAAGTCAACAAGCAGTTTACCCTCTAACTGTTTTGATGTTGGCCTGCCTTCCAGCAATTCTCAGTTGGCACATAGTCTCCTGCAGACTATAATCAGCTTGGCACATGTTGAAACACCCATGCCAGGGCTATGGCCAGAACGAGACAAGTCAACTGCTGTGTTGCAGTTACAGTTTGCCTTGTTACACTTTCAGCAACACACTCAAGACCAGCTCCTCTGACTGCCCACATTGTCTAGCACTTCACATCTCCTTTATGTGAAACTGAGAGCATTGCAGTTTTAATGTCAAGAAACAAACCTTAGGAGAGTTTTCCTCCAGCGTGCTCTGAATTCCTTACACAGCTTAGATGATCTGCATTCCTGCCAGCCCACCCCAGTATTCCAAAACATCACGCCTAACACAGCATAGCCCATCCTGCTCCAATCTCATATCAGACTGCTTAATCCCTGTAACTCTACACAAGGTATGTCCTTTCCAAAACCCTGCTGAACAGACCAAACTCATTGGCAGGCATTTTTTCCTTTGGAGACAAAGTGTGACCATGATCTCAGGGACAAGCAAAAGGAAGTGGAGTGCATCATTCCCTGGAAGTGGAAAGTCAGTGAAGCAGATACCCAGATCTACAGTCATGAGAATGGAGATAAAGGCAGTGGAACATCTCTCCTGTGTGCATGGCCACAGTTCACAGGAACTGTTCCCTTCACAGGATGTTCTTTTCACAGTCATATACAGAAAATGTGATAATAGACATTTTTTAATGAATACTCAGTGGAGACTTCAACAGTCTGCATGACAGAGATGGCTAGCAACACTCACTCTTTGCCCAGTGTTCTTTCAAAAACACATATGGCTGTTAGGGGAGGCTTTTTTTCTTAAAGACTTTGAAATAACACAACCTCATCACTACACAACTGTTATTTAAATGTTCTGGTTTTCCCTGAGCTGCAAAATTTGCTAACACTATGAAAACATCAAAATAAGGCAGCCCATCAAGGGCATAAACATGTTACAGTGCTTCTAAAAAAAGTCAGTGCTTAATCTGACTGTGATTAATATGGATAGCCTTTTTATAAAATTTCTGTCTGTACTGGCAAAAATAATTCTATGTCCTTTGGGCAAGAGTGTTTGTATTTAACAGCTGAGGGGAAAAAAAGCCTGTCTTTCAGGTTTTACTACTTTTTACAACACTTTTCTCTATGTAAGACTAATAAAATTATCATAAATTGTAAAACAGAAGTGAAATTGGGAAACACAAATTACTTTTACACTTAACAAAAAAAATGGTTTTGCTGTTTGTAAAGAGACTATTACTTTGGCCTAGTGCCCAATGTATGTTGATACAGATGGTATATTTCCCTTACCTTGCAAGAGCAGTAATGCACCAAGGTCAAGGTTTTCAGTGCATTCATACAAACAGTGACAATCCATGCTCTCCCTTCAGGCATTTTGAAGAGCTCTATAGTCCTGATTGGTCCTTATAGCACTCTCCACACTGCCAGTCCACCTGCTACATAGGCAATGCCTTTGTGCTTTGACTAAATTAGAGGCAATCTCAGCAGATATGTGGCACCTGTTCCATCTAGCTAAATTCCTTGTAGTCACCTCATTGGGTAGTACTAGGGATACTGAACAAAGCATGACTTTTTGACAGGGCAGAATAATGCTGCTTTCCTGCTGGGCAGTAGGTTCACCTCCTTCCTCACTCCTCTTCAGCATGGTTAGTCATGACCAGTAAGAACATCCAGTCACAGAAAGAACAATGGCAATGCTGAAGGGCAGCAGTGAGCAGGCTTCTTTATGAAAAGCAGCATGATGGGTTGCAGGGTGTTTATGGTGCAGGGCAGAGAAAGGAGTAAATATCCTTGCAAGAGCTGACTGTACACCAGGGACATCCTGTGAATGGTGCAGCTGAAAAACACGGGACATTAATTGTGATCATGTGTATGTCCTCTGCTTGAGATATCTTTATTGGTGAGATCCTCTGGAGCAACATAGAGGAGTACATAACTGTAGGAATCTAGAACCCATAATTAACTTCCTTCCTTTCTTGGTCCTAGTGTAGGAGAGTTTCTGGGCCATCATACCTATTTCTAACCTATGCAGGAAGGAAAAGTCCTAGAAAAAGGTATTTCTTGAAGTCTAATGACTAAAGATATTTTCCAGCTACTACTGCAACACAGACTTACATGTATAATGTTTCACCACCTCCAAAGTTTCAGATTTTTTTCTTTCCTGAAGCTACATCTCTTAAGATCAATGTTTATTTAACATTGTAACAAGCCTGGACATGTCTATTTTTTATAAGTCTATTAAAATATATCCACCTTATGGACGAGGCACTGAATGTCAAGTTTATCTTGGAGACGTCTTTGAACTGTAAGCAACTAATAAATTATTTTTTCTGTTTGTTAATATAGGTCACTTAATATTACGGTTTATCAAAAGTCAGTCATTTAATGGTATGCTTGAATCTGTGTGTGGTTTGCTTTCTTTTTTTTTTTCTTTTGATACTTCTGGTATTAGCTCAATTTCAGAGTTCCTACAAATTTACTGTAAAAGATCTCTTTGACAATGAGAGAAGAAGTTGCCAGCCATGCCAATTATAGTGATTTTGTGGTGTGGAACTTAAGGCCACTGGGAACTAAAAATCCATGCCAAAAAAAAAAAAAAAAAGCTTTTCTAGACATCTATGTTTCTTTCACAATTGTATTCACATATCCAATTCAAGCTATGGCTCAGTAGCATGTTATCTAAAGAAAGAGATTATGTTCACTTTAGAACTTCTCTGAGTACTTGATATTAAACAGGGATATAGAAGAAATCTTTCCTTTTTTTCCTAGGAAAGTAACATCTGGAACGAATAGAGTCTTTAACTGATTATCATTAACACAATTGTGTTGTGTTCTCAAAAAGCTATTAAAAAGTGTTAACATGGTTACATCATGAACTTCAGCTGGTTCTTATAACACACAATCAACTCAAACCAGACGTGTTCACATAATGCATATTTAAAATACTGTATTGTAAAACACGATTTTGAGAACATTTTCATTAATATTAGGATTACTTACCAGTTCAAGCAATTATTTAGAGGACAGGTTTCACCACCCATATAACACCTAAGAGTATTAAAGTACACATGTAAATACATTCTGTAGGTAGTAAGGAAGTCAGCAACCACTTTGGATGGAAGAGACGAGATTTTTTTTACTTTTTGTCAAACCATTCTGCCTAACCTCTAATTCAAACAATGGCCTTAAGTGGCATACATGATAAAAAATCATATACAGATTTCATTAGTTTTGATGATGCAAGAATGTTAAAAATATCTTCCTGTATAAAGCCCAAGTGGAACATGACAGCTCTTTTTTCACTATGCACAGCATGATGTACCAGTGCAAGACAAGGAGGAAGGAAAACAAATAGCCATCTGCAACTGCAAGGATAATATTGGGCATGTACTACCTGTCATTAACACCTGCTTTTGGTAACATCACACCTTTAGGGAGAGTAAAAACATTAGTTAAGCCATTTTTCTTTAGCAGAAAATACTTCTTGACAGAGCTTCCCAAATCATGAGACACCCTGGTTTGCTTGTCATATACAGTAGTGTGATAGGCAAAGGCCATGTGCTCACTGAGCTATGAAAGTATTTCACGTGTTGGAATGAAGATTGCTCCAGACTTCTCAGCTCACCTGACAGAAAACCCAGTAGGTGTTAGCAAATACAAGCAATTAGTACAATGCTTCTGGATCATATCAGATCTCCTTATGTGCAGGGTCATATCATGGTCGCCTCCAGGAAGAATGAACCACATAAAAATGATAGGAGGCTGTTTCCCAGGCAATATTTAGTCAGTGAGGTTCCTGTGACTACATATGGACTGTGAAACTGAGAAGGACTTCTAAGTTCCCCAGTTGAGATGCACATTTTGAGCCTTGAGTCAAGACCTGAGCACGCACCCTTCTCTGCTGTGATTTCCAAGGAAATGTAGTGCCTGGGTTGTCTGCCCAATGAAGTGTAGACTCAGCCCCCTAAAACAACATTGCTAGTAAGCATGGCACTGAACACAACAATACAGGCTGGTTTTCCAATCTTTGGGCACTACATGCCATGTACAGCCACAGAGAAGCAATAGTAATTTTACTAAATATTAATGAGATACCACTTTCATGACAGGAGTAGTAAATTATTAGGAGAAAGAGTGAGTTCCACACTCAAAGCCCAAGAAATGACATGCTTGCTATTCAGATGGATACTTTGCAAGTCTGGAAAGTAGGCTTGGACATGCCAAATATGTGGTCACTCAAGTAGTCTTGAGTCCATCCTTTTATCAACCTGTAATTACATAACCACAGAGTATTTCCCCCCAAAATTCCCTTTTCATTCAAGAAGGAAACTGAAATGGGGGCTCATGAAATTGTTCAGGTGCAACAGTAACCTATTTTTTTAATACCATATGCTTGATTTTTCAACCAAAAAAATCCCATTATTTAATTTGGAGGGAAGGGGATGTTATTTTTATGCAGTAGAAATGTTATGGATTCTTATTATGGAAGAAATACTGGCAAAATAGAAAAATGCTTTCCAGTAATGACCTGAACAGTAACTTTACATTTATTTCAATATGGCTAGAATCATATATAGCTATCACAACAAAAAGTAGACAGAAAAGCACCTAGCATAGTTTTAGTTTCCATGTAAACAATGTATGTTTCTAGAATAAGAGTAGAAGAAAATTATTTAAATTTTTCTGTAAAGACTAGAATAAAAGAAACAAACAATGCTCCCATCAGAGTACTGTAATCTTTTATAAAGACAATCAAAGATAATTTCAGAATTTTAAAAATCCAGCTGGTTTCAAGCCAGTGTGTTCCGGTCTTGCTAGAGTCCATGGTTCAATTATTAGTACTGAATTTTAGGGCTTCTAATGCTAGACAAAAATATTCCAAGCATACATGACATAAAGCCTCAAACAGAACTCAGTGTGCCTGTTAAAATTTGCTGAAGTTTTGACAGGTTAATTTTGTACCTGCAGTCTTTATGCCAGCTCACATAACAATTGCCTTCACCCCTATAATGTTATGAAGAATAAAATACCATGCCTCCTTCTGCAATCACAGAACCACATCAACGCTGAGTTCTGTTCTGCCTTATTATCTGAAATGTGATCTTGTGTTCACAGCTGATCTGTCTCAGGCTTGTGTTTCTGAATGACCTCGTGGCATACAGATCCAGTGTAATGACTGTAGGCACATAAAGATCTGTTACAATACGAATTGTTCACCAAAAGACAGAAAAGTATAAAGAAAATCCCAAATAAATACAAGCATTGCAAAGTGTAGGCAGATACTGCACTTGCATGTGTGCTTTCTTTTATATCAAAAGAAAAAAAGAATGGAAATCGAAATTTACAAAGAACGAGAAACCCTTAAATCAAATACTAAGCAAAGATTTTTTGCTCCGCTGATAAAATCTGCCACACAGCCTGATATGCTTTTCAAATCTCAGTGTATTTTGAAATGCTGATGATGTGTGATGATCTCAAAACTGCACCAATATTCAGTTATTTACCATAATGCTGATGCTGTTGCCCATAAAAGAAAACTTTTAAACACTAACATTTTTTTAAAGAAGCAATAACCTTTGATGTAGAAAATAACCTATGTAACATCAAAAAAAACCAATAAAAATAAAGATTTAGGAAACTGATAGCTGTAAAAACAGACATAGAAACAGGAAAGTCCTATTTAAATAGATAACACAGAATACGAAGTAAATGTGTTCTGCTTCTCTTAATCTATTGTGAGAAAAGCTAAAATTCAAAACAATGAAACAAAATAGCTTAAGATTTATTTTGCTTCATCATCTAAACTTCTAGCCTGTAATACTTCTCACAGGACTGTCCCCTCTTTAACAAAGGTAAAGCATGTTTTCTTACTCAGTGTTTTTTTTTCATATAACAAAACCTTCCATATTCATGATTTTTTATGTTATTTAAAAAAAAAAAATCTAAAGTTCTACATAACACTGAAGGAAAAGAGGCCGAACTATCACAAAAAGTGCATGTAAGATTCAAAATGATCTTACCAATCTTAAAGGGTAGTTACCACCTATTAGCACCAGAAGAAGTCAAGTCAGCACTGCAGGTGCTCATTACGACTGAAAAACACCCCAGACAGTAGCCTCCTTGCCAGCAAAGGTTTTTTTCTGCACAGGGGCATGGCTCAACTCAAAGGCAGGTTCAGAGACTGGAAAAAATGTCATGCTAATGAGTCTGCTTGTGGAATCAGGACCCTGTTCTATAAACCAGCCATGTGTACATATTTAGACAAAGGATTAGTCATTAAATTGTTCCCTTACATCCTAAGTACTACGTAACTAGGCGCTGGTGTCTGCTACTTCATGGGATGCAATTCCCTTTCCAATTACATTTCACTGTTTTTAGAGATGCTACTCCTCACTTAATCAAGTATAAACAACAGTCTTTCTTTCTTAAGCAGCATAGTAATGAAGTATAAACTTTTGTCATACCTGATTGTACTTGTATTGTACAAAGAACAATCATTCTAGAAAAAGTTTTGTGAAGAAGGTCTTTGACAAGAACACTTGTGGATGGTGTAATAGAAAAAAATAAAATAAGTAAAAGGAAGCATCTGTTGGGAATTCTTCCAGCTATGCTTAACACATTTGGAAGATGACAGAGAAATAATAAATGCGAGGCTAACACAGTAGCTTTTCACTTCCTACAAACATACAGAGATGTTCTTTTGGCCATGATAAAGTTTTCAAAAAAATACATAATATGGCTTGCTCTGCTTTCCCAATATGAGTCTCAAAGTGCCTACAGTAACTGTTATTCCTACTTCACAGACAGGAAAACATGGAACTGATTGGAGAAGTTGCACCAGTGGCTCAAGGTAGTACAGTAATTCAAAGGCAGAAATTATAATAAGAGCCAAGTTCAATGCAACGAAATTTAAAATCTATTGGAGATCAAAGATGCATTTTTGTGTAATACAGTCACATACATGGTGCCATGAAACCCAGAACCACAGATTTGTAAAATCAATCTCAGTCACATACATGGTGCCGTGAAACCCAGAACCACAGATTTGTAAAATCAATCTCTATGGCCTAAGCTGCCACTACCTTTCAGAAAAACCTAAAACCACATCCAATGAAAAAATAACATTATGAAAACAAGGCAGATAAAAATAAAAGGTGTAAAATGCATCAAGCTTACTAACCAGATATTGTTCAGAACCACAAAATCCATGCTTAAGATTCTGCTATAGTCCAATGTACTCCATATTTTAAGATGAAAATAGGGAAAAGAAATCAGATTTGGTCATTTGATCAGACAATACTGTTCAAAACAACACTTGAAGAGATGGTTGCTCTATTCTAGGGCTACAATATAGATTGAAGTCTGAGCTTTAAATGATGCAGTGAAGTCTGTTACAGAGAAGCACTCATGAATCAGAGTAAATATAGCTTCTATTTGGGGCAACTGTGTCTTCTGTGGGTTCTTTTTAGTTCTTAAATTATTCAGTAGTTTCTTAATGAAAGCATAGTTGACCAAAAGCTGAGGATCATAAGTAGATGGGGCTATTTATGGGTTTGGGTTATTTTTTCCCATTAGCTTTAAATGTTTTGTTCAAAATAAACTAGAATATCACAATATCAATAAGTCAAACTAGAGGTGACTGGTTTATCTTTAACTTCTATTTGAAGAAAATATACATGAAAATGTCAGTGAGGGAGCTTAGTATTTGAAGGTGCAGAACATAATTGCTTCAGTTCACAAATCACTGTAAAAATGTAATGGGATAAGCCCCTTCTGAGTAGTAAATCTCGAGAGTGAAGAGAAATAAACCCAGAAGAAATAGTCCCAAAACATACATTAAGAACCAGATTAATTGTAAATTAAATAAATTTAAAATGGACTAAGAAGATGTTCTGTTTTGTTTATAGACATCTTATTTAATCTCCAAATACAGTTTGAGTTTGCTTATATGTTCTATAAGCAGTAGTTTCTGAAGTCTCTACATCATGCAAGAACTCTTCAGGCCAAGATAAAATAGATAGGCATTTTTGCCATGTACTTGCACTATTTGCTTTGTATGAAAATACACAAACTGCTTGTAATAAAATTTACAATGTTCAGTTCTCTTTACAGTTTTTCCTAAGTCAGCAAATAAAAAAGTATATCACACATAGGCATTGGCATTCTTGTGTCTGACTTGCAGAGAAAGCAAAATACCATTAAACATATGTGCTAGACTCTATTTTATAAAAATCTGTGATCACAGATTTAGCCTTGATGCTAATGATTACTCAGGAAAAAAATTAATATGTCTCTACATTTCACCCAAATGTGGAAGAAACAGTTTAGGAAAATAAGGGAGCATCTAAGGCCATGTATTTTTCTTCCTGTGATACAGGCACTTAAGTGACTCATGGAAATCATCCCCCATCTACCAGGAAGATATACACATTTATGTTAACTGTTGCCCATCACAATTCCCACTTCTTTTACCTTCTTTCTATGCATGCAAGCACAGAACTTATGCAGTCATATCTCCTAATTTTCTTCCTTTACTAATTATGACTTTTTGCTGCTTTTAGGAATAAGAAAGTAAGCAAATTTTTTGAGCAAAGTTCATCTATTCAGGGCTTAAGATTGGGAAAGTGAGAGCAAAACTACAAACAGCTAAAACTGGGAATTTCCAGTTTAATGGAAAATGCTGGTATTTTGATTATTCTGAATCAGTACAAACTATTTCAAAATTTCCCACAAAGCAGAAATTAAAAATAAACTTTAAAATGCTTTAAAAAATGTTGAAACACATTTTTGTTTTAGCTTTTTAGTTTTTTTAAATTTAATATTATTTTCATATTTTGTATTTTTGCTTTACAGTAGTAACTATGGCTAATTTCATGCCACTTAATTAATGCATAATTTCCATAATATATTATAACATTTAAAATTTAATTGTTCAAATTGTGAGCAAATATATCCACTAGTTGATGTACATTTCATTTGAGTAGGAAAATAAGATCAATATTTGGTATTGTATTATTTTCAGTAGCATTTGTTTCTAAAACCAGGAAAAAACACATATTAATGTAAAGGTACTTAAAAGAATAACTTTTAATTTGTCCTATAAATTAAAATTATGCAGTACTTGATTTTATTCATCACAGCATTCTTACCATACACTTTCAGTTTACAAGTCCATGGATTAATTTTGAGCTGTTACTAACATTAATTCTTTCTACCACTGCTACCTATAAGCAGTAATTCTGGACTGAGTTCCTCACACATCAAATCTGCTCTTGAAACACTCATGTTTTTCTTGATCAGCAACAAGAAGGATTTCAATTTATGTGTTTCACTCTAAAATTTAATCATGAAGATTGCACTTTTCCTGTTTTGCCCAAGTGAGAAACTGTTTTTCATTGCACTGCTCTCTCCTTGATGTCTCTTCAATACTGACAATGTAATGACAGCTCAAATTACAGGCCCTCATCCTTCTCATCAAATTTGTTATTTGTATTTCATCTAGTGACGATGCTGCTCAGGTCACCATGACAAAAGGTGTTTGAGGTTTTTTTAAAAATAATTCATTAGCTCGAATGAACTAGCAATATGATCTTATTCTTGACTTCCCAACTTTTAACTTGATGAAAGGAATTTTCCACCATATATTTGATTAATCACTAACTTCAACAGAAAATTCTATATTAATAAAATACTCCCCTTCATCTCTTTCTCCAAAGACAATCTTGTCTCCGTTATTTTCATATAATGAAGAACAGATGTTTGCCAGCCATAGTGTTTGTCTTCCATCCTCTCTTCTACCATACTCTCTGCCCTATCACGCTCTTAGGTGATATCTATTATAGCAGTTCTATCTTGGTTTTCTATCAGAAGACTTATAATCCCAGTGTAAAAAAGCAAACAACAGCTACAAATAACTGCATATAGGTAAGATTGACCTAATACAGAAGAAAGTAAGAGGATGGCACACTGGTTGCCTTACTATAGTTCAGACTTTATCAGGCATTGTGGCAATGTTCCTATCTCCCAAGAAAGGATTTAAGGAGGGATGATATATTAATTAGGATAATTGATTATTTAAAGATTAGCTGTGTTCTATAAAATGGAGTTGTCCCTGGAAAAACTGACACGGGAACCCTATAGCTTTAGAGCAGGTTAGTGATATCATAGGAGTATTAAAGTATGAAAGATCAGGATCCAGACACAGAAATTATTGAATACCTGATCACATCTCTCACACACTTCATATATCTTCATGGCTATTATATCTCCGTGGGTTATACTTAAGAAACCAAATGAGGATGCTATTGCCTTTTAATGTTATAGAATACAGAATAGTTATACATATTCCAAATAAATATTTTTTTCTGACCTGGACATCTTTTGTGAGTACTTCGATGACTGCCATAAACTCTGTAGTTTACAGGTGCATTATATTCAAGGGAAAGTACGCAACTGCATAAGCATGCAGTCATACAGTACTTTATCCTAAGTGGTTTAGAAAATAAAAGTTATTATATTTAATAAGGGAGAAATGAAGCAATCTCCAATAGTTAACTGACTGCTATACTGAATAGAATCACCAGCATAGAAGCTATATTTTAGGAAACCAGTGATCTCGAGACCAGTATGACCTGAAAGATTTTTAATTTTCTAGGAAAAAAAAATGGAATTACTTCTTGGTGAAAAAAAATACTGCATCAAGTGTAAAAATTACCTAAAAAAGCCTTTCTTGAATCTCTCCTGTTTTCCTGACTTTTCACAATACCACTTTAAAACAAGAACCAAAAGAAAGGAGTGAAATACAACAGAACCTTGGGCTGGTGCATCGAGGAAAGATGTTCAGAACAGCTCAGTGGAAAGAAACAGGATTACCTGTTGTTTAGAGACACTATGATTCTCTGATTATCCTGAAAGGCAAAAGTTGCTTCTTCTGCATGCTGCTCTCATGACCAAGAGAGGACTGGTGAAACCTAGGTGAAAGCAAGCAATGAGGGGTGAGATAAGGGCTTGAAGATTGAACAGCAGGGAGGTTATAAATGAGCGTATTCCTTCTCTTATTTAGGAAGAAAAAGGCAGAAGTATGTGCACCTATCTGTAGTACTGCAAAAGCAAAAATAGATAAAGATTAGCAGAGCTTTGCTAATTTGTCTTCCCACATGCTTCTCTAAGGCTAGTGAAAAAAGTGATACATGTGCTACGAGTGGCAGAAGGCTTCCTCAAGCTTTGTGTAGAATGGTGCCCCCATTCAGTGACCTCTGAAATGCAGAGGGGGGCATGAAATAGACCGGAATATTAAAAGACAGCACCTGCAGTACAAATGTGTATTAGAATACTTGAAATATTAGTATTACCTGAACTAAGCAAACTTACCTCAAAGCCCCCTGTGATTCTGCCATTATGCTACATTAGAAGAAATCCCTTGCAAAGATTAATCAGCTTAGCTAACCATACACTGTTTAAAATTGCACAGAGCAGAGTATTAGCCATTCAGAGGATACAAATAACTAAATGTGTCTTTTCTGCCTGGCAAGCACCGTATAGTTCAAGGTGGATCTGAAAACTGAGAATGGATCTGGGCCAACATGATCTCAATTGTTATTTTCAATAATAAAGTACAGCTAACACCTCAGCATGCAACTCAGTGCAAGCGGACAGGGACGAAATGCAATGTTCTGAAACAGCTTTTATGGAAATCATGCACTCGTTGTGACATGTATTTGGTCTCTGGAGCTGCCTGCAGTCTTATTTAGTCCTCTCCTTTTAAATGCCATCTTCCAGACCCAAAGGGTAGCAAGTATAAACTGTATCCATAAAACAACATCACAACTTTATTCTCAATAGCTAAGTATTGAAATGCAAGCATACATTATAAATAGAAAAACAGCTGGCTTGGAGCACATTGCAAGCCACTAACACAGTTGAGGGATTTGAATGACATCATAACCCGTGAGAGCATGTTGCTGGCCAGCTGGTGTTATTTATAATATACTCATAATTGAGGAAAAATAAAAAGGCAAAAGTTAGGTATTGCAGAAGTAATAAAGTTGAATTCTCTCATTCCCAGTGTCATTTAAATTGTTATTAAGAGAAATTTGAAGATTACTACTAAAAAGGGGGGGTAATCACTTTATAATTACAACAGCAGATTTAAGATAAATGTCATGGAAGCCCCCCAAACTGGGCTACTTGTGTAACTAAATTCATAGTACTGTAAATTCTAGGAAATTATATGATTTCTCCTGTATGGTTGTTGAAAGATCACAAAGCTATTTTGCCCTATTTACAAGTAGTGCTCAACAATTCTGTTATTTTTAGCAAATTACAAACTGCTATTTTAGGGTTAATTGCACAGAGATTTGGAGGTTTTAATTGTTACTCAGCATATAGGCGTGCCAAGTTTAATAACATAAAGACACATGAAGAAAAAAGTAGATAACTGCCTGCCTGTCTTTCTGTACTGTATAAATAAAACACCTATCTTTATATGCATAAATAAAAAGTTTATGTGTATACAAAGGTATGCATATATACAGACATTGCCCATACACATCTAAGTTTTTATATATTTGAAATGCAGACACACACACATAAATACAAATGCTCTCATAGCTACCTGAAAGTTAACCAGAATACATTTTCTTATTTTTCATGGCAGCACAAGCTCTTTTTGTCTGCTAACCCCTCAGTCACTAATTCACATTCTTTTAAAGGGAAAAAAATATGCTTCTGTGCTCTAGTTTTAAAATGCAAAGGTATGATGTTATTTGTCACCATGCCCAAAAAAGTCCTTACTCGGTAACTTTGCCAGAAGAGGGAGAGAGAGAGAGGCAAATGCTCCCCCAGCTGTTTCCTGTCTACAGTGTCTGTGTAATGTAGATAAATGTGAGGATTTTCTCTAAATCCCTCTTCTGTTTGCTAAATCTCACTGTCACTGCTAAAATCAGAGCAGATAGAGCCTGCGCAATGGAATAAAGTCCTCAATATTGAAATGTGACATTGCTCTCAACATCTCACATCTCTCTGGATTTCTTTTTTCTCATCATTACTGCTAACAAATTCATTTCCAGACTTTGCACTTTTAAGAAGCAATGGAAAAAATCAACAGTCTTTCAACACAATTAGTTAAGTGCTGCTTGTGTGATTTCTTGAAGGTAAATCTTTATTACTATTTCAAATAATTTTTTAGTTTTATTTTGCTGTGTATTGTCTGCTTCTGGGTTGAAGAGTATTGTGCACTTTTCAATAACATTATTTTAGAACTGAGAATTATTTATAAATTGCTGAACATGCAATTCTATGTGATCTGGAAAATGGCTGTATGTAATAGTTGCAATTACATAGATAACTGTAAGGGTAAACTATTGCAGATACGTGTCTTAAATTTCACTTCTATTCAGAGAACTTTGTAATATTTCAGTTATGTCATTACTAAAAGGTCCAATTACATCATTGTCTATATTGTTGATTAATGCTTCTGAAAACAAGAACTTTTAGCTATTTTCTGCAGGTGCAGGGTTTTATAGGAAAAAGGTATTATTCACATGTTAAGTTTCTGCAGTTTTATTATACACAGTCATAGAGAATATGTTCATGCTTTTACAAGGAAACTTTTAAGGGATGTTGTCACTGCAGCAATTTTCTGGCAGCATCGTTGCATTTACTTGGTTTTTTGCTTTCATAAATTAAAAGTAAATGAGAAGTTCAGTTTGTTTTCTACATTAGAAACCAGCTGCGACTCTTGCTGACCTTGCATATTTGTACAGCTTAAGCAATTGTACATAAAGAAAATGGAAATTCCCTTACATGTTCATCTCCAAGTTTTCCCTTCTAGGGAGGGCTGTTTCAGGAAAGTTTGCATGTGAAGTTTGATGTTATGACCCTATAATTTCTGCACAATAATATAAACTGTGTTAGGTATATTTGACTTCTGTAGGTGCATTGACCTCTGTTTCTGTCAATTGGCTCCAGTCCAACTTTCCATTATCTGCAAATTTATACCCTTCAAGAACTTTTTCTCCTTGATATTTTGCAAGGACATTTATGTAGTTGAAAGAATTTAATTGTTTCCATTGTTTAGGGCCCAATTATTTTTTTAGTGTCTTACACTTAAAACATACTTATCTCATTCCTTAATGACCCAATTACAAGTCTGTAATTGCAAGGGATGAAATCATTCCCTTAATGTATAAATGGGCACCTCTTCCAATATTCTTGAAAGATGAAGGTTTTTTTTTTTTTAGTATTGAGCAAGGCACTAAGAGACATAAAAGTAAAGTGCTAGTTCCTCAGCTGTGTATCCTGCCAAGCTTCCTTGGAATCAATGGAACTTATTGATTTAGGTCAGCATGTAGCCCAGATTCTTTACTCAAAGTTAACAGTATTTAAACCTTGATCTGCTCTACAGTATATATGCTTTATTTATACAGTAATTAGTAGTTAATACTGATATTGCATAATAATTACATATTTCTACTATGGCTTTATAATCAGGCCCAACCTCTCTGGAGTAAAATGTAATTCTGAATACATAACTCTTGATTTCTTTCTATAGCATATACTCTCCATTAAACAGTTGCCTCCTTCAAAATATTTATAATTATTGCAGATGTTCTAACATGTTACTAAAATGACCAAGCATGTGAAGAATTCTTATGCACAACTGTGCCAACTGATAGTTTGTTAGATGCAGAGGACTTACACAGAAGAACTGAGAAGTAAATGAGATATAGAGTGTTCATATATGACATTCCTTTGTGGTGCTACTCTTCTGGACTACTAGGAGAGGAATGTAGCAAGAGCTGGCTATTTTACTGAAAAAAAGAGGAAATTCCAGCTGTGAAAATACGGTCAGTCATTCTGTGCAACTGAAAGAGGTGCTTAACCAGGCTCATCTTGAACCTGTATTCAATTTCCTAATGTAATTAGATGCTTCAATAAACCCCACCCACATGCCAATGCGTTTTCTTTTAAGCTCTCAACTTTCTAGTCAAATTGGGGATAATGTAAGTACTCTGGTTGATTGTAGAGAACCTGAAGCAATATTGGATTACAACTTTGTATTTTCTTAAGAATATTCCCCTCAGACATGAAGGGGAGCTTTGATTTTATCACGAGCATATTGAATCAATTAATGTTGTGTTTAATTAAAATTATGAAGTAAAGTTTTAAACTATGTGTTGGAATTTGCTTTGATGAAACTGTACTTAATTTATCAAATAATTTATTGAACTCTAGAAACATGTGAGCCTGTTTTCTTTTCTGCAAAGTTTTTACTTGTTTGAAAGTCCTTGACTGTTGTTAAATTTGGAGATAAGTTAGAAATGCTCTGTGGTTTATACTGTGTAGCTTTTTTGGCTTCCACTAAGGGAAAAACAGTAGATAATCTGTTTTGTCGTAGTTCAGTGCTGATATTTATCTGAAAATTCAAGCCAGCTGAGAAGTCTTGAAAATAAAAAATTGTTAAATGTCTAAAATTTATGTTTATTTCTGGACCAAATGTTATACGAGAACAAACTGTTAAATACATAATGTTCTTGTATTTGTAATGTCTTTCAGCTTTCTGAGGCAGTGTGCTAAACAGCTTTCTGCTTTATCTCCTCAGAACTGGGAACCATCTTAAACTGCAGGTGCATCACATTTACCTTATAAATTCAAAAATATGGCAAAGGAAAAAAGAAACTGTTGTTAAGATATGGAATCATTACAGGAAATAATGCCTCATGTTACCATCATTCATTTATAATCTGCTATTTTTCCATCTGCCATTGAAGCCATGTCCATGCATTCAAGCATGTTGGGTTTTGCATGGCAAAGTTGGCTAAACACTCTTGTGAATGGGAAAATAATTATTCTTTTTTTTTTAATGCTATATCATGGGATTTAAATTTGTTCATTATTTTCACAGTGGAAATAGGGGACTCATCCAGCAAGGCACTAAGGTCACTTGCCAAGAAAATAGGAATTCTTTAAAAGTATTGACTAAAAAAAGCTCAACACCCCACTGGATTATATCCCAAATGATCAGAATATAGATAATTTCATTTTTTACAAGAGTTATGTGAAGAAATATTAAAGATAAAATGGTCCCTGAAACCCTGAAAGAAACTTTCGGGAAGATTATTCATTTAACTCCAATTACTTTGCACTGGTCTGCTAATACAAAGCAGTGTTAAGCTAAGTTTAACTGTATGTGGAAGAGAGATTTGTAACTTCTTACCTGACTGCAATACTAATGTTAACCTTGAAACAGAACAAAATTAAATGCAGATTTACACCTCATTTTTGGCAAGTGATCTAAATAAGTTCAGAATATGCATAAAGCACATTCCTCAGTGTCCTGCTACTGTACATAATCAGCTTTTCCTCGTATTAAAAGAAAAAGCTGCCTTCTTTGCATGGTGGGTAGGAACTTTGGTGGACATAAATTGATACAAAAATAAGTGGATAAATGGATTGGCAAATTTACACCCGCAGAGGATTGACCTTCCTTGGCCATATGTACAGGTAAAAGATAGTTTGTAACCAAATGCAAATGAGAAATCAATTATCACTTCTGTGTATACCTCACAGCCACACCTGCCTAAAAGGCTATCATGAATGTCAGCAAAGTATAGCTGCTTGCAACAAGTAAAAATACAAATCCTTAATGGTTCCACTCATGCTCCTTTTAATTTCTCAAATGCTTCCAAACGTTTGCCTGCTAGTAACAGGTGTCTGTAAGAGTCACTGAATGTGGTCCTCTGTTACAGAAGGTCCCACATCAACTCCTGTAAGTTTCGCAATGCAGCAATATTGGTTTGTCCTGGTGTTTTCCTTTTTAGGATGGCTGGAGAACCATGGAGTACTAATAATGAGCTCTTTTCCTATTGGGCAAAATTTCCTTCCATCAAGTTTACAGCATTGTGACAATGCTGCTTTTAGTTCAAATAGCTCTTCTCCATCACATGCCACCCCCATTTCCCACAGTACATTGGCAGGCACTGGTCATGTTCCCTCTTACCTTATCTGGTCTGAGACAAATCAAATCAAGGTTGTCTTCCTTACTCCTGTTTTTCTGGGCTTCCCTTTGCCTGTCTATGCCATCCTTCCATACCCTCCTTTTGCAGGAGGAACCACAAATCACAGTTACTACAGCATTCCCTAACTAGGTGTGATTATGAACCATGAATATTCACCAGAATAAATAATCAGTTTACAAAATAAATGGACTAGAATATGTAGACAGTTGCAAGGTTATGGTGAGACATTTCCTGATACTATGTTTATTGTCCAAGAAATTACAGTGCATATTCATTCTCATTCACAAATGTGCAGGAGGCATTTTCTCTAAGTCTTTTTGGAGAAATTCTGACACTGTTTTTGCTTCCTTGGCAGGTGAAGATGCACACTGTGTCCTACATCCATTTCTTCTACCTTGGCCTGTGTTTGCTCACCTTAACTAGTTCTGTTGCTGCTGGCCCAGAAACGCTCTGTGGTGCTGAGCTGGTTGATGCTCTTCAGTTCGTGTGTGGAGACAGAGGCTTTTACTTCAGTAAGTCAACTCTTTCTTTTATTTAATGGCCAAACATTTCCATATAATCCACTGGAATCTGCCACTGCTCGAAGTGAGCTTAGCTATGATCAGCGAGGCTGCTGACTATGACTGGTATCCTCTGTCTTGGAGATGCTCAACCCTTCCGTTCGCTTCAGCCTCAGTAAGAATAAAGTTGTGCCTGTTTCAACCTCTCTGAGTTTCTGAAACATTTTCCTTTCCAGACTTATTATTGTTTTTAACCACTTTCCAGCTGTTGCTATTCCACCTGCTATTTTACTGCTTTCCACTGACCTGTCACTGAATTAAATGAACGAAAGCACACACTAGACCCAAGACATTCATGAGGCAGAACTGCAAGTACCTGTTATGTCAGACTACAAGTAAACAGTTTAAGTACACATTGTATCATATGAAAAACACACTAAGCCTCAACATCTGGTTTGAAAAAAAGAAGATCTGGAAGGCAGCAAGTAGAAAATTACCACATCCAAGTATCCACATGCTTCATCAGTTAAATACAGGTGGAGGAAAATTCATGCATGGTGAGATAATAAAGACTAAGACCAGTACAGGCAACAGATAAAATTAACTCTGCAGTAGTGTGGATCAAGAAATAGTCTACTTTTAAGTAATAGAAATCTATTTCTGATTTTCATCTATTTGCCACTTAAATAACAAAGTTAATAAAACTTTTAGCTGGGAATATATTAATTCTGAAGTTATTCATTAATATATTTTTCAAAACATGCTAGAATTTGTGCTCTTATAGCCTCTGAAATAGCATTTACTTTTAATAATATGTGCTTCTCTGATATTCTCATTACCCATCCTTCACGGCTGATAGTAATTCTTGTCTTCTAAGCCATCATTTCTGTTTTTCTGACCATACTCACCCTATTCTATTAATTTCTATTCAAGGAGTCACTACTTTCAATAATTTCTCCTTGCTTGCAATAAAAATAGAAATCCAGATTCTTGCACTTCTAAATTACAGAAAATCCTAATTTCCTCAACATACAAATTGTAGAGATTTTCACTATCTTCTTGGCACATACTAAAGCTCATTTTTGAAACCTTAGTTTCATATATGCAAAGTCATTCACTATTCACAGAAGAACACTTCTGTATTTAACACCTTAGCTATTGGTAATGAGCACCTACTCCAGGGTGTTGTGTAACTTACTATTCTGGTGCTAAATACAATATTAAAACTACTGGAATCTTTCATATAGGAATTTACATTTTTCTATCAACTCTTTAGGTGTTCATTTATACACCAAAATCTGTTCTATTTATCAGCAGCTGAGTTACACTTAAGGGGTTATTTGAGTGCTCTGCAAATACTTTGTGGCTGGAGTGAATTCAAAGACTCTCATCTCCCCCTCCTGTTTCTGCACTAGAAAAGAATGAGACAATACACTACATTCTCAGAAGAGCATAGCAAATTTTTCTTTTACTGTGTGTGTATCTCAGGTGTTTCTCTCCCAGCAAAATGTTTGCTGCTGGTTCAGAGACTTATCATGTTTGCTTTCCACAAGAGTAGCTGTTACTGCCAAGCAATCAGACCTACTGTTATGTGTACTTTGTGTTCCTCAAGGTAAGAGGTCATGTGAAATGCTAATCATTACCAATAACTCTCTTCGGTTTCAATCTCAGCTATTCTAACGTTTCACAGTCTGTTTCAAATCTCTACCCTAAGCTAGGTCATCCTTACTTTAAAATACCGGGATGGGTTTCCAAAGTTTCACAGGAGATCATTACCCTTGCGATCTTGACTTTTATCTGCTGTTAGCTAAAACTTTCTCTCTCGTTTTCTTTGTTGTTTTCTCACATTCTGAGTTTTCGCTTGAAATAAGGTAACTGTTGATACCACAAATGTCAACCTCATTTTATATGGAAAACTGTGGAAGGTTTTACTTATGAATGACCATCCTGTTTGAGGAAAGCCTTGCACAGTTTTAATCAATAGTTGCAGTTGCATCATTCAGTAGGAATTTTATGTAGCTGATATGTATGTGGGCCCTTGGATGTTAAGTAATGTGTCCTCTACCTGACTGCTTCTGAATCATGAGAAAGAAACTTAATCTCTTAACTGTCTCCCTCTTATTTGTCAGAGTTCAATCTAAAACACAAAACTAGAGGAAAATAAGCCCAGTAACATCACTAAAACAAATTGAGATCTTCATATCAAATGTACTACATAATGCAGCATCTTATTGGAAGTTAAAAATGTTGCTCTATTTCTTGGGACTTTTAAAGAATGTCACAAAATTTGCAGAGGTAAAAACACAGTGAAATTTTTCTTTTGTTGTAAAGAGTATGTCAATAAAAGCAGTATTTTAAGCCTTCTATTCTCATACTCCGGGGTTCTTTTAAATAAAGTATAGTCAATGGTAGTAGTGTTTGCCTTTAACTTGCACAGGAAATAGCTGTGAGGAAAGGTTTTTCTTCCATCATTCTGTATTTCACTGGAGACTCCAAATATAAAGAATAACTTTTGGCTGAGGTGGAATTCCTGGTTCAGAGTCGAGGTCAAAGCTTCTGACTATTCCTTGGGAGTTGTGGGTGGAAATGAAGATAGAAATACTTGTATTACTTTTGTTGAAACTCTGTACTTCACAACCACAAGGCTATATCTATGGCTAGGACTGGAAGACAAAAATTTCCTTTATATAGTCTACTCTGCCCAACTTTATAGCTATAAAAGGAAACTCTCTACAGCTTCTCAGGAGATGCCCCAGCTGCTTACCACACACAAAGAAAAATATTGACTTCAAGAGGAAGTCAAATGTGGTTTCTACCACTCTGTCTCTTCATTAGATAGACTGACAAGGAGGATTTTAAAAAATTTTTTTGGGGGGAAACGCAGCACAAAGCCCCAAATTGAGCATCCACTTTTTTCCTTGGTCACATTTAACTCCAACCAGCACTGGCTACTCCTCAGACAGCTTTTTGTCTCCCATGATTCACCAGGGAAAAGCATTTTTTTGCCACTTTTATCTAGGAACATCTTTCTAGGAGAACTTCTGTCCCTCAAGTTCCTATGTGCTAGGTTTTGTTAAGAGAAGCCCACAGACAGCCTGGCCACAGCTACACAAGTGACTACACCTAAACACAGCTTTTCTCAATTAATATTTCTCTAATCTCAAAATCTCTGGATTCAAAAGTCAGGAAGGAGAGTGGGATGGCTTCAATGTTCATTTGAATTTCCATGTCTAGAAAGGTCTACTATGATGCACTTATTAAAAAACCGTGCTGAGAACAGAGAATGTTAGAAAAACTAAAAGGAGTAATTACCAAAACCTACAGAAGTGATAGCCTAAGAGGGGGGAAATTTTGCTTGAAATAGTCTAGTCATCACAGGAATTTACTTTGTAGTTCAAAAAAAGAAGTATTTTGTCATACATATTGAATTTGCTGGACAATCATTCATTCTTGCTCATGCTGTTTTCTGAGGTTTATTACTACTACAATGAGAAAGGGAAGATCCAGTAGTTTGCTCTAAGGAGAAAATGTTATATTCTTTTTTATATTTTTTATCTAATTTCTTCTCCCTTGAAAACATATCTTTTGCTTTCACAAAAAATACATAGCAGTATACATGATTGCCAATAAAGAAACAGATGTCTTATTTCCTTAGACATTTTCACTCTTCTAATTTCTAAAGCCCAATTTAGATAGCAATACTTTTTTGAAATACTGACAATCAACTTCATTAATTAAAGTTCCACCCTTTTTTTCTGCTAAAAACACTGCTTTAGTCTTATGGTAAATCTTCTGAAGCATCACTTGCATAGAAAAGAAAGAGCTGAATTTAGGTACCTGAGATACTGTTGTTCCTCTGATATTCTTCAGAGAATGGAGAATGATCTAACATGTATAAAGCAGTGAATCCCGTAAAAGATGGGCTTTTCTGGTATCCAGCTTAATGTTCTCTGTGTCAACTGCTTTGTGGAGAACTATTGCAGTCTTTTACTGCATTTTTTTTGTCCATTATCACAATCAAAACTATGTGTTGTCCTTGGGAAAATCCCCAGCTGTGCACAGTGTAAGACTATTAGTTTATAATCATCAGAAAATCAGGATAAGCCCATGAACATAATTTTGGGTAACGAGAGCTGTCATGAGATCTCATTGCTTTTGTAGAACTAAGGTATATGTGGAGAAATTGCTGCCTTAGAAAAGAGGAAATAAGCAGCATAGCAATAGGCAATTACGTTTTGCTTCTTCCATTTCCCTCTAGTTAAGAGCTTCTTGTTTACTTCAGGAAGTCTGCTTTCAAGATGTTATTAAAGTTTCTAGGCTTGTCAAACCTATCAACGTAATTACAAGAGATGGTGTGGCACTCAGTTCTTTAAGTACTCCATACCTGTAGGAGCTATGAGTCATTAGCTCCTCTCTGCATCCCTGATTGAAAGGAATGTTAATGTTAGAAGCCCAGCAGAGGCATGCTGAAAAGCTGCCATGGACACACACAGACTCCAGTGTCAGGGACAGTCTTACAAATCTTTGCAAACAAATGCTGGTCATATTGGCTGTGTTCACACAGCAAGATCTGAGAGTGTTTTTAAGTTCCTTGGTCTGGCTACATGCCCCATTCATGTCCAAATACTGTATCCATGGAAGATTTGAGTGTATTTCTCTATCTCTCCCCAGATTCTTTACTTCTTACAGAAAGCTAGCCTGGAAAGGAGTGCAGGTGTGCTTTAGGCAGGTCTGCAGGGTCAGTGCTCAGGGAACCAGAACTGTAGGCACAGCTACTGAAGTATCTCTGTAAGAAAGAAAACAGCTCTGACTTCTGGAATGATGTCACTGTATAGGCAAATAGTTGACACAAGTTTGATGTGTGCTTTGTTGTCCATGCTAGTAAACATCAAGGAAGTTCTCTGAAAATAAGCCACTCTTCGAAATAATTTTCTCATTTTTTCCCACATTAAGAAAGGCTAAAAAGTATTCATAAAGGCTAACCATAGTTTAGTAAGGTTAACCTTCTTAAATTATCTCTTTAATAGGAGAGAGAGGTTCTGTCTTCTTTCTCTGTGGACTGTACAGTGAGTCTAGGAGGATTTAGGCTCTAAAACACACTAAATTTAGTCCCTGCAAACAGGTCTCCTCTACAGCTAGTTTCTCAGGGCGCCAAGGATTTTATAATTTTTCAACCTTTTCCTAAAGAGGGACTGTAGTAGTGATGATAATTTTAATGAAGTGACTGGAAACAAATCACTGATCAAAATTTCAACAAGAAATATCTCTGCAGAAAATGCCTACTACCAAAACCAAATAAGTACATTTTCTCCAGAAGTTCAATTTATACATGTCCTTATTAGCTGTTAGGTATTGGAGATGTTAATGCTTTTTATGATGTTTACCTTTTTTAATGCACTAGACCAAGTTTCAAATTTGGTCTCAAATAACAGAAAGCTGTTACTTGACATTTGATTCCCTAACTGCTATATGTGTATTTAATACATTGTTTAGTCTCATCTTGGATAAAGCCACTCAAAGAAGCACTTGGCAAGATCAACACTAATTTTTGGCATAGCTGCCCCTCTTACTTTTCCACTGAATCTTAAATACCAAGAAAAACCCTTCATTGACTTCAGTTCTGGCACAAGCTTTATGGAATTGGCCAAAAACCTTTGTATATGGACCTCTTTTTTTGTTCTGGTATTAATAATGTATTTGCAATTCTTGATCAACAGTAGCAAAAGTCACAAAGCAAATTATTCAGTTTAGCAAAACCACATACTCTGTTAATAAAAACTTATTACATTAACTACCTGTGCATGTAGGGCAATCTCTACAGAGTGCTCACTTAAAAATGGAAGTTCAGAGAGCCATTTCTCTAGGGCTTATTCAGCACTTTAACTCTTATGCATGTTTCAAACCCTCTCACATCACTGAAAATCAACTAGAGACTTAAAGCCATCTTCATCTCAGAGCTTTGCTAAAAAAGGATGGATCTGAACTGGTTTATTGAACCATACCCTATACCCTAATGTCAGTATTTTCCTGTGACACAAACTTAATTTTTCAAAAATATGGCAACAAATGAAAAGGATAACCAACAGTTAAGTAATTTCTCAGTCTAGAAATCAAGACAAAAGAAATACCACAAATGTATACTTATTGAAGAATTTATGCTAAATTTATCTCTGGTAATAACCACAGGAACTTCAATGTCAAGAGGAAGAACAAGCCATTAATTCATACTTTCTATGTGGTGCATTTAGTGCAAAACCATTATGAAAGATAAAGCCCAAGTACTGGGTCTAATTTTTAAGTAATGTCAGGAGTATTTCATGTTTGCATCAGTAAATGATGTTCTGAGAACAAGAATTTTAACACATCCAGTCTTTGGAAGAGCATACCATATACTGACCAGTGGGTCTATCCAAATTATGGCAAGTTACTTAAAATTCCTACAAAAATCTGACCTAAATCAGAGATACTTGCTGTGTTTTCTGACTGAATCCCATGTGCAAAGAAATTTAATATGTTTTCAATGTCCTTACTCTCAACAAGGCAGAGCAGAACGTGTTTGCTTTTATCTCATGTTAAAACCTTTGCTGGTGAAAACTGAAATAGCTTCCTTTTATCAAACAAATCTTTTAGGGCTCATCTCTCTCTTTCTTTATTTCCTGAGTCTACAGCATACTTAAATATTTCCCATCTCATTTTGAAATTCAGCTGTGATCCCAGGCTTCCCATTTATGTAATATAATTCTTCTAGAGTAAGAGAATGCTTCCAGACAGCAGGCCCTTCTGCTTCCTTATGTGCCATTAAAGTGTGGAAGTAAAGAAAGACTGTCCTGCTAAAGCACTTCCTTTGGGAAATTGTGACTCACACACAAACCTGAAATTATATGATGTTTTTTATACAGAACTATTTGTTTATATTGTTTGTGCCTTTGTGTGTCGGGCACAAATTTACACAATGCTGAGTAGGCAGAAAAAAAGAAGGGGTTGGCTCAGATCATTCTGATTCAATCCGGCTCAGTGAACAAAACTGTTTTCTTTCTGAAAATAAATATTCTAGGAATACTATTTCTATCTCCAAAAAGAAAACACTTAATACTCCCAAATCCTATAAACAGCAAGTTCTAAGTAAAGCAAATACTACTGGAAATTGGTTTGACTTCAAAAGAACAGCAATTAACAGACATATCCTACTAAGGCACTGGATAAAGTCTTAAATTAAACATACAAACTCTGTATTTCACGAGTCTGTATCCTAAAGAATATTTTTAAAGTCATGTTTTATGCAAAGGTATAAAAATCTGAGTGTTTTGGGGAATATAGTAGAGAAGATGTCATTCTGGTTGTGGATCTGAAAAGATGAGTACATTCCTACTTATGTTTGATGACTTTGCCATACCACATATAATAAATCCAATTTAAAGGAGGGATTTTTTTTCAGACTTGCATTAAATATACTGAAGATTTCTTTTAACTCAGCCCCATCAAACTGACTGGATATGAGCTTCTAGTCTTATAATGGAAATTTTACAGCTTCTTTTTGTAAGTCTTCATTGATTACTTCAGGTTACATGAAAGTTAATAAGGACATCTATTTTAGGTTAACATGGCAGATTTAAATTGAATACATTTCTTACCTTGAAACTTCAGCAGACAAGTAGAGTTGTAACAATTTTTTTCTACATCTCCTGAATTCCTGAATTACTAGTCAACAGGTCTTCCATGAAAAAAAACTTAGTTTTTCCTACGTATTTCAAGTTTTATGTTTCTTTCCATTAAAGTTTCCAGCCTTTCACAGACATATTTAGTTTGGCAGGAAGAATATGGTGACTCATAGACCGTAGAAATTTGAGAGCAAGCTACTGAAAATGTATCTAATTTCTTCTTGTGTAATTTGGGAGCAAGCTACTGATAGTATGTCTAATTTTCCTAGTTTAATCAAATATATTATTGGCAAATACATGTCCTGAATAAAAGCCATGTTTATTTCTGAAATATATACAGCTAAGATTAAATTCAAAAGCACCATATATATTTGTTTTTAGAACATTTCTGGGGGTTTTTTTCTAATTGTTTCTGGCATTTTGTTCTAAATCAATGGGCACTGAATGAAAAAGAGAGGCACTAGTGAAACAATTTGCATTATGCCCCTAGTTATATTCTGGAACTGAGTAATATCAAAGTGTTGCTAATTATGTTTTTTGGTGTGTGGGGGGTTTTTTTTGTCCTTTTTTTTTTATTTTGGTTTTTTGTTTGTTTGTTTTTTGTTGCTTTTGTTTGTTTGTAAAGGAGGATGAAGGAAGAATAGGTGATTTTATAGCTCCACAGTTCATATAGAGAAGCATACATGAGACAAGCTCTCATTTGTATTTTATGTTATTGACTATATAGTTCCTTTCATGTCTTTTAAGACAAAAGAGTTTTAAATTCAGATATTTCTAAACATACATAATTTTCATTTATCCACATACAGAATTAACCTTCTGAATGATAAACACTACGCAGTGTTTGATCCAAAATAAGCAGATTTTGATTAAGATTCAGTGTTTTGGGCACTTAAATGAGGATTCTGAGTTAGGAGCCTGCTCAAGTTCATCCTGCAGTCGGTGAGAGGACTAACAAACTCTGAGAGTTCTCATTAAGTTATGAATATCCCCTAGGACATACTTTTCCTTCTCCACCAAATTAAGGAAGGAAGCTGTGGCAATTGTATCCTCATGCTGGTTAAGTCAGTTGAGTAAGCACCCTCCATTAAGAGACTAAATTTTGATGGAATGAATCTGTTTAAAACCACACAATGAACTTCAATGTAGAGGTAAGGATGTACTCATACAGATCACATTTCAGATCAAAGCAAATCCAAGCCTATTTTAGCTGCTATGGTATAATACAGTTAAGACCCAGAAAGTGCCTTATGCAGGTAACACCAGTTAGAGCTGCTCCTTTGGCTCTTAAGAACTCCCAGACTTTAGTCTGACTAAGTGTGAATCCTGTTGGAGAAAGCACTCCAGTCTGGCACAGTAAAAGTACAAGGGAAAACATATCTATCTTTTCTTTCTTGATATAATAGATAGAATATAATCCTACATGCAATAAGAATTAAAACTCCTTCATGTTTTATTCCTGCAAAATAAGGTGCAGTTTTCCATGCATAAGTAAGGTAGCCATTTTTTACAGTTTTTACACACAAGTTCAGTTCCATTCCTATGAATATTCATGTCCCAGCAGTTTTTTTAAGAAATTGAGACAATAATAATATTTATAACCTACAGTGACATCTAAATATCAGATGTCATTAAAGAGGGATTTGATCAGTTAGAATGCTGTGCCTTGTATCGTGGTATTACCAAGGACAAAGGACACAGAATGATGCTCAAGCACAGTTTTGAGATCTTCAGGCAACAAGGCGTTCAAAGTCAGGCTGGACAGGACTCTGAGCAACCTGATCTAGTTGAAGATATCCTTGCTCATTGCAGGGGTTGCACTTGGTGATCTTTGAAGGGCTTTTCCAACCCAAACCATTCTATGGATCTGAAGATATAAAAGATAGCTACTGCTGGCCTAATGAACTCATCTATAAAAGCAATAATCTGACTGATTTAAGAAAGAACTCCACATGAGGCTGTAAACCATTCAGTGAGTAGCACAAAGCACCTCTACCTTCCTCACTTCAGTTCACCTCTTCATCCAAGGTAATATAGAAAAAGCACAGAACCACTTCAGAGATAACCATATTTCATGATCTTCTCTGAAGTGATCCCTTTGCAGGGAACATTAATCACAGTAGTTAAAGCATCCAAAGCATCTATGGTTTAGGAACTATACTGTAGGTTGTTCAGATATTGATAAACCTTCTTCAATAACTGGATTGTTTTGAAGCAGTGTACAGCACTAAAAACAAGAGAGAATTATTTATATTTGCTATTAATAAATGTGTATATAATTTAGCTTATTTCAAGGTACTCTGAATGTTATGCATTATACCACTCCCAATTGGTTTGGCTTGAGGAAAATAGGGTAAAAATGAAGGTCTTGCTTCACAGTTTTGTATTTACTTCTGCATTTAAAGGTGCATGAAAGGTGATCTGATATAAGTTATGAAAATGATTTTCATTCACTTAAAACGCTCCACCACTATTTCAGGAATCACATAGAGTAGATTTAATATAGCTATCCCAAGATACAAACATTTAAAAAAGTGGAATGGTCAAGAAAATCTGTTCATTCAAAAAAAAAAAAAAAAAAGGAAAATATTTTGCAGAATTTCACCCTTGTCTTTCTTTTTGCAAAAAAATGGAATGAGATTCTACAACTGCAGCTCTAATGGCATTGACAACTACCCTACTTTTTCTTTCCTAGTCATTTTATTTTTTGAAAGCAGGAGGACTTGATGCAATAAAATACAACTATTTCCTGTTAGCACTAAGATGAAGACTAATAAAATGAACAGAATTCAGAAGTGGTGATATTCTTACTGTCTGCTGTTCTTTCCAAATAGAAATTTATACTCTGATATGAAACAGATGAAATTCAGATCTGTGAAAAAAACCAAAACTTTTTAAATAAATCAGGCTTGCCCCCACCCCCATCAAGAATCAAATAACATGCAACCGATTTTGAATGAAAAATGAGTGTATTTGAATTATGAAACAGGTGGAAGTGCCTTGTTTATTTGTTTTTAGGATGTAATATTTTTAAGGTGTAACTTGACAATTTCATGTGGTAAAGAGACAACATTAAGGAAAAGTTGATATGTAGTTTAATAAAGAAGGGACAAAGATTATGCCAAACAAGGAGAAAATAGTAATGTTAATAATCCAGGCTGTCCCTGTCCAGGACTTTCTTCATGATCCAAAATTAAAAGTCCATGGGTACTTATGACTATCTGTTAACTTCAAATGGCTTTGGGTCAGTTCATTGAGGATTGTGGGAGTTAGTCTGAGGAATTCTATTCCATGAGTTCTCTGTGCTATACTCACTAAAGAAAACATTGATCACTGATTTTCCTAGGTCTTTTGGCCGTAAGTATCATTACACTGCAAATATTTTCCCTTGACTGGATTCCCATTGCTTTCTTACTAGTCACCTGTTTTTCCTATGCTACTGCTGAACTGATATTTTTCTTTCTGTGTTATAAATATAGCAAATAACAGCTCTTTTGAGCAATCAATATATACTATTTGTTCCCGATTTGAAAAGGGTACATGCACATCAAAAACTCCTCATTTTTAACATTATTCAAACCAAGCTGAAAGGTTTGTAGTGTAATTTTAAAGTTCACCTACCATTCAGTTCATCATAGGATCATATAACAGGCTGAGTTAGAAGGGATGCATAAAGATCATCGAGTCCACTTCCTGACCCTGCACAAGAATCACACCATGTGCCTGAGAGCATGGTCCAAATGCTTCTTGAACTCTGTCAGGCTTGGTGCCGTGACCATTCCCTGGGGAGCCTGTTCCAGTGCCCAAACACCCACTGGGTGAAGAACCATTTCCTAATATCCAACTTAAACCTCCCCTGACTTAGTTTCATGCTGTTTCCTTGAGTCCTGTCACTGGTTACATGATCTAAGAGATCGGTGCCTGGCATTCCTTTTCCTCTCAAGAGGAAATTGCAGACTGCAATGAGGTCTCCTCTCAGTCTCCTCTTCTCCAGGCTGAACAGACCAAGTGACCACAGCTGCTTCTCGTATGGCTTCCCCTCCAGGCCCCTCAACATCTTTGATGCCCTCCTTTGGACACTCTCTAACAGCTCAATGTTTTTCTTACGCTGCGGTTCTCAAAACTGTGTGCAGGTCTTGTGGTGAGGCTGCACCAGTGCAGAGCAGAGTGGGACAAACCCATCCCCTGTTAAACTCCATACACCTGGGGATTGCCCATCTCTCTGATTTGTCAAAGTTCATACATAATTCTTTGCTCAAGTGCCTAAATTAGTCTTGATTTTGTGGCAGGGAGATCGCTACATCTAAAAGATTGAAAACTAACTTTTTAGAAGTGTTACTCTATTTTCAAAAATTAGCACGAGTCTCATGAATAGCCAGTGAGACCTTTGAGGCTCCTAGAGGCATGAGTCAGATTTTCAATGGTTTTTAGGCTCTAACCAGGCAGATGAACACACAAGAGATTTTTCAAAAGCAGTCATGTATCTAACTTCCACTAAAATCAGTCATAGGTGGTCCTAGGCAGGTGTTTAATTTTGTTTTGTTTTTCTAACCCTTCTAGGCATATGCCTGTGTTTTTAGTCACCTCGGCATCTTTGGAAATACAAGTCAGGGCCCTTAAGTACTTGTCTAAATTTTGCCTATGAACATTATTGACTACTTGTGAAAAAGCTATCACCATTAAAAGCTCTTCAAAATAAGAATTGGCATAATGACTTGGCTTCCTCTCTGACGTTAAACACACTAATACGCTTAGTATGAAATCTTCTTATTTCTAGCATAAATATGTGAGGCATCAGATGAAAGCTAATAATTTCCCAAGCAAGCTAAAAATAATGATGGCTGAATTTGAATAAATATTCTAAGAGGCATTCTAGAACAGACAGTGGTTAATAAGTACTGTAAATGCTACCTTTCTACTAACCTCATTTGCAAGATGCCAAAGCCTAAACATGCACCACAAACAATACTGGATGAATATCAAACATAAGAAAAATTATAATCATTGCAGAAAGTTGGAGACAATGCATATCTTATTTTCTCTGCCTTCTAACCAGGAAAATTTAATTTAAATTCTCACAAACTTCTTTAGAATGTTTTATTTTGAAGCTTCACATACTTGTGACTTAGACCTTGCCTCCCCTGCAAATGAGATAATCTGACAGCACCTAAATTTGCTGCAGATATATTCAAAATACATTGTAATATAAGGAGTAGGTTTCATTAAAAAGTATAACTTTGTGTAACAAAAAATAATAGAGCAATATATAAATTAAACTCTTTTTTTAAAACATTCTGCAATGCAAACAGAAGAGTTTAATGAAAGAACCAGTGATTGAAGATGTGTCTAAGAATTTTTGAATCAGGAGTACTATCCTTAATTTTGGTCACAGGCCAATGAATTTTATATTATGATACAGTCCATCACTAAATGAATAAAGTCTCTTACAAAAAAATTGTATCCATAGTTATGCATAATACACATTTCTTGGGAGAAGAAAATAAATCATTCTGTCTTCACTATGCAATGTGTGGTCTCATGCCCTATTGACTTCCAAGATCCAAACACTGCAGACAATAAGAATTAATATTTTCCTCGTAAATGTCTCCAAAGTGCTCATCGTAGGAATATTTGATTGCTGCCTTCAAATACATTATATGCTACAATATCACAAGAAATAATCTAATTCTCTGAAGATTTGTAAGTTTTTTCCCTAGTGATTTCATATCCAACTGGAGATGGTAAGAGCCTTTTTATCCATAATAATTTTAACATTTCTGCTAGTACTTTTCTGTTCAAAACAGAATACAAATGTCAACAAATTTAGCCTAGAGATACAGTGAAGTAGTACCTTCCCTTTATAGAAGGAAAAATAAAGGATAAAGTCAAAATCAGCTCCAAAGCGTGCAGCTTGTAAGTGTTCCTCTTCCTCAAAAGCAGCTTCAGCAAATATCCTACCTTACCTGTACTAACAAAGCACTTTTGCCAAAAAGGCTGGAAACAAAAGCAACATAATCCTCCTCTGTTTTTGTTCAAATCTAAACACCTTTCCACTAGATCATTAGATTCTTTCTACTTTAAATTGAGTGATAGAAACTGCCTCATTCTTGTGAGCTGCAGAAATTCCAGAGCAGCTGCTGTGCAGGACAGCAGCAAAGCACTGACCAAGAACAGGGTTTGCTGCCAAGTGGCTGGTGATAAATAGAATTCAATGAAGAAACATCTAAAGTTCTAAATTATTGAAATCTCTTGGTCAAGAGGTTTGATTTTAGATGAACAGGTTAAAAACAATTAAGAAAGAATATAAACTAATTAATTTTCTTTTTCAGCTAATGAAGGACCCCATGAAATCTGTTCACAATACCCTAAATCTGTTCACAGAAAGTTAATCAAGTCCTGTAGTTGCGTTAACACCTCTCAGAGTTCACAGAATTGTTAGGGTTGGAAGTGACCTCTGGAAATCATGTAGTCGAAGACCCCTGCCAAGGCAGGTGACACAGGAACTCATTCAGGTGGGTTTGGAATGCCTCCAGAGCGGGAGATTCCACAACCTCCCTGGGCAGCCTGTTCTGGTGCTCTGACAGCCTCAATGTAAAGAAGTTCTCCCTCATGTTGAGGTGAAACTTCTTGTCTTTTAGTTTATGGCCATTGCTCCTTGCCCTGTCACTGGGCACCACCAGCAAGCATCTGGCATCATCCTTTTGGCACCTGCCTCAGAGGTATTTACATGCATTACTGAGATACCCTCAGTCTTCTCTAGACTACACAGGCCCAGCCCCCACAGTGTCTCCTCATAAGAGAGATGTTCCAGACCTCTCATCATCTTTGTTATCCTTCACTGCACCCTCTCCAGTAGCTCCTCGTCTTTCTTGTCCTGAGGAGCCCAGAACTGGACATGGCATTCCAGATGTGGCCTCACCAGGGCCGAGGAGACGGAGTGAATCACCTCCCTTGACTTGCTAGCCACACTCTTCCCAATGCAGCCCAGGATACCTTTGGCCCTCCTGGCTGCAAGGGCACGCTGCCTGCTCAGAGTTGCACGCTAAACCTTCAGCAATTTCCTGTCTTCTGTAGTGACATGAATTAGGCTTACCCATATGTGTAGTCAGCTGAAATTACCAACTAGATGAGAATCCATCCAAGCGGATATGATGTGAGTGTTAGGCAGAGACCACCAAAGCATTTCTCAACAGTCACTATAAAACTTTATGCTTTTCATACACCAAACCTTGTTTGCAATGGACAGCAATCTACTAAATAAAAAGCCACTTTGTATATGATCTGGTTTCCTTCCTCTTTTCTCCATTCCGCATCACTATATTGTACACCACAAAATTTGGAAAATTTGCTTCTGAACAACCTAAATGATAAATACAATTTTTTTGGTCAAGTCTATCCTAACTGGCCTCATTTTGTCCTTTTTTCAGGCAAGGGAATTGATAGGCTATCACTGCCATAATACCAACACAGATAGGTAATATCTCAATAAAATTTTCATTTTGCTGCTTCGCTACAGTCTCAGGAGATGGAGAGATACCTTGGAAAACTAAAACTTAGTTTGTATCAAAAGTAGACTGTTTTCTTGATGAAACAACCTTAATCACAGAAAACTTGTGGCTGAAGCAGGCAGCTGAAATCTGAAAGTCACATCATTTATTTTGAGCCAGTACTGAAAATCCCCCTTTCCTTTGAACAAACCTCTACCTCTTAGGTTTGTGTTATATCCTCATGCTATGGTGAAAGCACAGTCATAATGCTGTTTTAAAGTGCTCTTTTTAGACACATTTAAACTATAGTAATTCAGCTGATGGCTGCTTGATTTCAGTGCAGCCAGTGAGAAAGCAAACAATCCAATGACCCCGAGTTCACTGAGATTGCTGGAAAATGAAAACAAGGGTTTTGGAAGGCCAGGGCTTCAACACATAAAGAAATATATTGAATACTTCAAAAGATATAAAATTCTTAGAACTGTTGGACAGGCTTCTGTGTGTGAACTTTCCTGTCCAAGTGGCATTGCTAAATACCGTGGCACCAATCAGAGGGCTGACATCATATTGTTGTGTAACTCATAACCATAGCAATGTCACTTCTTAAATACATTATATGTGCATTCAGCTGCTTAAAATCTCAGCTGTGTCAGCTGTTAAATAAAGTACAATTCAGGAGATTTATTTTGAAATATGAGCTCTTTGTATTTTTTCTTATAAAGGAAACAGAAAATGTAAATCTTTTTAAGCCAATGTTAACACTGGAAGTTTGGATTCAGACAACGCACACAGTAAAAGCAGGTTTCATCACCAATCTAACTCACAATGATATAGTCTAGTAAGAGAGCTAATCCTGATCATTTTAATAGACAGCAATAAACTTGGGCTTTTACCTTACAAATGGGCCAAAATGCACCTAAAGGTATGCAGCCAATAAAAAAACCCACAGCACACCCAAATGGATAACTAAATGATTTAGCTATCAACCTAAGTAAACTTAATATAGGTTCAGCCCAACAACTCTAAGCAATGGAGAACAACATGTAACAGAAATTGGGAATGTAATCCTTCTCTCCTTTTCAATACTCAGCACCCTTCCAGAGAATCATTATCCTCTTCCTGCTCTCACAGGAGCAACAGAAATTGCCTCATTCTTGTGAGCTGTAGAAATTCCCGAGCAGCTGCTGTGCAGGGCAACAGCAAAGCACTGACCAAGAATAGTTCTTGTTGCCAAGTGGCCAGTGATAAACAGAGCCCAGCATTGCCAGGTACCAGTAAAGGGAATGACATGTACCCTTTGCCTCGGGTGACATGTGGTATGGAGTAGCTGGTGTTATCTATTACCCGTCCTTTTGGAATATCAGTATGTTGGAGCTGTAAGCCAGAGGAACTAATGTTGGACTGATTATGCCTTTATGTGACCACAGTCAGCAGCAGTGGTGTAATGCAGCCTTTGCCCTTTTGATAATCCATCAAGGAGACCACTATCACTGTATTTATGATGCATAAAAATATGAAATAAAGGCTCACTGTGCCCCAAAGGCTGCCCTGTATTCAGTGAGGTTTGAGGCTATGCTTTCAGACGATAATGCTCCATATGCTCCATACAACATCATCTGGGGCAGACAGTATTACAGCTTCTTATTCAAAGACAAAAAGACCTGAATTTCTCTGGTAACAAATAACAAGATCACCATCTTGCCTTTCAACACCAGGCAATTATAAACTGTTCCTTAAAGTGCACAAGAGTTCTGGACACAGATTACTTACAGAATCAAATCCACAGTCAATTGATACGCTGAATAAGATGATCTCGTTGCTAACCAATTTCTCATGTGTACAGAAAATTTAATTATAAATTTTGCAACCATAAAAAGAAACTATGAGATACTAAAATGTAGTAGTCCACCAGTACATAGTTATGGTTAGCACAGTTCCTTTCTGTGCATTCCAGGAATCCAGAAATTAGGTTTTCTAATATGAGAAGCCTAATTGGTGTAAACCATCCCTCATGTTTTAGATTTCAGAGGATAGACAAAGTGTTTCTTTAGATAGACAATAGATAAAGAGTAAAGCAGCTGGGAGGGCTATGACTATTTCTGGCTTTGGGACTAACTAGTTTACATAACCTTGAACCAACTAATTTTATCTGTATTTGTCTTACTTTCACCATGTGTGAAAATGAGGCAATAATGTTTGTTCAGCTTTTAAAAATGCTTTTGAAATCCCCTGATTCAGGTAACAATTCAGATTCAACCAAATACTACTTTTTTAGAAGCTCACCCACATATAACCCAAATACTGCAAGGGTTAAAGTTTTAAGCAAAATGCTACATTGCAGTACTGATGATAAATTATAGGTAATAGTCTATCAAACTTAGGAAGGCAGTTCAGTAAATACGAAAAAAAAATAGACCTGTTTACATAAGTGATACAAATTGGCTACTACTTTCAGTCTAGAAGTTAATATATGCCATTTTACTGCAGAGAATCCCACAAACCTTTTCTAAACAATGTTTTAACAGTTTACATAAAACTTAATGGCAAGTTAAGTAGATCACCCCAGCAGGCCCTCTTCTTACTGCAAGAATATGGCACAGAGTTCATAGGTTACTTGAGACTCATTCTCCCAGCCAAACAAGTCAAACAATAACACTTTTAGGCACTGAAACACTTTTCCCTGGTTTTCAGCAGAAGCAGATGTGGGGCTGACTGCACAATGAACAAAAAGAATACTTTGAAAAGAGAAGGACAGCAAAAACATAAGCCTAGTTTGAAGTTTATCTGTAATCATCCTTGCCTTTCACCTTGACATTAGTTTCTAATATTACCCTCTTCATCTGAAGACCAGTGCAAAGCATCAATAAACTGAAAGCTCATTTCTTCACATTTGCTTCAGATTTCTCTGCTAAACAAATTGCTGCAGTGTTCCAATGTTCATTTTAGTTTGGGGTGTAAGTTCTGAGTCATCGTCATTTAATTTTCTCCAAGCCTCCAGCTCGTGTTTTCTGTTTTTCTTCCTGGATGTGTCATAACAACTGAATTGTACCACCCCAGTAAAATGGTGAAGCCTAGCACACATCTGCCAGCAACAAAATACTGTGCTCTCACTCTAATTCCCCACACATTCCACTTTTCACACTTCCTTTGCATCCTCTCAATAAAGTGGTAGAGCCTAGTAAGCAATTTCTTTTATTTTCCATAACATTCTGCCAATAAATCAAAAGAATTACCTCAGAGAAGAGCACACTTGCCTTATATGCTCTTTTCCTAGCACTGTTTCTATCAATGTTCCCATGAGGTTAATTTCTTGAAGGCAGTGACTTCCCTGTAGGTAGGATATCTGTCAGTTCTGGGTCACTACTGTGCTGACGAGCTGTGAAGGCATTATTTTCCAGAACTGCTAAGTAATTTTGTCTTGGAAAAATCAGTTAAGAAAAGTTTTACGCTTTCAAATTTAACAGAAACTCTGGTCAAAAGTTTCCAGTATTCTTAATGCAGAAACAATAGGGAAAAAAAAAGTCATCGTCTGAGTTTTGAGATATCCATCATGAATTTAAAGGACTCAGTACTCTAGCATATTTCTTTAAAAAATATTCATTACACAACAAAATTGCATACAGAAGAAGAGAAGGTGAGAATTAGCAGTGGGAGAAAGGTGTTACAAGAAAGGCAGAAAAACTTCATCTGGAAAGAGGTGAAAACAATGAGTCAGAAGAAAATATAATTTAAGACAGAGGAGCCTTTAAAAGTTGCTAACAAAGTTTTGTGTTTGGCAGCTACCTTACCTGAACTAGGACTTTGACTCCTTTGAGGGAGAATCATGTTTGAACCAGGTTTCAAGGACAGTTCTCCCCTCACAAACGCACAGCACATGCAACCTTGTCACATTTTTCTCACTAGATCTGGGATGGGCAGTGACTGCCCCGTGTAGTAGCAGTTGCATGTCAGTGGACAGATACATAAATATCAATTTCACAGTAGTGGTTAGTGTAGACTGTGAAGCATCACCACAGAAACACCGACACCAGCTCACCTGATCACAAAGCAGCCACACCTTGTTTAACTCCAATCTCAGTAGATTCCTAGAAAAAAGATATTTTTAAGAGAAACCTCATGTCAATGTTCAGATGGGGAAATGACAATATCAGACAGCAGGTTCAGTTATGGCAGCAGTGACAAATGATAGCAGCCACTCTAAACAGCGGGAGAGTTGCTACATGACAGCTCCTTGAAATAATCATGAGGGGAGTATAACAAGAAAAACATCTGAAAAGTAATTTCCAGAGGGATTGAAAGTAGATGATCTTTAAGGTCCATTCCAACCCAAATCATTATTCCTTTTTGCCTCTTCCCCAAATCCACCTTCACATGATGGAAGCACAGAAGTTATTCAATAAAACAGGCCTACACTTCAGGGAAGAGGGGGTTACATTTTAACAGGGGCAAAACCATATGGCTTTTAATCCTATGGTCAGAAATGACTCAATGATTTTAGCTCCACCTTTCTCTCTCCAACTCCTTCAAAAGAAGAAATCAAAAAACCTTAAGAACTTATCAAAAATGCACAATTCACAAAACCTGAAATGCAGACAGTCAAGATTTGGTTACATTATAGCAGCATTAAGGCAAATATTAATATTAGAAAGTGTCAGGCAATCTGAAGATTAGGTGTCATTACCTGTTCCAAAAATTAGTGGCAATATTACCATGCCAAATAATGATAGTGTTATGGGATATTTAGTTTGTTTTTGCAGACGTATTTAATTCTCAAGCACTTATATGCACTTAGTGCAATAAGTCAGGATGAACTGTTCTTTAGGGACTGGGCTGCCCTCCACTATTTCCAGTTTGAGCTATACCAGATGCCATATAGCCCATTCAGAAGAGCTAACTCTTCAACTTTCTTTTTCTACATCCACTAAATACAACTCAAGATAATTGTGCCAGAGTACTGAGACAATAATGAATGAATGGTCCATGAAGAACTCTGGAAAGGTTTCAGCAATTTCTTTAAGGAAATGAGTCAAAATTAATCTGAGCAAGATGCAGAACATGCTACAATAATATCTGTTTTCTTCTGATTAAAAAGAAAGAACAAGCATCCTGTCACTGATAATTTATCTTGATTCAGTATGATGTCTAATGTGAAAACTTACAATGTGAAATAATAGATTAAAAATGTCTGTTCTATTAGAAAACAAATCAAGTACTCAATAACTACTACAAAATTCAACACTAAAATTTTAACAATATGTTTGAATTCTTTAAGACTGCAGTTTTTAGCAATTTTACAGCATATCACTTTGAAAGACCTTGTGGATACTTGCCAGATATGATACAGTGGTAGAGGAACTCTACAGCAGAGAGCTTATTTATCCTTAGATCACCCCACTCTTTTTCTCTCAAACCAGACACATGATTTCTGAATTTCCTAATGATCTTGCAAGATAAACATTGAAAATGAATAGAAATAAAAATTACTATATTAAAAGAAGCATTTTATTCTTTAAATCTAGTGCTAAGAACATAAACCTTTCCTAAGTCCTACTTATCAGTACAATGACGTCACCCTGGAGTAGGAGAAAGATAATCTTCCTTGTTGCTGCATAATTGAAGAATGGCAAGGAATTCTGACAAATACACTGCCCATCGTGCATGTATGTTTAAACACAACCAATACTGGACAGCCTTTTACATAGGATGGAACACGTTGTGGATATAAAGAGCCATGTGTTGTTTTCTTTATTTCCAGTATCTTTTCTCCCTACAACACAGGAACATGTTCCAAGCATTTTTTCAGTGCTTCTCTGCTCTGTGCCTTCACTCCACCAGCTGTCACTCCAGTGACTTTTCCCAAGCATGAAGCTGACAAAGAGCAGGGTAGAGCTGAAGTGCTGAAGCTGTGGAAAACAGCAGCAATATTTTAAAATACCAACATAACTCAGTGTTTTTGGAACAATTTCTGATATTGTTGCTTGAATGGACACTGTTTACTACACAACCCCTTGCACTGGATAGAATTCAGTTATTTTAGAAAATTAAAAGGTTACTGAACTATAGCACACAGCTATTTTGTCAGTAAATTTCATGGTTTTCTGCCATATTACTTCATTTAAACTAGACATTAAGAAAACCTCATTTGATTAATACTATGAAATTTCTGTAGAGACAATTAAGAAAACTCTTAATTTTGTGAAAAAGTGGATAGATAATAGAGAACGGGACAGGTATTTGAGAAGTATTTTACTTCCTGATTTGCACATCTTCTCTACCAAATTAGTTTTCAAATTTCAGAGTTGTATTTACAGGCTAAAATTATTTGAAATTCTGGTATAAAAAACGGGTCAAGAGTAGTTGTCACACAGAGGTGCCTTCTTCCAACTGTTAAGCTTCCTTCTAATTTTCCACTTCTTGTGTGTTATTTGAGCTATTGTAGTCCAAAATACAAATACTGACAGGAAAACTACTGCAACATGTGGAGCTACCACAAGCATTTTCTTCAGCCTGTAAAAACACTGGTCCCCACTACTGAAATTAAATCAGCTCAGCCACTCCAAAGGCAGAAAGATAAGTCAACATGATTTTCAATAGTTTCCAACAATCTTTCCTAATTTTAGGAAACATTCAAGGTAAGATTCCCAGTTTGTCACCTGGCTTGATTATGACTTTTATTATTTTCATGAGTGTCTTTAAGTTGAAGAGGGAGCATTCTCTTTGCTCAGAAATAGTTCCTTATTTTTTCTGCTCTTCCTGCCTGATGTGGTAAAAAGGAGAGAATATGATCAAAGGCCATTGTGACACCACTCATGAGGTGACAGCGTCACAATACACAGCAGCAATTTCTGAGAAGGAACAATACAGGAACCTGTTGTGTCCTGAAATGCAGGCAAACCCTTACACTGCAGCACATTTCCACTGCTCTGACTTTTAGGTGCTGCCACACTGCTAAGCAAGTGTGAAGGAGCCCTCTAGTGTGAATAAGAAATGGACCTACAGCCCATATTTTGCACACAAATAACACAGCAAAACAATGACTACAAGCAATGCCACTGTCAGTCTTCCAGGCATTCAGCAGCACACACCACCCAGGAGATCCAACAACTATAAAACCGCCTGGATCTCAACCGTAAAGTAAAAAAAACCACAAACAAACAACAACAACAAACATATATATATAACTATCATTCATATATATATAAATGATAATGTGATTTCAGGGCTAATGTATGACCATTAAGACAGACTTAATTGAAAAAGGAACCAAAAAAACTGAGAATGATGTAGAAATTGACCGCACCCTTGTCAGATAATTAAGAAACAAATTTTCAATAGACCTTGAGCTTAAGAACGCTTGATACTAAGCACTGAAAATCTTTTTGTAAAGTTAATGTACTAGAGTAAATTTTATCAGTTATCACAGAATCATTCAAATCTTCCAGTTTGCATTAAGATAATAGCATATCCAAGAAATTCCAGTGCTCAGATCTATTTCTAGTGATAGAGTTACATCACAACAGCTTCATCACTCTACTTCATGTAATAGAAAAGAATTCTATATATTCCACTACAGCATGTAATTTATGTAATATTCACATAATTTGTGAATTCTCATTTTCACATAATATGTGAACTTTTCATCTCTCAGTTGATGAGAAGCCATTGGAGAAGCAGTATATGCCTCTGTGGTATCTGTAGTATGGCAAAAGATCACAGCCATGCAAGGAGAAAGGGACAGACACAGATAGGAAGATATTCAGTCCCACACAGATCCATAACAGGCAGCTATTTCGTGCAAGAAATCTTTCTAGTTTATGCTTTGTATCACTAAGATTAGAAAAAAAAAAGCAAGGATGTTTATTTTATTGTCACTGATTCTAAATGAGATATACATCAAATTTATCTGGTCTAAACCAATACTGTTCTGAAGTTGTACAGAGAAAACCATATGCAATAATTACAATTTTTTATGGTTTTTGTCTTTAGAGTGATCACAGTTGATTGCATAGCTGTTTTATGATGCTGAATGGAAAGTCAAAACAATTATGAAGTTTAAATTGATAACAACATATTTAATGCCCTGCTGTCTAACTGCTAGAGGGATAAACAAAGAATACCTAGAATGACAGAATGAGCTTAGGAAATTAATTAGAAAAGTTATGAAGTGGTATCAGAAGAAGTCAAGAAAGAATCCATGAGAGGCATAAGCAAATAACAGATGATGAGAAATTGCAAAGAATTAAGGCAAATCACAAGAGATGCAGTTTAGGTAATCATTTAGAAATAAAGAAGTGAAAACTCAGACCCATTTTAGACAAGCAGAATTGTGAAAATGACTTCATTGTACTTCCATTTAGGATTTTATTCTGGATGCAGACCTGAAAGTTTTCTAAATTTCACAAATGGGGATAATGAGCAAACAGCCGTTCTCACTAAACTTGCTGAACTTCTCATTCCTGGGAGGCTGCACAGCCTCCTTGGGTTATTTTGGCACCCGCTTTTCTGTTGAGCAAAGAGGAGTTTAGAGGAATTTAAAAGAAAAAAACAAGGGAAAAAATTAATTCAACTTTCCCAAACCACAGAAGATTCAATTTAATTTGGTATACATTTTGCCCAAAGTTTCAGTGAGAGCAATGGTCATACTTTTTCCAAAAAGTCACTTGCATTGGAAAGAACTCTAAAAAATTTTGCTACAGAAGACCTAAGAGAAAGAAATATTGTACTGCTAGCATCCATATCCATACTAAAAGTATATAAATATTAATAGTGCAGGAGAATTATTTTTTCATTTTTTCAGTGCTGAGTGGATAATAGCAAAGTTAATTTGTATACGTTATTAAATGAAAAACTCTTCAACTGCACATCTATAATACTTGAAAGTTATTTAACCTCACCTGGACATTTGCCCATTCCTTCAGTTCTATCAAATCAGAGAGTAGAAGCAAAGGTGAAAAATTACAAGGGTTTTGGTGTTTAGGTGGTTTTCTTGTGTGGAAGTGTTGTTTTCTATCCCATTGGATTCCATTTACATATATCAATACCAGATTTAATTGTAGGATTAACTACTTAAGGATAGTTATTTGAAAATATTTATGATCTTTTTAAGCCAAATTCTGGGTACTAACAGGGTATGTCCGAACATAATTTTCCTTTGTACATCTTGACTCTTAATTTGAATACTGGATTCTTAATTTCAAATACAGTTAAGTAACTTTGTAACTATAGAACTTAATATATAAATAATCACAACAAAGGCAACAATGCCTATGTCCAAGACTCAACTCAGAATCTGTGCTTTCAAATGACCAAAAATTTCTTCAAAGTCCTCCAAGCTACGAGATTTATTAGCATTTAAAGGAGTAAAAAATGAATGATAGGTGTTGAAGACTTGAGAACTAAAAATGGCTGTGATTTCTAAGAACCAACATGAGAATAAAATAGATTCTTTAAAAATGCTTTTTATAGAAATTTCTTCCTTCTCCTTTCTCATTTTCTGTGATACCATGTAAGCATTCCACTGGCCAACACTGCCTAAGACAAGCATTTTTTCCCACAATACTTTTCTTTTTTTTTTAATAAACATCATAGATCCTGAGCAGGGATAGACTTAGACTGATGAAGTGGATGACACGATGTGCAAAAACATTGGCCCAGCATTGGGAAGAATGACTTTGCAGGCAAAAAGGACCTAACAGAATTTCTAGAGTCACCATTAAGCTTGGATATTATGACACCAATCAGAAAAATGAAAAAGTCTACACCATTGCTAGAATACTTACTCATCCTACTGCTTTTCTGCGGAACTGAATTATCTTGCTTAAATAATTGTGGATGTCGTGGCTCAAAAAAAGTCAGTGAGTACCTCAAATTTAAACACCAGATGAACTTCAACTTAGTTGCCATAGCCCTTTTAAAATGTATAGTATTCCTGTATGAGCCACAGAACAAGGCTAATGAAACTAAAGGACAGCAGGATTGCAAAATAAGAAAAGCAAATGAAAAACATCTATAACTGATGCAAAGGTTTCAATCATTAATCAAGCTTAAACAAGTTGGAAAGGAAATAATAAAAGAAAGGAATAATTCTGGTTATTTAGAAAATCTTCTCTTTAAATGGAAATGAACTTTTAAAACCTTTGAACTTCCCTGAAAAGGCCACTGAAATTTAGCAAGAGAGAGCTGAAAAAAATCTACTCAGAAACTATATTTTGTTTTAAAAACCGTGACTGCACAGGGCATTGTCAGTCCCATAAAAGAAGGATTACGTCCTATTTGCTCCATAAACCAGCTTTACTGCCTACAAGCACTTCCATTTTCAAGGATCCTACAGAAACTGTAGTTTTGGTGTTTAAGGTGTTATACTGGAACTAATTTCTCCCTGCACTATACCAGTGTTCCCTTATAATCCCCCTGCAGTAATAACAAGGTGAGATGGAAGGACAAGGAGAGCAAGTATAGTTTCATTTGTAATTCAGCACTGACTTCTTTTTCTTTATGTTCTTGTCACTAGAACTGATTCTCCTAGCTCCTACTGCAACATTAAATCACTAAAGAATTGAGCTACAACTGGTAGAAAACCAGTGTGAGTGAAAGATGAATCAAGCATAACTGTATTTTAGTTAGGTTTAGTTCTGGTTTTTTTTCCAGACACAATTCACTGTCCCTCTCTCATCCCAATGACCTCATCCTTACTCCCTAATGACTATGTTCTCCACTGGAAAGTTTCACTTCCTTTTATCTGCTTTGACATATTGAACGGGAGCATCATGACCTCAAACGAATTTTTATTTCTAGATTAGATTTTTACGTGCCCTACTGACTCAAAACTAAGGTTAAAGAAAGGTATATAGCTAAAGCATTGGCCTGGTGCTTATGTTGATGTGGGTTCCATTTCTGGCACTGACACAGCCTTCTCCTGTGCAAATAATTGATAGTTAGATACCATAAACATTACTCAAATGAAGTACTATCTTTCTCTGCAAAGAACTCTTGCAATTTAAGATACAGTAGTGTTTAACATCAGAGAAGATAAAAGAATCTGTCTCTTAATCTTTCTGTCCTAATTTCCCTTCTGAATTTAGAGGTTAATTTGTGCTTTCTAATCAGGAATCTTGTAAGTCAATCTTCACAAGTAAAACATCCCAATATGGCAAAAGTAGCAGACAATAAAAAATAATTTTTCTGGGAAATGATTCACATCTAAAGTGTTGGCCGTAAGAAAACTACATGCTGGATCTTCACCAAAAGCATTAAGTCATCTTACCATGCTTAAAGTAACTTCAGAAGTAATTAAAGTAATGTCACTCTGACTTGCACAGAAAGGTTCAATAACTGAAAATCTAAAGAAGATTCAGGCAGTCCTTCACGGGTACAAAGCTCAGTCTTGTTTATTCCTTAAGCTTGCTTGCTGCAATATTGTACAAGGTGGGATGCTTTTCACTGGCAAAGCCCCTGGTAATGATGTCAGCCCTTACCAAATAGAGCTTAGAGCACATTTGAACAAAACCACTAAATTTAACAGTGTAGACAACTACAAAACTGGTGTGAGGAGTGAGCCAGGCCCTTACTGTCCTTACCTGCTTTCTCCCTCCTACTTGTTTTACTATTGTCACACTGACAGTATCATAGAATCATTAAGGTTGGAAAAGACCTTCAAGGTCATCAAATCCAGCCTTTGACCAAATATCACCAGGCCGACTAATCCATATCACAAAGTGCCCACACATTTCTTGAACACTTCCAGAGGCAGTGACTCCACCACTTCCCTGATCAGCCTGTTCCAACACTTGGCCATTCTTTCAGTGAAGAAATTTTTCCTGATATCCAACCTGAACCTCCCTTGGCACATCTTGAGGCCATTTCCCCTTTTCCTATCACCTTTTACTTGGAAGAAGTGACAAACTCCCATCTCACCACAGCCTCCAATGAGGTCTCCCCTGAGTGTCCAGATTAAACACCTCCAGCTCCCTCAGCTTCTCCTCATAAGACTTGTGCTCCAGACCCATCAGCAGCTCTATTGCCCTTCTCTGGACATGATCCAGCACCTCAATGTCTTTCTTGCACTGAGGGGCCCAAATCTGAGCACAGGACTTGAGGTGTGTCCTCACAAGAGCCAAGAACAGAGGGACAATCACTGCTCTGGTCCTGCTGGCCACACCATTGCTGATATAGGCCAGGCTGCCAATGGTCTTATTGGCCATCTGGCCACACCTTGGCTCAAGTTCAGCTGCTGTCAACTGGTGCTTGTTCCTAATAAGGGAAAGAAAATTGGCTACCTCCATAGCAGGTGACAGTAGCCTTTGCTCACCTACTTATCCTCCTGTAAGGGCTGCTCTGTATATATGAAAATCAAAATTATAATATGTGTCAATATGTGCACTCCTGGATAATGGGAAAGGTATTAGATGGGACTTAGATATTACCACCTTCTGCCTCTAATCAGATGGTGATGCCAAAATGCAAGAGCAAGAGCACCATGCTTGTCATTTGTGGTCTGCTTTCCATTACAGCTGAGAAAGAGTAACTATAGAGCTAAAATCTCTGATTAAAAAGTGCAAAGCAATACATTCCTTGTTAAGTGGTCAATGGCATTGATCACATTCTGCTTCACACTGTGCATCAGTAGCCCTTTTTCTTACCTCATTCGAGGAATCTCATCACATCCATTCCCTGCAATCTCTCTAGTGACATTAAGACAATATTTTACTGCACTGTAAGAAAGAACTGGAAGAAAAAGCAAGTGTGCATTACCAGCACTTTGCAAAGCCTACTAAGGACAATGGAAGTCTTTCAACTGATTTTAGTAGATCTTGGATCAGGTTATTTATAAGCAACTTCTGGCAACTAATTCATCAAGACATAATCCTGACTGTATTAAAAGATTTTTTGGTGATGCTACAATTTCACGCAGTTATGGAGTTTGCATCATTATTGATTTGATAATGCAAATAAAATGCAGTTTTACATTGGCTCAGGAGGAAAAGGATATGAAAGGTCCTATCATGACTGCTGCTTCTTCCACCACACACAAGGGTAAGCAGTAATTATTTACTGTGAGAGCAGCTACAAGAAGGGGAGAGAATATATTTTCATTATGGATGGATGTCTTTATTATCATTGCCCTCTATGATGCACTATAAGGGGCAATATTCAAATGTAACAGTGACCTACTGGCTTCTAATTATCTTGTCTTAGATCCTGATAAACCTGGCTATTCTTGCAATAGTGAATTTCTCTTCAGCAAAGCATTTCTCTTGTCAAAGAATACATTTTTTTGGCAGCACCTGGCACTTTCCAGCCCTGGAATCTGATGTAGGCTTGTAAATTGTGCTAGGTTGACAATCTTTTCACCCTTTACAGCACTGAACTGGTGTAAAAGAAGACATTATATTTTTCCCCATTTTTTTCCAATTTTTTTTCCTCAGAAGAATCAAAACTCTGAAATTCCTGCTTCGTATCACCGTACAACACTCAAAACTATAGTTCTTTGTCTTCACACAGTGCAAATGGCTTGGGAACTACTGTGTGAAGCATAATGTCTCTATCACATGTTTAGTATACTTGATGACCTCCAAAACAGCTGTTCCATGGAAAGGGCCGAGCACAGCACACCTATATGTGAGAGAACATTGTTACAAGTGCTATACTTTGGAAATAAGTTTAGGGGAAGACTAGACTTCCCCAAGAATATACACAATGAAGAAAAAAAATTGCTTCTGACAGACTAAATAAACACAGACATACAAATTACAAATTAAGACATCTTCTGGAATAAAGCTACACTTGTCTTACTGGCTTTAAAGATGTGAAACTGTTATTTTACTCTCCATTTGAAACATCAAAGAGTCATTTTTTCATAATGTGAAGCTTATAGATCTCCCTTATTCAAGAAAAACTTTTATAAAGTCTTGATAGATTTCTCTTATAGGTCAATACTAACTCAGTGCCTATGTTTTCCCAGTCTTACTTTCCTAGGATTTCAGAGCAAAGAGCAAACATCTCCTTTTCTTGGACTCCGTAGTTAATGCAATCTAGTAGTCCACAAAGCTGTAGCTGTAGTGCAATATCTCAATATTAACAAATGCATATGCTTTCATAAAGATTTTACTTGTGCATACTGATAAAGCTTATCCTCTATTCTCATGCATATTAAATTGGATTTCAGAGCTAGGGCATCCATTCATTGAGCATTTATAAATGCTAATATATGCTCATTTTGATGAATACAAACAAAAATCAGTCTAAGCATAATAATTTTTTTGCATTAACAAAACATTGAAGGAAAATGGAAACTAAATATTAAATATTGTCGCTTCAAAATGTATGCAACATATTTACATGAAAATCAGATTGCCTACTTTGCACATTTAAACTTTGAGGTATTTCTGTTAAGGGACTTTACAACAATCTCCAAGATTTGTTATTTGCTTGTTTGTTTGTTTATTTGTTTTAACAGTTCATAGAAGTATCAAAACCCAGGCATTTCCTGCTGATTGAACATTGACTCATAATTTTTCAAATACAGATTAGAAATTCCAGAGCACCCTCAAGAAGTATTATTAATACAACATTAACCCATTTGTCTACGATTACAAGGAGATGAAAAGTGATATCAACAATCTCTTAGTTTGCATATGCCTGCATTTATAATACAAAAATAAACAGAAATACTAGCCTAACATACAGAATAAGGTCAAAGAGATTTGGAGATATATAATTAAAGAGTACACTGGCTGGTATGCTTTTTAGAACAATTTGTCATTATATTTAATTGTTAAATTGGAAATGAAAGAGAACGGCTTTGTAGTCCACCAGTGGCATACATTCTGTCATTTAGGACAAATCATTTCTAATGGAATTAATTTTCTTGGAGTTCTGTTTCCTAGATGAAGCTGTGCATACACACTAAGACTGGATCAATTAGGTTTATCTGTAGTTGATGTAAGAACACTGTTTCTTACAGAGGACGAGAATAAATTTAATTTTAAGCACAGCATTCAATACAGGAACAATTCACTCTCCATTCACACCTGCTTGTTGACTGAACTATCTTAAACTAATTTTCAGGGAGTAAAGATTTGCAAAACAAACCTCAAACTCAGCATCTCTAGTCTTCTGTGCCTCCATAAGCAGACAGCACCTGCAACTCAAAACCACTCCAACCACCAGCTCCCAGTCTGGATCTAGCACACAGGATGTGCTTGTTCTGTTATTAAGTTGTAATATAGCATTACAAACTCTCAGCCCTGTTGTTCAAGCCACAGGAAAATTCTGTCTGACAGACCTGATGCCTCACATACATCCTGATACTGTAAGCTGCTACCAATGCTTCATAATTGTACAAACTACACTATCCTGCTGTTTTGATGGAAACATTTTGAGTTTCTCATTATAAGATCATAGCACTCTAATAGGTCAAATGTCTCTCATCATACTTTCAAATCTGCAGTTGCAGCTGAAGATTGACTTTAATAGTAGATCAGGGTTAAGTTCACTCTTTTTCAGATTTATGATGTATTTCTGAATTACAGTCTACATGTCATTCTTGAGTTCTACTGCTTGGCTAAAAAAGACACTATGTACAGCAAATATAGTCACATGAAAGTTCCAGAATGCATAGCCACAGTCCTTTCCTAGAATCCTAGAGTAGATTAGTTTTGCATTTATCCTGGGCTATTTCTCACTTAATTTCTAATGTTTACACTACCACAGTAGATTATGATTCTACACAGAATGCCTAAATAACTTGACATGTGAAACTTTTATAGTCCACCTACACCAGTGCTTCTCACATTGAAACCATTTGTAGAGCAGAACCAGTGGCAGCAACAGCAAGGTGCTTTGGAGGGATGAGGAGGAACAGAGAAATCAAGTGTAAGCAAGTCCTGCTGAACTACTCCAGTGACTTTGCATAATTTAAAGGGAAGTGCTGTTAGTACAGAAGCCAGCTGTTTAACTATTGGAATTCTATACCTTGGCCTGCTTTCAGGGGACTTCAGAACAGCTTGACCAGACTTTGTATATTGTCGCAAATTGAAAGAAACATTCACAGATTTGATAGAGTAGATTGAACAGGAGCCAAATATTCTACCAAGGAAACTTTGACCTGTATGATATGAAAATCTTTTGAGCTAGCAATTGACAAAAAAAAAGAAAGAAATGTACAAGGAAATCAGTGCATGTCAGCAAAAAAGGAATGGCTAGGACTGTTGTATGTCCACAGGCAGCACTTTGAAGGTTGAGTAAATATAAGGAACTTTTTGATAACAGCTGGAAGGCAGCACTCAACTTATGTCAAAAAGATGAGAAAGAACTATATGGGTTCCCAGTATGGTGACACAGAAGATCCAGTCCATACTGAAGACAGCATCATTTAAAAAAAAAAAAAGGAATAAAAATCATATTGAAAATGCAGAACCACCAGATATTTATTTACGAATATGGATTTTTGTCTTGAAATTAACTTCAGTGCTTAGTTACATCAGTCCCTATGTAGGAGAGCACTCAGGCGTGTGCTCACTGTTCAATATGTGATGTAGTCCAACACACCATGTAGGAGCTTGAACACTTGCCTAGATCTAAGTGCATGCTTTGGTAACTTGATGAACTGGGACCATCTGATCCTGCAGTCCTGCCAGAAGCAGATGGGCCAAATAGTGATAACATCTGTAGAAGTGATAGTATCTCCTTGTAATTCTTTATCTCATTTTTCTCTGTGATAGCATCTTTGTATACTTAAAAGGTCATCAGCAATTTAAAATATGTTGCTTTAAAATTATTTTAGACATCAGCTACTTCTCAAACATGATTGTGGATTAAGATTACTGAAAAAGAATTTTTTTTTTTGTTAATTTGTTCTCTGTTGTACAGCACTTTAGGCAATATCACTTTCTATTACACAAATTTTAAGTATACTTGATTGTTTAGGTCTTCCAAAAACGTTAGGAAACCATTTCTTTACAGAAAAAAATTAACTTCACAATACTAATGTTATCTTTAAGTAAAGGATGAGCATTTAGTATGCCTTATGATATACAAATATTTAAGCCTATAAATAAGCAAGTGTCAAGTTTCTTAGCTGATGACATCACCAATGTGTTAGTGATTCCATTCCAATCCTGTCATGTACCATACAGCTATTTAAGAGCTATTAGGCATTATATATTCCTTCATAAAATTATTATTCTGTCAAAAAGAAAAATAACTCATAGAATGTCTTTGGTCTGGCTGAAAGATTCTAGGACTCAGGATTTGTACTAACTATGCACAGGATAGTGAGGAAAAATGTTGCTACTGATTTACTAAATAAACCAGACAGTGTTTCATAGGTTAGTCAAAGTATTTTATCAGCTTTGCAAATGGTTAAGCTTGGTCATTGAAGAGTCAAATAACAAACAGAAGCTTTTAGGATGTGCTTGCTTATGAAAAATTGTCAGACTGAGAAAAGAAAGGGAAGCTTAACTAACCAGTCCTTGAACCTATAGTTCAGCTGGATCTTTTAGGAAGAGTTACACCTGCATATGCAGTAACAGAATTTGTCCTTCCATGCTTCAATTGGGAGCAAGACAAAATGTGCCAGAGCTCTGGTATACTGTAAAATAATGATACTCCACACTCTAGGATGAGTGCTAAATTTTGAAAGTATTAGACTAAAAGAAGTAGATTAACAGATTTTGGGAAAAATCTCCAGGGAAAAGCTTGTATTTCACATTATAACTCATTGAGGGAAAATAGTCTGGGAAAAAAAAAAAAAACCTCTGCATCTTAGTATTTGTAATACTTTTCAGTGGTACACATAAAACAACACATACACACAGAAACAAACCAAAATATTACTGTAATCTACTCCTGGCTTGTTATTCTGTTTAGCCTTATGAAACAAATAATTTAGCAGGCAATGTACAATATAGAGGCCCCCAGTGGATTGCAATATACTAAGTAAGCACGGTTTTTCTTTTTTTGCTTAATTTATAGTTCCTGGGG
>VZRZ01008820.1:451065-548277 GCA_013398175.1 Climacteris rufus | reverse complement strand
AAAAAAAAAAAAGAAGACATCTTAAAAACCTGTTTTCTGGGTTTACAAAGCTCATAGGGATAGTTAGTTTTTAGCTGGCTCTATTGCTGGCTAAAATGTGAGACACACTGTACCACTAGAGGTCTTTTCATTTACTGATGTTCTAAGGCCTCAAGGGTTCTTCATCAGTGAAGATATGTTTTAATCATATGAAACTGTAAAATGTAGTGCTGCCTTTTCAAATTGAGGACAAGTACATGGACATCAACCTAGACTTTGTTGTATAAGCATTGGGGGCAATAATTTCCCAAAGAAAAACTGAATATTCATCTTTTTTTTTATACCCATATCCTTTATCTAGCTTGAGTAATTCTTATAACATAAACTCCTGCCAAACTCTGTGAATAACAGATTTTTGGTCTCAGTGATAAAACTGAAGAGGGAAAAAAAAAAGAGGCAAGAAAATAAATTGGTAGAGCTGACTGAATTGAGTTACTTCATTTTTTGGCTCTTGGCACACTTGTGCTTTTTTTTCCATATTTTTCAGTTCTTAACCAATGTGGATCATTCTGTAAATGGAAACATTTAATGCTGAAAATGTCAAAACAAAACACTTCATCTTTTCAGAATTTTACTGTCTAAAATCAAATTCTACCAGAATTTTAAAATAGATGTAGTAAGCAAACAACTACTTACTTTTAATGAATTTACTCTTCCTTCATTTCTAGTTAGTCGTAACAGGCCAACTACACATCCAACTGAGTTGTACACAAACGATCCCAGGAAATAATGGACCTTTAATCTCTGCGTAGGATAGCAGAGAATTCAGCAGTTACCAAGGAAATCATAAACCACTGGGGAAAAAAGACAAAAATATCAGTGTGAGAGCTGTATGAATGAAAATGTTGGCCTTTACTGGAGCCGAGTGAAAAATGAAAAATATTTGCCAAACAAGTATTTTCCACAGATGCCTAGTGAAAATGCAAAACACAGAAAAGCAGTGTTGTCAAGTCCCATTTCTGATCTTGTGCAAATCTATGGAATATAAAATTTTCTGCTTTTACCTGTTCCATCAACCTTCCTATTTCATCAATTGCCTTGTTACCTTAATTCCTGCTCCCCACTTTTGAACTTTCAGATTTTACAGCCAGTGCAGTTGTACACAGTATTTATTTCCCCTTTGGAACACACTGACTTCACGTGGTACCTTTTTTATGTGTAGCCTTTTTTGTTAGGAAATACTTGTCTACAACACAGACTATGATCTTTGCACACCAGCTACCTCAGTTGGCTCAACAATCAGTTTTCATACAAAAGCTAAATGGCAAATGTCCTTTGTAAGGTTTCTAAATGCCAGATCTCAGCTTCCTCCTTCCCTCTCTATTTTTGATGCGAAGACAGTTCAAGAAAATATTTTAATAATACTTTTCTAAGAAGGAATAGATTTGCTCAAATGCTTAAATAGCAACCACCCATAGACAAGGATCAAAGCTGCCGTTTCCAGGAATAGCTTTCAAAGGTGAATCTGAGAACAGGGCCTTAGAATGGATACACACAGGCAGGATGCACAATGGTCACTGATGATTCAGTTAACATAATACAACTTAATAATATAACTGCTTCTGAGATCTTTACATTTGCCTTCTAACATAAAAACTTTCCCTTTGTGTTTTGAACAGGTAAGCCTACAGGGTATGGATCCAGCAGTAGACGTTTACACCACAAGGGAATAGTGGATGAATGCTGCTTCCAGAGCTGTGACCTGAGGAGGCTGGAGATGTATTGTGCTCCAATAAAGCCACCTAAATCCGCACGGTCTGTACGTGCTCAGCGCCACACCGACATGCCAAAAGCACAAAAGGTAGGCCAGGCTGGCAAAAAATCCACAACCACCACCAAACAACCAAACCAACAAAAAGTCAACCAGAAACCCCTATGTATTTTAGGGAAGGAAAGTTCTATCAAGGCTGGTAACATAGAAAACAATGGAGGTGTTCTGCCTACTAGATTTAGTAGAGCTTTGGAAAATAGTTTTCATGGTAGGAAATAAGTAGGAAGTGGTGTGTTTCATCTCATCTCTTAGAACACTGAATAAAACATGGAATTGCTAAACTGATAGCTGTGAGGTTTTATCCTGCTGTAGGGTAGTGAGTGACAAGTACTCACATCATCCAATCATAAATAACACCTAAGGCTTCTTTCAAAGGAGAAATCAAACACTGAATGTTTAAAAACTCATCTATCCACAGTCTCTTCACTCATCCTCCCCTTTTAGGGAGAGGCAAAGTGAGTGTTCAAGAAGGAAAACACAGTTCTTCTGCTATTCATTTTACATGTGAATGAACAATGTTTTTTTTCTTTCTTCATTACTTTTGCCTCTTGTTTTTTTTTATCAGAACTAAATTAAATGGATAGTCACTGCAGTTGTTACAGACTTCATTTAAATGTTTAAAGTTTAAAATGCAAGCACTTTAATATCCAAGCACTTCAAATATTGATTGGTACTATTTATATAGTTGTGGAGTTCTGAGTATTCAGATTTTTGTTCATCTGATACCAGATATGCTACACATATATGTATCAACAGAGCCTATAATTCAGAAAACCCATCTTGAACTAGGCTACAATTAAGCTCATGTCCAACTGTCTCTCCTGTTTGAGTTCTGAACATCTGTTTTACATATTATCTGTCTTCTCTGCTGTAAGTCTCCAGTGATTTATTTTATTGCTGTTGACCCTGTCTGTCCTACACATATGTTGGCACCACTCCTGCAGTTATCTGAAATTTTTTGCTTATAAGACATGGAACCTAAGATTTCATAGGAAGTCAGGAAACCAGTGCTGTATATTAAAATCCTTAATATCAACTTTATGAAAAGAACTATTGTAATCATTCCAACATCCATTCTTTTCCATAAGTCAATCCATAGATTGGAATCCTTTCACGTCTTCCTCAAGACTTTTCCAAAAAGCATTGTATGATCCTTCCTGGGAAGTATCACCCTGGCCCTTAATATCTCAGAGGGCACGCAGGGCAACAAGTGAGGACTTCTTCAGGTAGAGCTCAGCTATACAAGAAAGAAACCCCTGTGGTTTATTCCTATCTGGGAGCACATAAACTTAAGCCTTGCTGGAAAAGAAGAAAATAGTCTTGGCCAGGAAACCGTGTGCTCCTTCCCATACTTGTTGCTAAGGTGATGGATAAAACATTCAAGACAAGATACCTGCCAGTTCTTTGACGAATCTCCACACCACTTTCCTTGGAGGACTAAGGAGTGATGTAATCTTTAGGCAGCTGTCCTCTTCCCAGTTCAAAACATAGGCAGGAGAACACTTTTCTTACAAACAGGAAAGACCTTGTATCTTTCTCCAGCACCAGGGGAGGTAGCGTTCAGGCGGGGTACTGGAAGAAGGAAAAAAACAGAGGGAGTATGTAACTGAGTAATTGAGAGAGCCTAGCTGCAGAAGAAATCATCCAGGAAATTGAAAAGAGAAAAAAATCAAGAGTTGAAAAGGGCAGTAAAAGGACAATGAGGAGCAAAAGAAAAGGGAAGGAATTAGATCAAAGAAGTTGAGAAGGATGTAAAATATTGAAAAAGTGAATGAATCAAGGTGCAACACACAGAAAAGAAGGACTTTCGAGAAAATGTGAGAGAAGATGAATTTAGAGAAAAATTAATATTAAAGAAAACACCCTTAAAGAAATGGTATGTGAAAAGGAGGAGAGAGTTGAACAGAAGAAAAAAAACCATAAATGCTTCTTGATAGGAACAAAGCAATACAATAAAAAAGAATCTGATGGGAAAAACAAACAAATTTTTATCAGCAGATAGAGAAAATTAGATTGAGGAAACAAAAATACAGAAGGGGAAACAATAAAAAAATACGGGAGAAAATATTCTTCAGATGGATGATAAAAGGAAAATACAGTGGTGGGAAGAGAAGCATTTAGCTAGTTCATTGTGTTGATACGCCAGTGATTTTAATTTAAAAAATAGATATGCTAAAGTCAAATTATTTTTTAGTTAAACAACTTTTTCTCTCAATATTACGTTATATATGAGATATATAATTATTTCTAGAAAATGAATATATTTGTATGTATGATTTTTTAATATATAAATAAATAAATAAATAAATAAATATGACCTCTTTAAAATTTTCTTATTTAGATGAAAGATTTAAGGTACGATTCAGTGGAATATATAAGTTACTCTCAGATTTCACAGACATTCTGTTTCTCATGCATTTCAAACATCTGATATTATTTAGCATTATTTAGTCTTTATTTAGCATTTCTGCATAACCTTTTATAATGTTTGGGGGTTTTGTGCGTGGGGATTTGAGTTTTTGTGTAAGTTTTCCTAGTGCTTAAGTAAGTGGTCTATCCCCCCAGTTCCTCAGGCAGATCACTCTTCGTATGCATAATTTGGCAGAACATCTTATTTCAATGGAGCAGGGATCTTTGGTTTATAGGTTATGTTAATGGAGATCTTTAGTCATTACATTACAAACATAAGCTACTACAGTACATTAATTTGAATGATGACAAGCACTGAATGCTTAATGTGAGCTGAGAACCCCAAAAATGCCTATTTGCTGCCATGAAGCCAACATCAAGAACTATTCTTAGTCCAATAAGAGACTGTATGTGTAGCGATTTGATTGTAGCTAACGAACAAAATATTTTATAGGACCATTATTTGTTCTGTTCTGAGATCTTTACTCACAATTAAATACAAAAGTATACTGAAAAGGAGAAAATAAGCACAGTATAATTTAGAGATTAAAAAAAAAAAGGAAATCCAAGCAACCTGTAGGGTCTATTGTTCACTCATTTACTGATCACTCATCAGTTACGCTCATCCAAAGCCTGTTTTGTTTACTTTCTATTTGAATACTCTGTTTAAAGCTTTCAGTAGAATGCTTACTGTTAAAAAATGACAGATACTTAGGCATTCATATTGCTAGAACTGATTAAAAGGTGGAACTGATCAACTGCTTAATACAAATCCATTATAAAATTCTACCTCACTTGTAGTTAGTTATAAGCAGAGATTGTTAAAGAGCACACAATCATATATCAGCATTTCTAAAACCAAAGATGTCCCTTAATTTATAGCAAAGAGAATTGGTGTGAAACCAAAGCACATTTTTGGTTAACCTAAAACTGAGAATAAATCTTGACATGGCTTACAGATTAAAATGGCATTTAATAAGCAAATACTTTAGCTAGTAATGTTGGAGTTAAAACAAGGAGCAACTTTCAGTATTTGTGCTGCAAAGCAAAGTAATGGTTTCACCTATTTTTACACTAACTTTACATTGAGAGTTCTAAAGCACAAAAGAAGCGCAGGAAGGAGAGTTCAAGTCCTGTCTTCAGTGTCATGTTACCATCTAGCTGTTCTTTCTTTCATTTCTTTCTCTTCTTAAAAAATGCTAACAAAATATAGTCAATTACCCTTAAATGAATTAATTTTAACAACAATTTGGAAAGCTAGTGAGTAGCACTTTGAAAAACAACTGTCCTAGCAAAGGAAACAACTGAGCAATTTCCACAATTCTATACATGAGGGAAGACTGTGACCTTTTTAAACGAAGGAGTGTTACAGAACCAATGTCACAAAATTCTTATCAATTTGAGATTACGAGCTACCCTGAAAATTACTACTGAATGTGAACATTGGTAAGGCTGATTTTAAAATCCAGTAAAAAAGAATCATATAATCATTTAGGTTGGAAAAGAACTCTTAAGAACACTGAATTAAACCATTAATCCAGCACTATCAAGTCCACCAGTAAACCATGTGCCTAAGTGCCACATCTATGCATATTTTAAATACCTCCAGGGTTGGTGACTCCTTAGGCAACTTCCTTAGGCAACCTGTTCCTGTGTTTGACCACCTTTTCTGTGAAGAAATTTTTCCTGTCATCCAGTCTAAACCACCCTGGCACAACTTGAACTTGTTAATGAACCTAGTGCCATGCCATCTACAGGCAACCTTAGTAAAAGAGAAAAAGAGGTGCATATCTAGACACAATTTTGTTCTTCTTCAGTTCTTATTCTTCTTTAGGCCTCATATGTGAAAAAGACACAAGTACACACACCAACAAAATATCAATAGAAAGCGGATTCTCTCAAAGATACTTTTCAGAACTTACCTAATCTTCAAAATTTAAATAATTATTGAGTGGGAATAAGAGAGAAAGGCAAAATCTATTAGTATTTGTAGTTTAAGAAAATGCCATTAAGAAAATAGAAAAAGTATTGCATTGTTTCTCATTAATTTTTCTAAGACTGGCAGATTCTTTTGCAATTGGCTTAGTATCAACTCATGGATATATTTACAGGCCAAAATATGCACAATGGCACCAGTCCTAATTTCTGTTGAAGCCATGCCACATTACCAAGCCAATAAGGGAACTTTTAGGTGTAACAGATAGAAGGGCTTGGCCTCTTCAGGGAATTATATTCTCCCATTGTTTACTTTCCAGCCCTGTTTTTATGTTACCGATCACACTGCCCCACAGAACTAGAAAGCTTTCAAAGAGACCCCAGAGAGTTCATAGCTAAGGTATCATGCCTGTTACTACAAACACTAGACTTTCCATTTATTATCCGTAGAGCAAGAGAACTTTTAATGTCAATATCAGGTTTGAATGTCTGTCCTAATAGGATAAGAATGCTGCTGCATGCTTCCCAATACCCTTCCAGCTCAGTCAAATGACCATTACCATTACCAAGGTAGTTGTTATCTTACTGTGAATGATGTCTTGTCTCCAAAGATCCATGCTGAAGGTGATGGGCTAGAAATCTGTGCTTCCCTGTCCTTGAGCTGATTTATACAAAGCTCACATTTTGCATCTCTCATTTAAAATGATTATTGTCTTTGTCTGAATATCAGCTCTGAGCAATTTTATTTCTAATTACCTTCTTCTCAAAGACTTGAGAAATGAACCAAACTTTCTATATCTGTACAAATGCAGGTCTGAGAACCTGATTCAGGCATTCACACCTGGGTTTTGGGTTTGGTTTTGTTTTTTTTTCTCCCCCACTGATTTCAGCATTGCATACTTGAAAAAAAATGTGTTATGTGGGTCAAAGCATTTTCTGGCATGCACGTTGCTACTACCAGTGGCACTTATTAATGGTCATTCATCAAAAATGCTGATTCTGGAGAAGAAAGTGTGCTAAAAGTCACCTGTCATCTTCCCTCCATTTCAAAGCTAGTCTGTATCATGAGAGCTCTATTTCCATCTACAAGTCAGTATTAAAAGCTATAACTGAAATCTTGCTGCACCTTAGTATCTGCTTTATTTGGATGATAAAGCCATTTTAAGGTCAGACAGCAACAGTAGTAGAGAGGATTTATATTTTCATTTGGGAAACATATAGTTAATTTCCAATTTAAATATACTTTGAAAATCACTGCAATGCAAAACGGCTGTTGTTTCATTATAAGGCTCTCACTGTCCATTTTATGGATCAGGGGTTTGTAGTCTTTAAGAATGTATGACTTTTGCAAATAAAATGTAGCATATACCTTTTCCTATATGCTGGTAAAGTCTCTTCAAAGAGGAGCATCTAGGGTCAACACTGAGGAGAATATTTTGTTTTGTTGCCATGTAGAAAAAAACCTGGGCAGATGAGTAAAGAAATTCCTGTTTTCTTAGTTCATTGTAACCAATATAAGCATTTGTAGAATAAGGCAGTATCTTTAATGCTGGTAGACTCCTGTGAAATGCTGTGATGATGATTTTAATGAAAATCACTGAAAATTAAGGGTTCATTCAGAATGAGTACTTCAGGGTGAAAACCAACATATAGCTCAGGAAAAACTAAAGACAGCAAAGGTAGATTGGGAAAAGCTGGAAGAGGAACAGGCAATGGAAAACAAAAAACATTTTAATTTATAGATAAGCAAAATTCTGTTGGCATTTCTGATTCCGTATTTGATTGATGCTATTCTACAGCAATATTGGCAAAACTGGATGAAGAGAAGCCAGTGTCCTTCTGAACTGTTAATGGGAATAGTGACTAGATGATTAAGCTAGCCGATAATGGCAGATCCCTAACAAAGACATTTCTTCATTATGACTATTTTGCTGTTAACAACTTTGGCTTGTCAGTGATGATATATCCCAGTTTGACTCAATGTTTTATACTTGGTGGTAATATAATTAATTTAACAATTACTAGTACTGCTTCACTTCTGTTTTTTATACTTGATAATTCAACTCATATCCACCAGAATCCAATACAAATCCAGTGAAAACTAATAAGCTCTATGTGAGCTCAAGTTTCTGATTAATTTTATATTTAACAGATACTGAAGGAAAATGGAAAGGTTATATACAGAACAGTATTCTATATGGGGAAATCACTAAAAAACCAACAAAACTATAATGCACCAAATGAGTTTCCATTTTCTTTCTGTCTATTAGAAAATCAGGTAAATTTTATTACTTTTTAAATTTTAGGGACTCCTTATTTTAGGGCTTAAATAACAGTCAATGCAGTGGTAGAACTGCATATACATGCTTCACCTTTCACAGATTTTTTTTTTTTTATTTTTGGCTTTTATTGGAACAACAGGCATGATTTCACTTAACTAAGAATTTGACTTCTGATGAGGATAATAAACATGGAGAGTCACTTAACAATTCTGCCTTTAGTCTGGATTATGCAAAGTTTTGGGCCCAGCTAATATTTACTAGCAAATAAGGAAATCAAACTGAAATGTATATACCACACCCATCACTGCTGCTGGAAACTGGCCTGTGTGTGGAATGGCAGGGAACTGAGGCCATTATTCATTCTAAGCTCTCTTGATTTGCCTGGCACATCACCCTGTCTTTTTTGAAAACAAATTATTTGGCTGCAGCTGCTACAGTGAACCCACAATTTTTGTCCTCCTCAAGGCCTTATCCAACAAAATCCAACACCTCTAATATGCCATTTATGCAATATGCAGTTAGCACAGCAATTTTGAAAACACCTGGTACCAAAGCCCAAGAGATTCTATTAATCCTGCAGTTAGAACTCTAAAGTTCCCTGGCCCCTATGCATCCTGCTTTTTGCAAATGTCCTTGGGAAAGAAAGGAAATCTTTGGTACCTACAGTATGCCTAAGCCCATCCAGATTCCAGTACGCAGATGTTTCAAGTTCAACAATGACAACAATCAAAGTGTTTATGTCTAGGAGAACAGGAAATTTAGGGTACAGAAGTTCTGCATAGTTAAGTTCTCTGTAGACACCGGAAGTATTGATTAAAACACAATTGTCTACAGTTCCAGCACTCTGGACAATTGTTTTTCCATTATTATAACAATTTTGTGATCATAAAACATATTTAAACCTATCTGTAATAATTTTTTTCTTTCTAAACTTTCAGGAAGTCCATTTGAAGAATACAAGTAGAGGGAACACAGGAAACAGAAACTACAGAATGTAAGAACATGCCATCCACAAGAATGAAGAATGAATGTGCCATCTGCAGGATACTTTGCTGTAAATAAATTATTTGTTAAACATTGGAAGACTTAAAAAAACCTTTGTTTTAAAAAGCTTGATGCAATTTCAACCAATGGGCATTCTCCCAGTGAACAATGCAATTAAACATTCCAATATTAAGTCTTTAGAGAACAGAACATTTTAACCAGCCCAGAGCTAAAAATTCTGTGGCTGATATATTGCTGTTTGTTAACCTGTTTTAAATGTCCTGCACGGAAACCCTTAAAGTCCTGTGCCCCTCAAAAGCCTACAAATTTATGGGCCTTTGATGGATCCAATTGCACTAAATTAACCTATGAACACTGGCTGCTGGAAGTCATTCATCAGCCTTGTCTAAGTGGTGGTTTTTTTATTTGCACTTCTATACAAGCAACAGGCTGTTTGTTTTACAGTGTCTGATAATATTGTTTGTCTACCCCTTCATATTTGCACAGTTTGACATTCCCAGTAACAGCAGCAGTAAGGTAACATATACAGTTTTAAACATCCATTAATTCCATCTGTGGCATTTCGACAGAATATGGGTTATTGATGCATTTGTTTTAAGACAGTTTTATTCTTCCTTCTCTTGCAAACATGCAATTTATTGCAATTTGTGAGACAAAAGACTTTTAAAAGCAGTTAAAGCATACATAGGCTCTCAAACCAGTAATGATTCTTCCAGGTAATTATTTTGCAACAGTATAGGTAACTTCTTTCTTCCTCCATATAATGCAGTATGTAAAATTTAGCATATCAATAATACACATATATCAAACAGTATGTAAAAAATCTCTGTTTTATAGTACAACGGTGCTATTTTATAGTTTGTTACATGAAAGGGTCTGGCCAAAACAGTAATAGGTAAAAGCAAATATGGAAAGACCAAGCCAAAGACTAAGCAACAAAATACTTTCAAAAATATTCAGCTTAAATCAACTAAAATGGCTTCAGATTTCAACACGAAAAGAACTTTCCCATCTTCAAGAGAAAATTCAGATACTTGTTTTCTTTTAGATGTTTGAATGGAGGTGTTTTCACTTCTGGTTATTTGGAACACAAACTCATAGATGTCTAGGCCCAGAGAAGACAATTTGAAAAACAGCCCTGAAATGACTGCAAAAGGTAGTTCATCAGGGCCTAAACCTTCCTGAAATACCAGCATTCTATTCAATCATAACAAAGGGGCACTGAAGTTCCCCTTCATTATAATTCTTCCCACAGTCAGATGTGACTTATCTGACTGTGAACTGGCCTGCTGCATCTCTCTGTAAATCAGAAAAACTAATCTAATCCCCAAATTACTAGTATAGAAAGAGACCTCTAGGAGAGATTAACCATAACATCCCTACATCCTTACGTACAATCACCATTAATGTACTTTTGTGGGAGACAGATCCCCAGATCATCTCTGCTACATAACTTAGACAGGCACTGCACTGGTTCTACCGTGAATAACAAACACCATGTCCTCTGCTGCATTTTTGTAAATCAGCTCAGTGTAGGCTGGCCTTGCAGTGAAGGGGCATAGGTTGCCAGTAGCGTCCCAAAGGGGAGAGGAGGGAAGAGAAGGCAGAGGAGCAGTACTGTTCCACCCTGTCCAAGAACCCCAATGTGATCCCACTCAACTTCCTCGCCTCAACACCCTGCACATGGTAAGCTCAGGATGCTCCAAGATGAAGCATCTTTTGGTCAGCTCCAAAGGGGAGATTAGTGTATGAAGGGAGCAATTAGGGATAGGGTAGATTAGATCTATAAAGGAAATATCTCCTTTTGAAGGCTCAAACCTGCCTTTCTTTCTACTACATCCAAGGGAGTAGATAAGTATTGACTAAAACACAAGAGAAAGTTCTCTTCAGATTGCATATGTACAGCTCTTCAATAGTTCCTTGTGAAACAAACAGGAAAGGTAGGTTGTAAAAGTCTAACAAATTATTATAGTTCCTTTTTTATTCCCATAGAGAATTTGTGGTTTGTATTTTTAACGAGTGCAATGTATTCCTATGCAATTCTTTAAAACCTCTGCTTTCTGTGAGATGGATGTCTATATGCACAATAAGCTGCCATAGCAATGTAAAAGTAGAACAGTAAATTAATAAAAAGAATATGTCACAGCTCTCACTGACTGAGATAGTTGTGTTGAAAAAGGAAGACAGTAAAGAGAAACAAATTATTTACTACCAATTCAATAAACAGAGTTAGCAATTCTGATACCTGTCACAGCTTCTACAGGCCTTTTTCTGGCAGGGGGGATGGAGAGGGAAGTACTTTAATGGCTGTAAGAATTCTGAAATGCAGTCTAAGAATAAGACATTATTTGGAAGCCACAGACATAATACATATTTACATTTCATGTCCCATGACCCTTTCTGCCCCCTATCTCCTCTGAAGTTCTAAGGGGAGAAGGGAAGAAAGGTGTGACTGCAAAAAGCAATTTGCAGATATCTGTGGTGGCAAATTTCTTTGTAGATAACTTTTTTACTGATGCACTGTTTACTTAACTGAATAACTATACACCATTTTGCATTAATTCCTGTAAATTAATTCAAATTTTTGGTCTTATCTTGGGATTCACACATTCACATTTGTGCCACCATATTTCTCCTGTTGAGAAATCATAATTAGAAAATGTCACTCAGAGACAGCAATATCTAACATCACAATTTGACAACTGTCTAAACAAATTAGAACAATTATTGAAAGCAACTAAAATAAATAATGAATAGCTACAAATTTCAAAGGCAACACTTTGTTTTACTAGAGAATAAATGGTATCACAAAATGGAAATTAGCTCCAGCCCCACAGAGGTGAGAAATGCATGGGTGAAAATGCATTTTGTATAAAAAATCTTCAGTCATATGGCAGGGAGCATAGGATAAACCAGTTAGTTTGAAAGATAAAGGGCTGCATTAGCTAGTAATCTCAATAAATCCTCTACTTAAAGAAGCTGAAGCATGAGCCAAAACATCTCCTTCCCAAAAGTACAAAGCAGTCTGTCTTGAAAAACTTCTAATTAGAGAAATTGAAAGGTTCAGCTGGGTTTTCAAAAGCACTCCACGTATTTAGGAACAGGGCTCCCACCAAATAACATTGATTCTCATAAATCACTTAAATGGTACAGAAAAGTCCATTCCCCATCCTTCCCTATCATGTAAGTCACATGAAAGAGTTCACAGATTTTTGCATTCTAGAATAGACTTAAAACTCCAATTATTACACAGAATGTCACTGAAATGCATAAGTAAAAACGTTAATTAGGCCTCATTATTTTCAGTCAATGCAAAAAACACTGCAGATCTAAACCCACTGAAGTTAATATCTCTCTTTCATCAAGGTAGCAAAATTTAAGTCTTATCTCCATAATAAGCATAATTATTCATTAAGAGTCTAAATGGCAAATGAGTAAGTTCTTTATTCAGCTCAAAATATCCTTACAAACCTACACTTCCATTTCTGTGAAAGAGTTGTATGGGCTCATTTGCACCTTTCAGCCAAGACAGAGGAGAAAAATCAAACTGTGGGATATTGTATCCCGTCCTTCTAGGTACATTAAAATAGGCCCCTTTCTTCCGAGGCAGCTTACAGTGTCCATTCCTTCTGTAAGATTAAAGGGAAAATTAGTGGTAGGCTTTCTTTACAGAAGTGAATTCCATACACAACTCAGAGCTATGTTCAGTTGCCCCAGGAGCTTGTTGTTCTCTCAGTATCAATAGTTAAAGTTGATTAATGAAGACTTTAGGCCAAGCACTGTCTTCTTGGCTCCCCATTCAACAAGAAAGTGCATGATATGACAGGATCAGAAAAGAGTATTTGCATATTTGCTTTTCCTGTTACTGATTTGGCCAACAATGCCAAAGTGGTGCTATTGTTTTGTTTAAGAAAGTACTTGACTAAAATATAAAAGAAAGCATAAATATTTTTTTAATGTATGAAAATGACAATTATATAGGTATGGTTATTAAAATAGAAATAAAACTAGCCATAGCTTTTCAACTTTTTGTCACTCAGAAAACGGCAAAGAAATCTTACATCAATGCAGATGGGGCAGGAATAAGAGCCAAAATGCCACAAAAATTCATAGACTTAGATGCAATTCTGAAATCTTCCTCCTAGTCAGAAATACAGAAGAAGAAAACTGTTAGAAGTCAGGGAACAGATATGACTGAAAGGGTTTCAGAATAATGTGAATCCTGTATCATACCAGAGATTTCTAAGCCATGCTCTAGCCTGAAATCAGTGTAGAGTTTGGCTTGGTCAGTGGCATGATATGATCAAGATCTTCACTGAGCACTCATTTTTAGTTTTACCTGGTTACTTTCTCACTCATGGCATGCCCCACAAAACCTAATATTCTTTAAAACACCTGCAAAATACAAGCACATCTGAATTTAACAAGGAATAAAAAAAGAAATATTCCTAACAGGAAACTGATGGGGTTTTTTTAATTCTCACCAGTTTCAAATTGTGAGAAAAAGTTGAAATATATGGCTAATAGTCTGTGAATTATTTTTTTTTTTATTACTTTATGTGGTCACTATGAACATCCTCGTGCAAAATTTCACTTTTTTTTTTTTGTTTTGTTTTGAAATTATGCTAACTTAAGCCCAAATAGAGATTCTTGGAACCTATAGGCCAGATAGAATACTTATGTTCTGATGAAGGTATAATCAATATATTTAAAATGTTTTATTTTTAGTCTGAAAATGAATAGTAATAATTTATTTGGGGGCTCTACTTATACTGGTCCCTCTTTTTAGGATACTGTTCAGTGGAAATAAGTCTTCCAAATACCCAACTTCTAATTAAACCCAACATTTATTCCTCCCTCTGCCTCCCCCCTACAAACCTAGTTAAAACACGATTGCAGCATACTTTTATTGTTTGTCTATTTGCTTTGGAGGGTTGTTTTATTTTGATTCATTTTGTTTTGATTCCAGGGGCGAGGGGTAAGGAGGAGGAGATGAGGCTTTCGAGTGATTAAGATTTTTTTTTCTTGGGTACAATATGTGTAAAATAAAGAATTCATCTTAATGAGATTATTAATTATCCAATTTATGTGTGGAAGTAGCATTAAGTAAAGCAACTAGATTAAAGTTGGCTTGAAATAAGGGAAAAAAAATTAACACAAAGTTTTTACCCATTCTACACTGAAGATTTTGCTTCTCACAGCATTGGAATATTCTACTGGACTATAAGTGTCTGAACACACAGTATCTGACATATATAAATCTTCTTTGTTTTTTTTTTTTACATGAAGAATGTTATGGGAATGTCTGAAATTTGATTATATGTCATACAGTATAGAGATACCATTTTAGTAGAGACCAAAATGAGAAGGACCTCCCTGATGCTTACATTAGAAAATCTTATACTAGTTGCATAAAGGGTGTATGTGTGTATATATATACATATATAGACACATGTATGAATATATGTGTATATATATATATATACAATGTTATAATGTGTGCATGTCTATGTGCATGTGTGTGTGTACGTGTATATTATGCTTTTCTTCTTTTTCCTGTCAAGTAAAATTTGAAATTCTTGCTTTTTGCTCTTCAAATCTTATGGATTATATTCAGTAATCCAACTGGAATCTCATTTTGGAAGCACGTTGTGTAATATGGATGTCACAATTTAGATCCTCTCTTTGTTTTTCATACCTAAAGAAATGACCAGGTATTTAAGACACTTCTTTGTTGTCATCAGGCAAATACATTTATCTGTTTAGATACAGATATAAAATACTAACTCTGAGGGCCGTATTATGAAAACATTGATTAAAATTTTGTCTTTTATTTCCTTTTTCTCCAGATAACTTCTATTAAGTGTGATTTTTTTAAGTGCAAGCTCCCCTTCAAAGTAAGAATAATACATAACAGAGCATAACAGAGCAGAACTAAAATTTCTGTCATCCCCTCAACTATTAATCTGTGACTTATATGTTTTTTGTAAGAATAATTCATCCCTCTCTACAGCACCCTTAATTATTTCAGAAGTGGAAAAGACTTAACACTGCAAATTCCTATATCCCAAATTATTTATATAATTATTGATTTCTTTGTGTTCTTCAGTAACTTTTTATTTTGCCAGCTTGGCTCACAGAAGTCATAAAAAGAATCAACACTATACTTCTGCTGCTAAACATTCTTTCCCACAATTATTTAACATACTTACACCTACCTAATATATTTACATATTCACACTTTATTTAAATTCTTAAGAAACAAAACAAATACAGTTGGGAGATAATTTTTTCCACCATGTTTTAATTAAATCAGAAACATTGCATTTTATTGTATTTTGGATTCATTAGTATAATCTCGTTCCTCTAAAGCAACAACAAAATACCTGCAGAACAAAAAGGACTCTATTATGACAAATAGATCATACTCATGTACTTATGTTAAAGAAAAAGTTTCAGCCAGATAACTATATATACAACTTATCAAATGAAATTCATATTTTGTAGTGAAATATTTCATAAATTTTAAAATCAAATTAATGTTCCAGTCTTCCTGGTTTACTGGCATTAACCTGACTTATGGTAGGAAAAAAAGCTCACTTTAACAATGATCAAAGATAAAGGACCCAAGACCAACAGACTAAAGTTTTATGTAAAATGTCCTTATTTTGTGCACAGCAATGAATTCTATCTTAATTTTTTTTACATTAGAATTTCAAATGAAATTGATATAAATACTGCATAAGAATTATGGTTCTCTTCATTATTTCCACTTAGAGACAGGTTTGACTATAATAAAGCACATGCAAGTGACTTGGCATGATACAGTATATATATAATATTTTTTCATTTATTACCATTTCTAAGAAATTAGTTTAACAAAATTCTATAGAAATCCTGTGCAAGGTGAAAAAATAATTGTCAAAAGGGTATAATGATAACAGTTCCCTGATTAAACTAACTGTCATCAAACATGAGTCATAAAATTCTCCACTGAAAGCACACCAGTACTTTATAATGTTCTGAACAGCTTCACTTGTAGTATGACACCTCATGTTGCTTCTATCAGAATGTGAAGGTTCTGTTTCATAGTTTCTTAATCCTTGGAGTTTTTGGGTTGAATATTAAACATGTTTATCAAGATTAAGAATTTTAGGAAACAAAATTAAAGTAGAAGAATCAGCACCACCTGCTGCTGATAATCAAATCGTGTATAATTTTCCCTCCTCCCAAATTATCTGCAAAGCCACCCAGAATGCTAAATGAAGAGACTAATAGCACTTGGTTCCCAGGACAGCCTTCCATAAGGAATAACTGTCCTCCCGTTCTTCAGTGTTGGACCTCAATTGGTATCCTCACTAAAACTGATGCAAAGCATGAACGGGGGGATACATGAATTTCTGATTTCACTACTGAATAATCCTACTATTAACATTTCAAGTCATTATAACCAAACAGTGACAAGTGTTAAGTGTTCATTTACTAAAAACCATTTAAACTATCTATTAAAGTTCTAACTGGATTTATTCTTTCTTTTTTATTTTCTTGTGCTTGCTCATAATACAATGTCACTACTTGATGACAAATAATATTTCATACTGTGTATGTAACATCATTGTGTTGCAGAATCCCCCAAATACCTCAACAATGTCTTTGTTGTGCTATTCTCCCCATTTAGCACTTATAAGCTTTTCTAGTAACAACCAATAAATCAAAAAAATGGAGCTCTTGATATGTACAAATATAAAAAAATTCAAGAAGTTTTGCTAGTTTGCAGTTCATGTAATGCCATCTTGACCATTCTCTTCCCCTCTCTCTATGAGCTGTCTAGAACAGTAAACTTTGCTCCATAAATAATAGTGTATTCATGCTTTTAAAGGCTTTTATATGCATTTATGGTAGGTAAAGGTTGGAAGAGGTAGTTGACTGATTTTCACTTTTATCTACTTTGATTTCAGTAAAGGGCTTTGTCACTCTGTATACATAAAGGCTTATGCACCCTTTGGTTTGTAGAATGTACTGAAATGTTTGCAACCCTCTTGGTATCAGGTCCAAAATGTGAAGCATTACTGTTAAGAGGGTATCTTTCTAATGTATTTGTATGTATAGTTTACACCTCTGTGAGGTCTAATAAAGGATTATGGTTAATAAAAAATGCGTTGAAAATTCCTCATCCATACAGATTTTGCAGCAATTTTAATTCTTCCTTTCTCTTCCCTGGCATATTCATTTCAATTTTCTCAGAACACACCAAAATCAGGACATACCTTAGCAGGATGAGCAGGCTTCATTCATCCTAAAATAAACATGGAAAATGGCTCAAGAGCCCCGATGAAATGAAGTGTCAGCAGATGAAAGCATGGAACCTATAGACAAAATTAGTAGAAATAAATGACCAGGAATCAGCTGTATTCATGCACAGATGAACATGACTGATCTCTGCTATACAGGTCACTCAAAAGCTCCTTGCTACATTAGAACTAAGAGGTAGCTAATATATAAAGACTATTAAAAAAAAAAAAAACACAAACCAAGGGACATTTAAGGCAATACAAACTACTATGACTTGTATCTCTGTCACTTCTGTTCTCAAGAACAGAATCTGTAGGTATGCCAATCAGTATTATATGATAAATATGGTATCTTGCACGAAAAAGAAGATGATTGTTGTGAGGTTAAGCCTCAGCAAACCATTGGGAGTTCTTTTAAAGAAAGGACAAGCACCTGGTCAAGAAAGATCAGGGCAATCTTGGATTTCCTAAATTTTTGTAAATTAGTTCCTTGATTCCAAGTTCTCTAAAACACTAAACTCTCACGGACTGAGAGGCAAGTTCCTCATACCTGCACATTGAAGATTAAAAAGCATAAGAGAGAAATCAGCAAGAATGGCCAGTTGACAGTGGAGTGGCACCATATGTGAAATCTTGTGGCAATCCAGCATCCATGCTGTTCAACCTTTTCCTAAATGAGCTGAAGGGGTGGATGGTAAGAAGACAAAATTTATAAGTGATATTAAGATAATCAGACTGATCAGGTATGATAATGCCTTGGTGAGTCCGTGTGGACCATTCACAGTTGTCAAATTGTTATTCATGTGCTTGGAAACAGCTTCCAGGAAGACTTGGTCTATAATCCAGATACTGGGACCAATTTGCACCTCCACAGATCATGGCCATCTCGGGTCAGTGCAGTATTTGCTTTTCTCAGACATTAAACTCAGATACTTGCCTTAGTCTTTCTAATAGGATAGAGAGCAACCTCACAATAACACTGCATAACTCCCTTACCACCCTCCTAGGTATCCTATGTGGTCCCAAACACTTGTGTAACTCCATTTGGCTGAAGTGCTTCATAATTCCATCCACTTTTGTTGTGGGAAATGCTGCTCTCTTCCAGTGAACTGTGCCTGAGCACAGCCTCACCACTGCAAAAATAGACAAAAAAATGTCTCTGGCCTAGGAATTCCCTAAATTTTAAGTCAGTGGAGGGCGGGAATTTCACTAGATCTTTCCTTCTTTTAGCATTGTTCCCTAGATAGTGATTTTGGCTAAAGGGCAAAACAGTTTCCTGAGCTGGTTTCCCTATCTTATCTTTACTCTGATACCTTGAGTTTTTATCCTGCTGGCATAGTAGACATTCTACACTCTAAATGCACAATCTCGAAGTGCACAATCCCTGAAATAATATCCTTCACACAAAAGTCCCTATATTTAAATATTTACAGGCAATAATTCTTAAATCCTCATTGTCTTATCATAGTACTTGAGCAATTTATGAAGATTTCTGTTTAAAAATAATCATTCAACAATAATTAGCATACTTTCATTCTTACATTCTCATGATGAAGGGCGGTTAACAGAGACCACAACTTATGAGTTTGGCAACATGGACAAGGAAAAGTTTAAAGATCCATTAATTACTAATTTTAATCACAATTTAAGTTGTTACTGATATGCATAGCATATATTACAACAAATTTTTAATCTTGCATGAACAACATCTACTTGTTAATAAATTTGACTGTGTGGTAAGCTATACTAACACAAGCAAAATTAGAAAACAGTTTGAGGAAATGTGTAAGAAATTACTAATATTTCAGAAAAGAAAAAAACTTCTGTGGTCAGATTCTTTCTTCAATTGTGCACTTCCTCAGATGCAGAGAATTTAATTTATAGGACCTTTTGATCTAAAAGTTGCTGCAAATTAACCAAGCCCGGATATTGACTTCCTTTGAAATCATTTTATTTATTACCCTAACTTGAAACAGTTTTTGGAGCACAACTAAACAGAAAAATCAGTCTAGAAATCCATTGCTACCTGAAGGCCAGCAAGAATTCTGGAAGTTTAGTAAAAATTAGGACTATCAACAGCAGTTGTTAATAATGTCATGGAAGATGTTCTTATTTTATTAGTGCAAAGTTTACACTGTGTATGGAGAACTAAACTGTTTCTTTTTTTTCTAAATGAGCAACTTCATTTAGCTATGTGTGGTTTTGACCTGTGTTTTCATACTGCTTTGGTACACTTGGTTAAAAATATCCTTATTCACACATTATTGACTAAGTTTTGGCTTACATCCTTACATTTTTACTTATTATATCTCTTGTACGCACTTTTTAGATAAAGTGTATTAGTGGTGATTTTAAGGCCATCTTTCATCTCTGTGAAAAGGAGCTACCTCTGAGAAGTGTGTTTTCCCAACTGAGAGGGTGACAGACCTATTAACATTCACAAGAGTTCACACGTGTTGTGTGATGCATCAGTCGTACACAGATTTTGTGCTGGCTTTCTGCAAAGAAGTCATTTGTCATCTCTGTATTTTGACAACCAAAACACTGAGAAGAAATTGAACAGACCAGGAAGAAAAGCGATAGTCAAACTGAGATAAAACAAAGATTAAAGCAGGATTTCCAGATTACCACTGGGCTGGTTTTGTTTGTTTGGGGAGTGCTTGGACTTAATCTTTAATAAAACAACCATTTCAATTAAAATGCAATGTTTTGTATCAGACTCCAAGCTCTCCAGGACTCACTTCTCAGCATGTGCTCTCTCCACTAAGTAGTGTTTTCACTCTTTTTGTTTGCTTTTTCTGTCTGTTCCATATATCACCTATTCTTGCTACATAGTGACCCAACGCAATAGGAAAAGTGGCAAATGACTTTCCAGCCCTTGCAACAAAAAAAAAGCTGGTAAACCTACTGATTTGAGCACGGTGTCAAGAAGTGAGAGACAAAGGTTTGAATGCCATCAGGAATGCAACCAGATCTTCCATTGATTCTATACACATTGCAATTAGCTCAAAGTTTTTGGGGGGATGGGGCAAAGCTACAATGCCAGCATTTCTGGGGTGCCCAGTACTACACTATTAAGCATGCCCTCAGCCTCTCATGGCACATAACACACTTCACAAATGTAAACACTTATGGATATTTTAGGCTCAAAAGCAGATAGAGCAGGGAAAACCAGTTATTTACACCATTAACAGATCACAGATAAGCTACCAAGTTTTGTTCCGTTTTGGCCTAGGCATTGGTATTTCAGATACAACTTTCCTTAATTCTTTCAAATTATTTATGTTTTTGTCACATCCATCGTTTGTATTCTAATTCACATTGCAGATAATCAGTCTCTTACTTGTGTTTGAATTCATATGGATTTTATTAAGACTACCTGCCTGCAGAATCCCTACCAGAACTGGTATTCATACTGTGCAAGGGGGGAGAGTTTTCTTCATTTCACATTCTTTAAATCCTTGTTTTCCAAAAAATGCTTTATATCATTGCCTTTCCTGCAGATCTTCATCTGGATATTGTTATCATTATTGGTACTTCCCAGCTTCAAATATTTTTTTGCACACATAACTCCTAGAGCCAAATCAGTCACTAAATTTCTTGGTAATTTAACATGCTGAAAACAATCCTGTACTGCTTTAAGCACATTTTGTTGTTGTTTTAGTAATCAATAAATAAGCAATTAACTTCAGACAAAACACTTCAAGTAGCCTTTTCTGCAAATGTAACTTACTATCAAACACATTTCCTGCTGTTCCTCTTTTGTTTAAGCAATGTTTATATTTTTTATAGTTTTCTAATCTTTGTTCAAATATTACATGTTCTCTGCTATGCTAGCCATAATAACTGCACCAGTTAACATTAAAACATGTCTTCTTATCCTTAATTTCACTTTTTGCTCTTCCTATCTCACTGTCCACACTGTTTCTAATCTCAAAATCAAGATAACTTAATGGCTGAACTTGCAGCATGCTAATCCCATCCAAGGCCTCCAGGGAGTTAAGGAATTTCATCAGCTTCTTACAAACTTAGATCTCATATTCAAATGTGGACAATTCTACTGCCCTTGTAGGTAACCACTAACATGTAGGGTTTTCCTTTATACCAGTTTGCACTTGTATTTTTGTATCCTGTAGAATGCCAGTGGCCAGCAAGTCTGGCTCTGAATACTGATGTAATTTTGAGGATAAAGTCAACCTTCTTTCTAACCATTTTGAGAGAGACTGGAACTTTCCCAGGCACTAAATAAAAAAAATCTCTAGGTTGCATGATTAATCTTTTAGTCTTTCTGCATTTCTATTTCCTTTTAACAAGGAAACAGACTGGTTCTTTAAACTTTTTCTAAGCTCCATTGGAGTAACAAAATTACCAGGATAGAAGCCTTTGGCCAAGACTCATGAAGGTATTTGAATCAGTACATAAATACACACTATAAGTAGGTCCATTTAAAAATATTTCTCAAAAATAAAAGCTATATTAATACAATTACTAAAATTTTAAGTCCAGAAGTATTTTCTCTCTAATATGTCTATTAATATAGATATACTATTATTTTTTTCTTTACTAACTTATGATATGTCTTTTGCTACTTCAACAGAAGGCTATGCAATGAGGTTTACTCTTTTTTAATTTCCCTGTATTCTTTTTGTTTTCTTCACTGACATTCTTCAACAATATTTAATATGTGGTACGTTTAAACTGTATTTTATTTAAGGATTTTAATTTGCTATATGCCTTTCAGATAAATTACAAATTATAAACTTCAAACTTCCTACATTTCATAAAACTCAAGTTCTTTCCCTTGTCAGTACTTTAAGCCCTTGATTAGATTTTGTTCTGCTAGTTTTCATTTATGCTCTTGTTTTCTTCCTTTACTTTTTTCTATTTCCTTGTCCAAAAAAAAAAAAAAAGAAACCAAACCCAAAAAACTTCCCCACAAATCCACATATCCTCTCTTTGATTTTTGCAAAGAGTAATATCAAAGAGTAAGGTTAGTCACTAACTCCTAGCAACACACAGTTTCTTAAATTCCTTATACTCTTTAGTTTTCTTTGTACAGCTGGATCTTCCCTTTTCAGGTGACACTGTTAACTGAGGAGCTGCTACCACCATTTGTTGAAGCCAGCTTCCTAGAAAGTATCTATACAATCAGATTAAGCTGACACACACATAGAATCATGCAACATTATGAATTGGAAGGGTCATTGAAGTCCAGCTCCTGACCATGCACAGAACAGCCCCCAGAATCACACCACATGCCTGACAGCATTGTCCAAAGGCTTTGTGAACTCTGGCATTCACTTCCCTGGGGAGCCTATTCCAGTGCCCAACGACTCTCTGGGTGATAAACCTTTTCTTGATGTCCAGCCCAAACCTCCCCTGGCACAACTTCATGGGGTTCACTCAGGCCCTGTCACCAGGGAGGAGTGATGAGTGTCTGCTCCTCCTCTTCCCCTCATGAGGAAGCTGTAACTGCAAGAAAAGAGCAATCTGTAAACGTGTGTTTGAATTTTCATCCGAAAGTAATTTTCCTTGACAAACTATTGCTTCAGAAAAATGTCATTTATTACTTATCTTGTTCTAAAACTATCCTTGCTGGCATTATCCTTAGCATTCATCAGTACTGGAAGCACTTTCTATTTCACTCTCTGATTCTTTTTCAACTGTCGCATTCTGCGTGAATAAGTTTCTTTGCACAAAAAATATCAGTGCTAAACATTCTTTCCCCATCCCTCATATTCTAATAATTATACATCCAGTGAATCTCTCAAAAAGCATTTTCCATGCTACATGCCTTCTGTGTGAGAGTAAATCTAGGCCACAAGAGAGAAACGTTGTATTCCTCTTTGCATAGCTTACTATTTCTTCAAGCTTCCCAGCAGCAGATAAACACCGTAATTTATTTACTTAAAGCTCCAAAGAATATTAAAAAACCTCCTTCACTGTGCCTCTTATATCCCCAAATGTGGAAAATTAATCAGAGTATTTTCATTTTATTATGGATTGGACAGGATAATTTCCCAATATCACTCAGCACAATAGTATCAGATACAGGCAAATTGTCCCTGGTACCTTGATTTAAAAAATCAGAATTTAACCAGTGACATCACAGTGCTTTTCCAGTATCTTGTGATTTCTTCATGACTTATTACACCACTTTCTTAAACTCTCTTAAGCATCAGAAAGAGCGAGAATCATTAGCTGTATGCAGCACATGCTTGTGCATATGAGAGGTTTTCCAGCTGCACAAAAAGCTGACAATGTGCAACACAGAATTTTAAAATGGTTATCAATCTATCAATACAAACAATGGAACAAACAAAGGCAATTTTTACTCAGAATGTCTCTTCCATTCTAATAGATTTTCTTCAATATTTGGCTAAACAGAATCCTCAATAATTTATAATAATACAGTGGATTCTTTCCTATCCATCTTGCTCCCTTATGCAGAAATGTATATTATTTGCCCAATTTCAGAATATTCATTCAATTACAGATACCACTCAGGAAGAGAATAAACCTGCATAATTTTAATCTAAAGAGTTTCAGGAAGGCCAAATGTAAAAATGGTAAAAGTCAAAACATAACAGTAAATACATAATATTCATGACTAAAGCACCTCTAAAACTCTTAATTTAGAAATGTGTTGTGTTACCTCAAATTACTGAGGTCTGAACGCATTATCAAGGTGGTAGGCCATATAATTTGAACATAACAAAAAAGTTGACAGTAACTAGCACAGATAATTATGTTATGAGATCATGAACGAATAATTCTTTCTACTTCTGGAACATCTCAGAGTGTTTTTCTGAAGAAAATGAAGCAGAATTATCTTCTTTTTGCATCAGACAAAAGGGAAACACCAAATTCTAGCTAACTTGCTAAAAAATATAGAACTAATCCATAACAAAACCAAGAGCAGCACTCAAAGATTCTAACTCTAGTTTTATATTTGCAGTTAAAATCAAATATTTTGCTGCATTCATTCTATTATTCTACATTTGGGAAAAAGAGCATAAAGTGTGGGATAGACATGCTGAGAAAGGTATTGAAACCAAGAGGAAGTACTGTCAAGGCCTTAGAAATTTTTATGATGTCCTTATTCAGTTACAAAGAGATTATAATTCATGAGACAATAGCAATTAAAACATTTTAGTTTGTTGCCTGTGTCTTTAAGTTTGCCTTTTAATCATTCCTAATCACAGTTTTAAACTCCTTATTTGCTGAAGAAGTTAACCTGTGTGCTAAAATACAGATATAAAGTCGATGCAGACTTTCGAAAGTAACTTCAAAGAAAAATTAAGGTATTGTATTAATTTGAAATAGTGTTAGATACACATATCAGGTATATGTATATTACCGCGATGCCCCGTTATTTCGGCTTATCCCGGTAATCAGTCGAAGATGCAGAAATAATGAGAGCTGGACTTCGGGCTGTGTTCAGAGCAAGGGCGGAAAGGGGGGAAACCCCTTTCGTTTAATTCTTATATACACTTTTAGAAATCACAGATCATTGGAGAAAGTTAACACTTCCGTCTCTAACTATATTGGTTAAAAGAAGTGTCCGTCAAAGGGATCTGTGTCCATGGGAAAGGAATGTAAAAAGATAATTTTTACAACAACATAGCTATGTTTACAGAAATCGTCCTTGAGACTGTCTAACAGAGAAAACTAGCTATTTTACAGTGAAAAATGGGCAACATATGTATATATATATATATGTATATATAAGGAATATATTTATCCTACTTTTAACATAACATCCTAACAGTTAAATATGAGACTCTCAGCCGTCACAATTTACCAGATTGCAAACTCAGAAGGCAAAACACAGTAAGCTGCTGACATCATCCTAGAAATCTTACTGAAAACATCATGTAGTACCATCTTGAGACATCACAGAGTCCTTCTGAACAGCCCTGTAAACAAAAACAGTTTTCTACAATCACTGTAAACACTTACCATGCACCAGTTTCAATTACAATCTGAATATATGTATCCATAACAGGTTTGTTTTTATTATTCTTCTGTCAAAACAAAGTCTCATTGGTCTCCTGAAAAACAGAGATAGAAATTCAGCTACCAAAAGAGATACTAAAGGGATTTTGTCCCTGTCTAACAATCTTTTGAGAAACATATGACTAGGTGGGATCAAAACTAAAACGTAAATCATGTAAGCAATCAAGTGATATTGAATTAGGAGAAATCAGCAATGGCTACCTATTTCTCAGCCCTTGCTTTGAGAGTAGGACTGCACAACAGACATTACTCCCTGTCAAACTGCAAAAACTTCAAAACAGACACAAAAGAAAAATGTGATAGTTCAAGAAAATAACATACCAATTCTTTTTGAATCACTGCTAACTAAGACCCTCTTTTGACCTGTAAGATTTAAGAATTGTGGGGAAGCAAGATCTTCAGACAAGCAAGCTGGAACAAGTACACTCTAATTTACCAGCTGATTAAAGTTTTCAGCTTCGACTGAAAAAGGGAATGCTTAAATAAAATCTTACTGTGAATATAATTCCTTCAGTCTCTGGAGAATTAAAATTTATTCATATAAGAAGAAAGACTAACATGCAACTTAAAATGACTTATTAAAACCAAATGGAGACAATGAAAATTTTAATATTCATTAATATTCCTAATGGCATTCACACAGGGTTTTTATGCTTAATCAAATGAGATCTGGGCAGTTTTGAATATGCAAAAGTCAATACACTGAATTCACATAATTATTTGTCATGCTCTCTGCTCACAAAAGGACTAAGATTTTTCTTATTTTAAAGCCTTGGTAATGACATCTCTGTTTACATACTGTGTCAAGAAGAAAGCAGTAAAAGCATGGAGAAATATTCATGGAATCATAAAATGGTTTGGGTTGGAAGGGACCTTAAAAATCATTCAGTTCCAACCCTCCTGTCATGTGCAGGGACACCTTCCATTAGACCAGGCTGCTCAATGCCCCATCCAGTCTGGCCTTGAACATTTCCAGACATGGAATATCCACAACTTTTCTGGACAATTTGTTCCAGTGCCTCACCAACCTTACAGTAAAGAATTTCTTCCTAAAGTCTAATCTAAACCATGCATCTCACCTTAAATTCAAATCTGAAGAAGATAACTAAGAAATTGTAGTCCCAGTTTTCAGATGACTGCCTCAAACTTATATTTGGAAAATATACTATGGAGCATTTCAAGAATTTAAATTTGTCCTTGAAATAAAATGTTTTGATATAGAAAATCAAGTGTACAGTTTACGTACTGGCAAAGCAGCACTTTGAGGTGACAACTATAGCTTCAAAATTCCCATTTTGTTTTTCTAGAGCACACAGAGGAGTTAATCCAAAGTAGAAACTTGGAAAGAGAATGCCAACTGATCCAGGTTCAGCTTTGAGGTTGAAGTACTAAATTTGGCCATCCATATAAACAAATGCATCCCTGTCTCTCTGTAGAACTTTAGACATTATGAAACACTGAACAAGTGATTTCTGATTTCTGCTAACTTTAACTTCCAACTTCAGCTTAGCATCTGCTTGATTCACAACAGAAAAAAACGCAAGAGGAATTTCCAAGAAATTTCTTTCTCCACTATGCATTTGCACTCATTCACCAAAACTACTTGTAACTCTTGAAAATTTTCATTTTCAGGCCTTACTCTTAAGCAGTGGCTAAAAAAGTGCTCTGAAAGTGTCATAAATTTATCCTGCCGTACCTAGGGTGAGCAATTTTAAATCTCAATGCTTCACCTCTTTATTAGCACAAAATCTAGGACTGAGAAACTGTGACAAGGCTTCTTACATAGCAACTTAGAACACCTTATCACTCAAGTAATATCATGTTCTAGATCCAAAACTACAATCCTTGTGTGATTAATTTCTCACATCCTAATACAAAAAGACCACAGTGAAGAAAAAAAAAGAAAAAGGCTCTTGTATTTTGCACATGAATTTCATTATACCAGAAGAAATATTCTTCATCTTTAACAAACTAAATTTACTTAACTATATATTTCATTTCCAATGGACCCAATTCATAGTAAAATGCATCTTCAAAACTAGGGGAGGAAGAGTGGGAGATGGAAAGCAAGTACAACCATTTCAGAAGCATTATGGCTTCCCCTGGAATGCTGTAGTCAGTTTTTGCATCAAAGTCCTTAAATGGTGTTTAATGGAAGGTATCAAAGGGATGCAAAAACAACCACTGATCTAGGAAACAAGACATACAAGAAAACAGGAAAAGTTTGGGGTTTTTCAGTCTTGGAAAGAGATGACAGAGTAAATGAAGCACATTAAAAGATTGTTGCATTCCATTACCAGCATTGTCTGACAGGCAAGTGGTATCAATGAATCTATACAGCACAGGAGAGATATTAGACATTTAGAATATTATAGATATGCACAACTGAGCTCAAAATTCAGATTCTGCACTTTTTTTTTAATTCCGCATAGATCTTGAAATCTGATTTTGCTGTAAATTTTGAAATCCTCTATGCACACAGCATTAAGAAAAACTACATAATTTACTGGAAAAAAAGAAATAAACTACCTTCAAATTTTAAAAGATATTCCTCTAAACTGTACATATATGTAACAAAGTAAGGCTTATTTTACATCTGACAAACAAGAAACTATTTCCTTTGTGCAAAAGCAATAGTCGAAATTTGAAGGAGGCAGAGATTTCAGATTCATGCAGTATATTTTGTATGGCTATATTATTTTAGGTTCTGTCTCTGGAGCAAACTCTCAGCAGAGACATTCAGGGCTCTGCACAGCATGCAAAATGTTCGGCTCTCTAAAATAAGACTTTTTTTTGAAAAAAGCATATTTTTGATGATTTGCTATCTTTCAATGACACAAAAATCAAGGCAAGTTCCTACCTCCATAGCAATTGAAATCCTAGAAGTTTAAACACATTTATTACAGTGCCAGTGTGAAGATATTTACAGTTAGTGGGATACATCACTGTTGTTGTTGATTAGGAAAAAAAAAAACCCTGATTTCTCCCCTTGGAATTCCATAGATGTAAAGCAGACAAAAGTGAAAATTTTTGCATAATACAGAATTAAGGAAAACTAGATGGGAAAGGAAAATCAACTATGCCAAGTGGGAACCTACAAATGAGAAAGCAGCAGCCTGCTATGAACAAGAAAGGGGAGCAGTGGTACCAAGCAGAAAACAGCCTGAGATACTGATGCACAGGGAACGTATGCAAGGGATGACTGACCAGACCATCTCTGAGGACACTTAAGCTGTGCACATTTGGTTTATCTGCCCCTTGATTTTAACAAATTCTTTTTTTTTTTTTTGCTTGCTTTCAGCCCTGCCTTTTTATTACTCTTCTCCCTCACACTACCCTTATTTGCTCCTTAACTTTACTTTTCTAACTTCTTGCAGCAGTTTTCGCCTCAGCATATCCAGTGAGCTTTGTTGAATTTGGCAATCACCTGATCAGCTAATATAACAGAGACAGAACCTGAAGAAGGTTTTGAGAGAAGCTGCAGCTCCCTGACTTCAGTACAGTTGAAAGTATGACAGCTCAAATGGGATGCAATTCTGACTAATGGAATAATACCTCTCACTTGTTATGTGCAGTAGATGACAGTAGCTCAGAATATTCCAATTATACATTCCTTATATTAAAAAACTAGAAATAATTCAGCTACAAGCCTGCCTAAGAGCCCCATCCAAAATATAGTATGACCAGTTGAAACCTCTCACATTAGTGGAACCAAAGAATGGTTTCAGGTTGACTGGTGTTTGGTTTTGTTTGTTTTACTAGAAAGACATAGAGCATGACTATTCCGTAAAGAAAATATTTTTACAGTCCATCAACCTTGTAACAGATAAGTAAAAACACAAGTTGGGGGAAAAACATCTACAGTCATTGTGAATGTATTCATGGCATTCAATTCAGAGAGGAAATCAAGCCTTTCAGCTTTGATGTCTTGTTTTGAGACTGGTTAATTGGACACATAGTGGCTTTCTGTACATTACCAGCTACAGGCTTAGCTCCTACATATAACAACTGGTGAAGGCACTGTTAAAAGCAAAATCCTGAGTCTGGGCACAAGAATAAACTGGAAACTTATCCTTCCCAACATTATGAAAAACACACTCATGATATGGCACTGAGCTTTAGAGTGCTAACATTCCAAGGCTCATGCACCAGGCAACATTCCTGTCAGCCAATTTTAAATGCCAGATGTCTTAGAGGAAATGAGATCCTGGAAGGGAAAACCAATAGAAAAGAATACGAGATTTATTTCATGAAAACATGATCAAGTTCTTTTAGTACAAGAAAAACTACAGACCAAATTCTGGAGGTCTTAAATTGAGCAAAAATCCCACTACAGTCAATAAATTTACTATTATAAATCATAGATTTTGCCTTGATATGATTAATGCAAGACAAGATCTGTAGTATCGTGCAGTTACTGAAAAAGTTTACATGGATAATATAATATTCCCTACAATAACTCAGCTCATAAACACATAGGGAATGGGAAAAGAAAAGGAGGGTGGAAAGAATTTTAGGATTTTAACCATCATCTTAAGTGTGTTTATAAATGAAGCTGTATTTGATAAATGAAAATGTTACCCAAAACTTAATATGAAGAAGAGCACATAGGACAATGATGCTGACGACGCAGAAAGAAGAGCCAGAGACAGCTGTGTTCAGGTTCAAAGGAAAGGAAGGAAGGGGCACAAGACCCACCTTCTTTAATTTTTATACCCTTTTAGAAATCACTATTCATTGGAGGAAATCAGTTCTTCCTCCTTCAACTACAGTGGTCAAAGGGAATGTCCATCAAGGGTCTGTGTCCATGAGAAAGGAATGCATATGATAAGATAGAGTTAGAATAACATGGCCATGTTTACAGAAATATAACCTTGAAAACTAGCTACCATGGGATAACAATTTTCAGCAGCAAAGAGCAAGGCAACAGGACAAAGCAATGAAATAGAAAAAACTCCTCTATTTCCATAGCTAATCATAGAATGGTTGGAGTTGGAAGGGACCTTAAAGATTATCTAGTTCCAACTCCCTGCCAAGTGCAGGGACACTTTCCACTAGACCAGGTAGATCAGGGCCAAATCCAACATGGTCTTGAACACTTCCAGAAATGGGAGAACCACAGCTTCTCTGGGCAACTTGTTCCAGTGCCCCACCACCCTCACAGTGAAGAATTTCTTCTTAGCATCTAAATGGAGTTCATGTATCTTCATTTTCAAATCAATGTGAAAAAAACCCCAAAGATGCAGGATCCCTAATCCTGAGTGCTTGATCAATATCTCAATTTAAGAGTAATGTGTTTTATTACTTACTTTTATATCCTTCCATTTGTAAGAAAGAATTATTTTTCTTAAGTCATACTCCAGTGGAAAAAAAAAAAAAAGTGTTCTAATGTTGATTTTTTTTTGTTTTCATTTGTGTGTGTAAAATTTTGCAAGAAAGAGAATGAAGGCCTTTTACATATTTCTGCAGAATGAGATTCTTAGATGCCTCCAAGAACCTGAATTAGAGTAAAGAATCATTAACATTTATCACTTGTTACTCTATGCAAATCCCATGAAGACTTTTGCCTGATCTCTTTCATGTGAGGTCATATTTCTTGTCCCTCACTGACCTTTATCTATTTAAAGATAGTGCATAGAGGACTCAAGATACTAGTGCAAGCTTGCAAAGGAGAATATGTATCCTTAGAAGTGACAAATTAATTCGGGGGAAATAAATTTTGAAGAAGGAAGGTTAGTTAGAAATACTGTGTTACTGCAAAAAGAAGTTGGGAAAATACACAGATAGCAACCATCAGTGGTTTTGCAGTTTAGAAATATTAGATTGGAGATTTTATATTATTTTCCAATGCTGGAAAAGGCAGAGGGAGGAAATGCTTTTAGGCCATGTTGAGGGAGTGAAGAAAAAAACTATCAACCAAAAGGAAATGATTGCAAGAACAGGGTGAGCCAAGGTAAGAATTTTCTGGTGGAGATTATATGAAAGGACACATACCTCCTAGTGGCAGAAATCAAAATACCTTTTAAATAAATGTAATTTAGTATTCTACAGTATTAGTTCCAATCATTGCACCTTAAATGTTATACAACTGCAAACACTTACTGTGATTTTTTTCATTTTTAAAACTGTAATGATAAATATTTGATGATTTTACATATTCTTTCACTTACACACTAAAGTGGTCCTAGGAGATATTTTAATAGGTAGAGAGGGGGGAAGAGTGTGATTTTTTAGGATCAGCATATCAATAATAAAATTATTAGGAATAACAAAAATACATCAATAAGGGAGTTGGGATAAACTTTAGAATTGTATTAAAAAGATATAATATATGGTTTCCTCACTTAAATAAAAATAATTTCAAAATTTTCACAGAGGAGGAGAGGGTGAGAGAGCTAGGACCATTCAGCCATGAGAAGAAAGGTCAAGGGGAGAATGTGCATGAATATCAGACGCAAGGCACTAGAGAAGATAGAGCTGGGCAATTTTCAATAGTAACCAGAGAAACTTAAAGTGGTAATGGAACACAAAATAATGGAAATTGCTCTCGTGTGTAACAAACCCTTTTTAAAGTAAGGGAGTAGAACACCAGAACAGATTGTCTGGAACAGTTGTGTAGTCTTTACCCTTGGAGTTGTTCAAGTCCTACAGCAGACATGAGTGATGTGCTGTAGCTGATCCTGCTTTGAACAGGGAGGTTGATCCCTTCCCACCTCAATGATTCCATGATTTTGTAACAAAAGAATAAAATCAATGAGATTCCTTGGGAAAAAAAGTTATAGTAGCTAATTAATTGCTTCACTTTATATTTACCAAATGAAATGCAATGGAATTATAGATACTTCAGCAATAAGTTGATAGGTGAACAAATCTGAACAACAATGTTTGGTGTTTCTTTCCAAAATGACCAGTCTCACCCATTCTAAAATAACTGAGAAAGATGAAAGCAAGAATTATTTTGAATTTCTCAGTCTAACAAGTAGCACATAGATGTCATCTTGAAGTATGTCCAAGGCAATTTAGCTGTATATTTGATGGTGTTCAAGATGACCTGCAGTGGGTTTTCCTTAGCTAAATAAAGAACATGACAGTGCACTGAGATAATCTAATATTCTTCTGTTCCATAAGGTCTCTACAATTTCTTACCTATTTAAAGCACTGTTTATAATTTTGTGTCTGAACTTCCCCAAGTTTATGCTGAATTACTATTATTAAAAAGAGGTTATTGCTTATCTAAGACAGCAATTGCCTCCTCATGATGGTTGATAGGTTTGTCCTAAAAAACAGAATCCCACTTTCATGTAGAAACAAATAAGCAAAGGAGACCAAAAGCCTGATGCCTTCTAAATGGAAATGTCCAAATGATTTTTGTTTTATTGCCAAACTTCACAAAAGTGTAGACTGGTGTCTATCAATTAAGTGCAATTTGCAGATGTTCAATGTTGCAGAAGAATTTTAGGTGGCTGGAATGTGCCAAGATGTCTCTTTGAAAATTCTTCTGTGTTAGATCTGTGTAAATCCCAGGAGTGAGCGTATAAAATGTAGATATTTTATGTCAACATGAAGATTTAAAGGGACTAATTTTATTTCTGGTATCCCCGGCAAAATAAAAGGAGATTGTAAATAATAAAATTAAGACTATCAAATAATCAAAATTATAAGAAGAATGTTCCATTGCTTCCAAGATGACTTTTCCTATTTGGATCAACACACACCTTCCAATGGTGGATAAGCCTTCCCCAATATTTTTTAACATCTTACTTGACCTACATTTGAAACCAACATTGAAATACTCATATTCCTGTGTTTGCAAATTAATAAAATTCTCCTAGAAGTTTCTAGTCCAATGTCCTTGAAAGCACTTTGATGATGAAGAAAGCAGTAACCAGCTGCTGCTTCACAGATGCTGAAAAAGCATGGAACAAATGATACTGATTGTAATGATATGTTGCAAAAGCAATAGCAGTGGAGCACTTCTGTTGAAGACAGCCTTCCTGTTAAACAGAAGACCAAGCACAGACTCTTCCTCTTGTTCTGTATAATATGACTGCCACAGATTGCAAATCTCTTAAAAAGCCAACAGGGTTTCTGACTAAAATTGAAAAGAAATTAGAAGAAACCCAGCTAAGGGCCAAACAATATGAGCTGAGACTCCAGTGTTAGTGGAAATTATATAAAGCTTTCAGTTAGCTAGTAGGAAGTGGGAATTGCAATCAGACAACATCCAAGTACAGATTTCTTAAATTTAAGTTAATTTACTAAAGTTATTTTATTTTCCTTAACTTCTGCTTGAGACTAATTTCTACTGACAACTACAAATCTTACTTATTTTCCTGTGTTCTAAAAGAAATATCCATTTTTCTTAAAACATGCAAGCATATTTGATTGAAAACTGGAGGTTTTCTGCTACACAGAAAATGCCAACACCAAAAAATAACAAACCAAAAAGACCAAGAAAATTAAAATGCAGGTAAAAGCAAAATAAATACCAATCAAGAATTAATTAGACAAGATTTCAAGTTTCCACTAGAGAAAAAAGTGTTCTTACACAGTGTTTGTTGGCCTAGACTAGAAATATAATTTGACATGGTGCAGAATGAAGTTGTTCTAAAATGTTAGAGGAAATACAGAATATTAGCCATTTTAGGAGAAATAAGTAATTGTATCTCACTGCTAAATTTTACACATGTCGAAATGCTGACATTGACAATAATACTTAACATCTTTCAAAAAGCAAACTCCTTTGTGGAATCTTTCAAAGTTTATCACATTTGTACAGTGAAGGTAAACCTGCAGACAGTAATTACCATTGCTGCTGTGACAGTTCTCTGAAGAAATATATAACTTATAAACTGGGAATGATGAATTGTTTCCAAACATAGATATTATATTCTGTACAAGCAAAAATGAAGTTTTGGAATTGATTGAGTGGGTAGGTAAATAGCTTTATAGAAGAGAAATTCACATTCTTTGGTGAGAGATGTCTACAAAGTTTGAATCATCTCTGAATAGTCAAGGACTATAGGCTAAACTAGAAAGAAACACATTAAATAACAAAAAGGGAGCAGAAAAAATGGGAGTAAGTGAACACTTATTTCAGACAAACTCAAATCATCAAGAAAAAAATCATGTCACCAAAGGACATGTTAAGAATTTATCTGCATACCACCTAGGCTCCTAGAACTCTAATACAAACTACAACTGGAATTTTTCATTTTGGAACATGTATTTTAGAGTTGTTATTACTCAAAACTGGCGGGATGAGCTGCATGACTGAGCAATGTTATCACTGTCTAACTTTTTTAAGGGGAATCAATCAGATAAAAAGAGAAGAGCAACATTTTCTGTAAAAAAAAAAAGGAGTTTTGAGATTACTGGCAAACCCGACATACTCTTTAAAGCTTATTAAACTCCAAGATGCAGTTCCTGTAGTAGTTGAATGCCAAATCAGGAAAAGAACTCTTCCACCTTGTTGTGCATGAGTTATGTCACAGCTAGGGCAGCTGCAATCTCTTAACACTTAATTCACTGACACTGACAACAGGTAAAGATGTCAGACACCCTTTGGGGTCAAACCAGAAGAAAAAACTGTAGCACCTGTCTCTGAAAGAAGTATCACCTCCCTGTGCTGTCTATGCCTGGTTGTGGATAGGCGATATTATATGAACCTCCCAAAATTAGATCAGTTTTGGTGGGTCTGCAGGTATATTTCCACTCACCACAGTCAAAGGTGCTGCCAGACTTTATACAAATCATGACAGAGGCAGGCAGAGGCTGAGTCTTGATTGAAGGTCTTAGAACTTTCTTCTGCCTCTTAGTTGCAAGGACTGTACTTGGCCATAATACTGCACTAGATACTCTTTAACAGAACTCCCTTGACCTTATGTTCCTCTTTTCCTGACAATCTTTTTTCCATTTGCTGATGGTATAGGAGAAGCAGTAAAACTTTGGTGACTTAAATAGTTTTGCTTCACTCAGGAATATTCCACCCTGGTGTCTACAAATACCCACCAGCTGAAGGATTCCAAAGCACGAGCTTCATCCTGCTGACTTTGCTGTTCACAGGTGGACTGCTTCCTAAATTCTAAAAGAAAAATATCTGATTTTAAAAAATGAACCCTGATTTTTAAATCTGTTACCTGCTTTCCATTATTTAGTTAGCATGTCCACAGGATTCTTTCTTACATGTATTATAACTGCAGAGCCTGCCTTCTGCCTGGGGACCCAAGTCCCCATGCTGCCATCCAAAATCGGATCATGCCATAGAAGCAGGTGATTCTCAGGAGAAATAAAGAACTACTCTGACAAACTTGTACACAATAACTCTAAAAGAGAGATTGTCAAAGATAGTTTTTTCCTTATGATGGTCAATTTTAATATGCTTTAAAATATTTCCTCCAACTGCAAGTATCAGTGCATTTTCATAAAAGTAAAGACTTCAATTTAAAACATTCTCTCTATGCACAGGTGATTAACTCTTACCACATCTGGAATTGCTCATTGCTTTAATTATTCAAATTTTTGGAAATTTGTTTACTAAAGTAATTTGCTTAGTAAGGTTATTGGGGGCAGACAGGACAGATAGACCTCTAATGCCTGTACTGAAAATTTTAAAAAAGGAGCACATGAGTCAGAATTATGAAAAAATGAAACAAACTAAATCTAATAGTTGGGCCCACGTTCTAACCAGAGCCATTTTAATGATTTTTGGCACAAAATATGGCTAAATGTATTATTTATGAATTGTCATAACTATGCATTCATCTGGAAAAGAGATAGAAATGTCTCTGGCACAAAACAATTCAAAATCTAAGACAATCCTGGGATATTTATTTCATTAAAGCAAAGACAAGCAAAATTAAAAGGCACTAATGGTTACAGCTATGACTGGTTTAAGAGACTGTTAGTAGTGATGATTCTATGACCTTCTCCTACAATCTTTCAGTGTTTTTGCATCACACTAAAATCCACAATACTCCAAGAAAACACATATAGGATTCTAAATCTATATTATTCTGAGTCTAGCCAGACTCAGTGCAAAAACTCATCTGAGTAGCTCTTTGTTGTTAACAAGGAAAAAGTCAAAATCTAAAAAAAAAAAAAAAGGAAAGAAAATAAAACTCTCTTGCTTTCATCAATTATGAAGTTAAATAAATTTCTCATCATCATTAAATAAACAAAATGCTTATCTTTGTTGCTATCAAAATACTACCATGATAAATAGAAAATTTAAATAATAAGAAGCAAAAAAACAGTCCTGAAGAAAATTGGTTTCATCACCCAGAGATCAAGTAGTCTCACAGTCATAAGTCTTTCACAGAACTTACAAAACAGAAGTGGTGGGGATTTTCTGTTTAGGCAGCTATTAACCTGAAAAACTCAGCTGTAGTTTAAGTACATTTTTTTCGTTCTTAGACTTCTAGTAACTTTCTAAATTTTTGACAGTCATCCAAATTTAGTAGTACATAGCAGCAGCAAGTAGCTACAGAGAAGTTAATATCCTTTCTTGTAAAAGTAATATATTTAAAAGTCGTAGTAACTTCAGTAGGAGCAATTATTTATGCTTCCAAGTACTGTGAGTTTAAGCAAGTTCCAAAGACATATTTTTGGACTATGCTTGAGCACTTTTAAACAAGATTTGGAGCCCAGTTTCGATCCAGTCTAAATTTAGTTTTAAGCAGCTCTGGCCTACCCAAGGTACACTGATCCAGGCTGATTCAGTAAAGGTTGGGTTTTTGAGGTTGGGTTAAGGTTTTGATTTGTTTTGCTGTTTAACAAATTTTTTTTTTTTAATAAACCAGCACACAAGCACGTTGTAAGAGATGTTAAAATAGTATAACTTCTTGTGTTTTAAGTATCTAAGCTAAGCTAAAAAAGCTGATACTAATCCTTCTTTTTAATGCTTTATATAGCTGCAAGGACAAGAAGTCTCCAGGAAGAAAATAACTTACCATGATAGTGTTATGAACACTGGGCAGAATAACAGTTCGTGAAGTTTGGAGTAGAAGCAACTGAAAGGTTAAAATTGGTGTGGGGAATTTCCTCTCAATTTTTCACAACATGTGAATAAGAAATATACTCATATGTAATAGCTTTCAGTAAACAAAATTATAGATGCAACTTTATCTAGATTCAAGATCCTGATCTGCTAAAACAGGTTCACATCTAGCTATACTGAAAATTCCCCATCTAGACAAAAATCATACTACACGGGACTGTTGTGTCCATTTTAGTATAGGATAATCAAAGCTTATTACTTGTGTATTTGGCCAAAGTATTGTAACTTAGTTAACAGAAACTGTATTTTCATGGGGTGGACCGTAAGTCAATTTTTTCACTCCTCACAAATGAAGTCACAGTCTCTCTCACTTCTTCACTTCCAAATTAATTTTTGCTTTCTTCCTTTCAAATATTAATCAGTGAAAAAATATAAACACAATGAATTCTAAGGAAAGATCTGTGTAGATCAGAAAGCATTTGAGGATACACTTCTCATATTCCCAGCTAATACTGCCTAAAAGACAAACATTAATTCAGAAATGGAGGCATGCCCAGTCTCCTAAAAGTGTTATCCTGCCTCTTAAAGGAACTAAGCGTTAACTGAGGACTAACTTTTTTTAACGACCTGCTAATATTGCCATCATCATCATCCCGGTCCATTTAGCCCATTAGAGCAAGAGAAAATGGAACAGCAGCAGTAGAGGCACCACTGTGTCCTATTGATACATGACAACTTCGACATGCAACCCAGAAGCTAATGTGCATCTATGACTGATCAAAAGTCATATTCAAGGCATAGTGTTGGAATTTTGAGGGAAGATCACAATTCTGCTGCCTGTGCTACATCTGTTCACAGACACAAATTGCTGCTGCCTGGGCTGTGTCCGTTCAAGGACAGAGGAAAACTTTCAAAACTCCGAGTCAGTACCTTTTACCAGTACTAAACTCATATTTTGAAAAACAAGACATAAAAAGGCAATGATAACAATATACTAAATGAGATGTAGTACTCTGGGCCAACTATTATTATTTATTCCTTCAGGCTGCAGTTCTTTATGCCACTAAGCTTCTGGTGACTCACACCATATTCTACCAACAACGCTTTCAAAATACAAATTGCTAATGACTTCTTTTAAGCCCAGTATAAACCCAGGAAACAACTGCAATTCAATGCAGTATTTCCAGTAAATGCCTTTCCACATAAGTTTAAACTAATGGCACTCAAGATTTTATCTCATACCTAAAGCTTTGTTATTCTGAATAGATACGATATAATATTTGGAAAAGAGTAGCATTCTTGCATATAGTACACTACTTCACAGAGTTAACATACCTCTTATGTATTTGAATGGATATTAATAGAACACAACAAATGCTTTCCATTTTTAAACATATTTCTATTATTTTTATAGCTCTACTATTTTATAATATTTGCCTCATTGTAAGCAACAATTTCTGGAAAATCAGTCTGTACACTAATGCCTATTGAATTGGGAACAAACATGAGGAACTAAGAGATCTGTGTGCAATTGCAGGACCATGATATTGTTATGATCAGGGAGACATGGTATGAAGGATCATATATCTACAATGTTGAAATGGGTGGAAACAGGCCCTTTACAAAGGACAAGCCAAGATGAGGCAGTGGAGTTGTCCTTTTTGTGGCAGAACACTTGGAATGCATGGAGGCAACAGAGAGTTCATAAACAGGCTTTGAAGAGCCAACCAATGTGAGTGACATTATATTGGATGTCTGCTCTGAGCCACCTGGCAAGGAAGAACAAGTGGATGGGATCTTCTGCAGACAGGTGGAGCTGTGATCAGCTGTACTATTTTCACTACGTGAAAAGTAAAAGATTCTCCATCAAAACCAAACAGCATACAGATCAGCTGACTTTTGGGCCATGGGTAGAAGGAGAATAGCATCATGTTAATTTTGTGCCTTTTTCCCCCTCCTTGCAGATCAGACAAGGTTAGGTAATAAATTCAGTTTCTCTTCAGATACAACATTAAACCACAAGTACATTTCTCAGTGAATAATCTACAGGTGAATAAATTACCTAGGTCTAGTGAGGCACTTGTAAAATATGCAGTGCAAACATGCTCACTTCCCATCAGTTTCTGGGCCAGAGAAACATAAACCTAAGAACTGAACAGGATGGTGAGTGTCAGAGAGAAGTACTGGTTCCCCAGTTTTCTGTTAAAGAACAGGTTTTTTTCAAATCAATGTAGGATAGTATTACACTAATGCATTTTTTTTCTTTTGAGGGTAAATGCCAGTGACAAGAACTAATATTCACCATCATTGTACTAAATTTCCCTGATCACATATGAAATAACCAAAATGTTGCTGGGAATCCTACTGTAGTACAATACCTGCCTCAGCTTTACCACAGCAGTTGATGAATAGAGGTACAATGACAGTAAAAAACATTTTTAGGAACTTTGATGGCAATAGAACAGTGCAATTAGCGTAACATGGAGTATTAACACAGCACCACTGCTGCAAAACGTAGGAGTTAAGTTAGTCACTAGTTGTACTGTTGACATAAATAAGTTAGAAGTGGCGTTAAATGGTTGATATAAATCTACTTTGCTTTTTATTCTCTAAACAGGATGAAGGAAACATGATTATTTACTGTCTCATTTGCAGCAGTTCTTTGTGACCCCTTTCGTACATACTATTTCTGCTACAAGCAGTTTCTCACTTTGAGAAGCACTTAGCACAAATACACTTCAACAGAATAAATTCTTAACAAAATTTATTTTTATGACTCTGTATACATGTATTTTACATGAAATGTCGCACCATAGCAAGAGTTCTAGTTCAAATGTGATAATTGTATATCTGAATACTTCAGACAGACCTTATTTTGACACTTATTTAGTGCTTAACTAACATGTTTCGCTTCTGAAAGTGACAAATGAGTCCCATGAATAAACCACACAAAATCTACCTATTTTATTTACTTCACCCAAGCCACAGTACACATCAGGGAAGTGAAGAATAAAAGAATGAAGTTATAAGATTTAGCTCAAAGCTCTCTTATTAGCTAAGTACAGGTCCAGCTCCTTTTTTAAACTTTGCCATTCACAGTTTAAACTCCTATTACTGGATTACTCATTGCCTTATTGTTTTAGAAGGCATAATGCTCCAAACTCAGAATATTTTCAAGGACTGCAAATACATTATGTGGCAAACAAACAAATTTAAAAAAAATTAAAATGTGTTCTATAATTTCCTAACATTGTTTTTTTTGTCATAATTATCTCCCCAAATCCCTTTAAATCTATTTTATTATTTTTAAATTATTTTAGCATTTTTAATTTCTGTTCCTTATAACTTAGAAACATATACAGTATACATGGCAACTATAAAATCCCTTTTGTTTCTTCACTAGCCTGTAGCTAAAACAATCTAATCCATATTTTAACATTTTTGAGGGTGAATTAGAAATAGGCTAGAATAATGGCAAATTACTAGAGCAGATACAGAAATTACCTAGGGAATTTTACAGGCATTTTTACGCACACACAGAAAAAACCCCTCCACAAACAAACAAAAGTGCCAGAAATTATGAGGAAACCTCAAAACTACAATGCTTCTTATGAAAAATACAAAGATGCTGCATTGGAGAGAACATTCCATTTCTAGGAATAAACCATACAGAAACAATGGAGCATGTTGCTCTAATGAAAAAATTACAGTAGACATAAAGAAAGATTAAGCTGTAGAAGTGAATGAATGGTTCATAGCATCTGGAAACACAGTTTTGTATGTTGCATGCCAGAAAAACATATGCAAAGGCAAATATAATACCTTTTGCATACCTACCTATGGCAGATGGAAAACAATAGAACTCTGGTTGTTACTGTTAAAGTTCAAAAATATAGTTTCTATTCTCTTCACTCCAAAGATTTTTGCTTATAACAAAAAAAAAAAAAATCAAACACTGGGTTCCAGCCACACTCTAAATATATGTGCATGAACTTAATACCTATGCAGGTATTTATTCTGTTAACAGGATACATTTTCCAACAGGTGAATATGCAGCCAGTCGTACTAAAACACAATTGTCAGTCAACTACTGTGCAGTTCAGCTTCTTGCTCTTAGTGTAGCCATTAGGATAGTTCACTATCCAAATACAGAGATGGCACAGTCTGCAGAGGGTTCGTTTCTTATTAGTTTTGTGACTATCAAGCACCATATGAAAAACTGTATGAAAAACTTCATGCTGACACAAGCTTTATAGGGCAAAACAGAAAAAAAAAATCTGCATTTACTTTTATTTTAAGCATTAAAGTTGATTTGCGAATTAAATCTCTTTCCTAACTAGAAAACCTATAAGAATAGAAAGTGTATAATTTGCCATAGCTGATTTACAAACCTCTGATTAAAACTTATCTATCAAAGAAAAAACTGATATCTCACCTATTCCCAAAAGCACGGGGCCACCTTCCATCAACTTACAGTTATCTTGCATTTTCAACTCAATGTCAATTCAAAAAATGTATTTCTTTCCTAGGTTCTGCAAACAGAATATCACTAAATAAGATACAGTTTCAGCATTCTTTATTTTAACTCAGAGGGTAACCAGGAATATTAAGAAAGAATATACATTTTAAAAGCAAGCTATATTTATAAGAAAAGATTACAGAGAGATGAAGGAGGATGATAATTTTTGCAAAGGTGAAGAAAAGAGGTCTTCTTTGTTGCTGCAAAAATGATGTTAGACATGCAGGTACAAGGTACTATCAGTAAGGAGAAAGAGCTTCTGTTTGCTCAGCACGCTGGGGTAACACCAAGAAAGAACTTAGGGATGAACATAAAAAAATTACCAGTAATTAAAGGAACCACTCTTGCACAAACAAGGAAAAACAAACAAAAAGAAAAAACACTCTTCTCCAAATAGAGCATAGCATATGACCAGCTTGAATGGGAAAAAGCTACATTTAATTCACAGCATAACCTCTCCTCATCAGCAAGACCTACAAGCATCTCTACATCACAAACCAACCTCACAAGCTACTGACTTGATGCTTTCCATCAGCACCAGCTGGCAGAAGCGATCTTCTAGGCTTTCCCCTTGGAAGCCTCCAAGGACATATGTTCTTCTGCCCACAACAGTGAACATAATCCTTTCCTACAAACTGGAGCACTCACAGTTAGAATTAATACTTACATACATATCTTACTCTTCTTTTATATAAGTAGCCAGCTGTCTCCAGGATCAAATCTTGCCAGACACTTAAAGGGGATGCAATATTACAAAATTCATTACTGATCTTTGGCATTATCTGCCTTCTGACACCCTTTGTCAACACTAACATGCCCAGCATTTGGGGATTCCAATAAGCTAATAACTAATACCAGTAACTGCTGTTATTAATATCATCAATAACAAGACACATATTCTCCATGTGAATTTCCCCCAATACAAAATACTCTGTGTTCTATACAGTCATATGCCAACAACACTTGATTTTTAAGCTTGTGACATTTTAACATGTAAGATCAGATATTTCATTGTCCGGTTAAGCTAGAAATGCCAAGTCAGTGCAAAAAAATCTCAATGAGACACATTTTTCAGTCCCAGAATACTCAGAGAAAACTAACTTTACTATGTTTTTTAATATATGTGCATGCACACAGACAGTTTTACTTTTACGAAAAGCTATTGCTGCTCAGTACCAGAAGTATTTTATATTTTATATGCATTTATATTAATTTTCTACCTATGAGATATTTTGGACTAATACTAACTAAATATTCTGTCTGCTTTTGACCAAGGAATGCAAGACAGTTGCATTCAGACCTTTTAATTCTTAAAACAATTGTTCTACAGCAGATGGTATATACAGAATGCATTCAATGACCCTAGTGAGGTATGTCATGAATTTGACATTTGTGAGACCCTAAGACCTCACCCTCCCACACACGAAATTTCTATGACAGAGATGCCCTATGTTTGCAAATTATTGTGAGTCTTGGCACATTCAAGTTACAAAACATTGCATTTTCATTTGCAGTCTTAGTTGAACATTTATCATACTTTTCAAAATAAACAAAGGAATACACCATCCACATAAATTTCTTATATTTGTATTTTAAACTATAATGCACAACTAATTTTGACATTAATAAAATCGAGTATTTCACCACATTTTCACTATTCTAGTTGAATATCTGATGCTCAAATGTTTCCTAAAACAGGTATATGTCTAATTATAAGTTTAACTTCAGTGATCTCTTTTGGTTCATAAAATGCTTACTGATTTGACAAGCTTCATGTCTAAATTATTACAAGAAGAAACAAGTTAGTGTTTTAAATGGGAAGGAAATGTTATTCAGCTTCTCTTGATAATTAAAACCAATTTTTCATTAAGCACTACAGCTCTCACAAAAATATGTAAAGTTAATGACAATACCTAGCAAAATGTAGAGCTTGATTATTTCTAATGAAAAATTATGTAAAGAACTGCAATTAAGTCATCGGAAGCATGATTTTGCATAATCATCATGTGGAAAATACTGCAGGGATGATCTTATTCAATATAATCAATGTCATATGTAACTGTTTTGCTTTTGTACCCATTTTAGTATGCTGATGATAAACAATTTCCTTACCATTCTAGAAATGTTTGCCTGTTTATGAAAGAAAATTCGACAACAGGAAAAAATCTAGATGATTGCAATTGACACATTTTTCTAACATAAAAACACTGTTGGTTTTTTAGATTATCTATGACTTCATCTACAAAAATACTCAAGAGATTATGTAATCAGAAGTAATGGTGCAAGGGGAGTGCCAAAAAAGGACTAATACGTAATTGTGCTTAAGCAGCAGTTTACTGTCAATATATCATAATAATGGTTAGAAACCTTTTTTATTTTTAACTTACATATGTAAGGAGGAGGCAAAGAAAACAGCTTGGCATCTAACCTGGACATTTTCATATCTTACCACACAGTTCCTAACATATTGCCCCATGTTTTTGGGAATATATATATTCAGTTTAGAGACAATGTTACATATTATGCATAAATCAGAAAAAAGTCAGATTCAGAAATCAAGTAGGGAATATTCTTTGCAAAAAAACCTGCCAAGAAGCATAGAACAATACCACGAGTTAAATTCTCTTTATTTTCTTCAACTTCTATTTCTATTCATGCTCAACAATCCCATGAAATGTAATAAATATGAACTTGTTGCATAATCATTAATTATAATTAAAAAAAAGAAAGCTCTTCACCACTTTCCATCAATGAATATATGGTTATATATGTAGCATTTCATCATTTCCCACTAACAAATATAATATTTCCATAGTCTAAAGTCTTGTGTTACATTGCCTGGAATGTTCTACGGCTTTATTAAATATATTAACATAAAATATGTTCATGTAATTACATTTTAAAATAAACATTGCGATAAAGATGCATGAATTAGAATCCACCAATATAAATGTTGAGAAAAGTTGTTAATGGTTAAAACTGTTCATGCAGAAGGCAGTGATATTGCAAGAGAAATTTTTTTACTTGCAAGACAGAAAGAAAACATTCACCACTCCAGGTTAAAAATACTCATGCTAAATCTTAAACTCAGACATTTATTCATTAAATAAATCAACAAGAATAATTTTCACTACAAAAGGCCAGAGAGAAAACCAATTCACTCCAATCACTTACAGATCATGTTCTTATTAAACTTGTTTCTACTCACTTTTACATCCTGAAGAAAGTATTTTTGTTGAATATTACAGAATCTTTGCTAGGTGAACTAATAAATCAGGTAGACAATGCAGGTTAAATATCTATCTGCTGAAGCAGGAGATGTAAATGAAAACTAATGGCATGCTAATATTTAGGAAAATCTAAATTTAGCAATCATATTCTACAGTGGTGTAAAAGTGAACTCAGAATTTTAAATTGGTCGAGGTTGGACTAGACCTCATGATCTTCTAGTCCAAATCTTGCTCACTTTGCTCACCTAAAGTCACTTACAACTCCGTGTCTTTTGCAGTGCCAGCAAAAATGAAGACAGAGTATGATATGGGAAGAGTGCTGATAACATCTCAGAGAATCAGACATACCGCTGGTAAGGAATTATTTGAACATGGGTCAGCGTGGACAACTATGAATGGCAGATAGCATCCTCAAAAATGGTGAGACAGAGTAATTTCAGCTGCAAATAATACTTCTAACCAAAACTTGATGTCTAAATGAATGACCACATTGAGGTCAATGTTTGGCAAAAGCCATTGCAGCAGTACATTTATCAAAGGAGATAACTCTTGTTGATTGCCTTGGGGAAAATTATCCTTAATATGCCAAGAACGAGGTATGCAACACAAGTGCTAAACATGAGGAATACGCTAGGCTAACCATTTTAATACTTTGTTTGGAAATAACTGAGTCTTATAAAACACAAAACTGACTGATACGAACCTTTCATGATCTTATATCAACACAAGTTACGACTGATATTTCACTGACAGCAGTGCCATCTTCCATAAAACCCATCTCTGATTAAAACAGCATTGGATCATAATTAGAGTAAGACAATTTAAAAGCAGGTTGGTTTTGCTTCTAATTAAAGAATGTTTGGTATAATTGTTTACCTTGTGGCATTGTTCTTTGTAGGCCCTGATGCTCATCTGTCCAGTGGACTGCTTCCACAGTTAACAATCCTGGCGCCAGTGAATATAGACTTGTTCAAAGCCTGCAGAAAGCACTGGATAACAACAATCCACCCATCTGGATTGTCAACACTAAAGAAGCTGACATCTGCCAGAGTAATTTGGCTGACTCCAATAGGCCCTCATTTATGGGAATTACCAGGCATGCTGGCATAGAGGTACATAATATGTCCAGAAACTTAGCTGATTTCTCCTGGACAGCTTCCATCAGAATCTCCAGTGTGACTGCCATTCTATGCAGTAACTCTTGAAAGCTTTTATAAGTATCTGGCTGTACTTTTGAGTATCAATGGTAGCACAGTCTCTTCTGCAGACAAAGGTAATACACAGTAGAAACCGTATGATTAACAGCCTGCAATTACTCTTCCTCAGAGTCTGTGAGATAGATGTTTCAGTCGTACACAAAATTCACATACTTGGGATGAAAAAGACCTGACTGTAATTGATATAACAGAAACAGGTACAATTTGGTTAGATTGCTGCCATAGATAATAGTAAAGAAAATATCTTCAAGGATACAAGTCACTAAATCATAACATCAATCCTAGACCTTGGATAACAACCACAAACATTGCAAAAATTAAGAGAGCACAATATTTTAATGTTCTGTATACCATAGTGCTAATACCATATGAATGGCTGGAGTTGCATCACAGAAGGGTTTGGGTTGGAAAGGACCTTAAATACCATCTCCTTCCAATCCTTTGTTGCTAACAAGTAGTACAGCCAATGTCAAGGAGAGAAAATACCTGGTGTGTCATTTATAGGTTTTGAATATTACATCACAATAATGGAATTAAAAGAGATAAATCAATTTCTTTGTGCTAGAATGTAGGAGGAGAATCCCAGACCCACTGTATGTGACTCAGCTTACCGTGTGAAAAGTATACTAGAGCCTTTCTGTGTGTAAACACCTCTGACTTTTGTGTTTATTTAAAGAATTGCTTACAAAATAGCATATCTCAAAAATGTACCTCACATCCAGAACAGTGTGAAAATATTTCATGGACTCCTAATCCAACATTATTTTTTCACAAGAAACAAGACTCCAAACAACTGAGACTCATACCCTGTCATGAGAAAAAAACATTAGCAGAAGCAATTCAGATGAAGATGCTTTTTTTAAAAAAGAGCATGAAATGTAAAAACCAAAACAAAACAGATCCTAAATAAAAACTGACATAGTAAAAATCCAGGTAACAAACAACAATTTATTTGGATTTCCACAAAGTGCCAATTTACTACACTTGCTCTGCAAAAAAAAGAAATTGTGGGTAGTATTGGTTTCATTCTTCTTATAACTGCATGTCAATTCTCATCATGCAAACAGACACAGAGGATTCAGCTTAGTACAGGATTCAGAATCTGTACTGACACATGTGGAACACAACTACATCATCAGTAGAATTCATGGATAAGACCTGAGACAATATTGGTAATAACATTCCTTTACTTTATCCAGGCTTCTTTCCTACAATAGCTAAGAGAAGAGCTGCCGCTCCTCTCAAACACGTGAGATCAGTCTTAGGATCACTGTGTACCAGCAAGAGCATTCACTGCCCTTTAAGGGGCTTAGTGCACTAATGGTTCCAGTGACATGGACCAAGAACTTTCAAGAGACAATACTTCTAAAGAAATTTTCCTGCCTTAGTTAGTTGTGCAAAACAAATGACTCACTTCAGTGCTATCAAAACCATATGAACAGTAACACTGAAGAGTAGAAATGGCAGGAATTTTAGCAGGCTTGTCCTGGATAGCCAGCTTCAAAGCCTCTCACAGACATCCTGTACTCATATCTGAATCTCAAAAATTGCAGTTGCACCTCCTGCTTTTTCCTGTATCTTTTCTTGGCTGAAATCCTTTCATCTGCCTGAAAAGAAAAGGGGCCCAGTTTTTCTTGTCCTCTTTATTATTCTCATAAGGAAGTTCCTGCTGTTGGTTGGTTACAGGAAAATTGACTGTGGCTCACCCATAATAATTTGGTGGATTTCTCTCAGAAATGCAAATTTTTACATGAAAATGGAATATTTCAAACTATTTTGGCAGAATATGCATATAAAATTGTACTTGGGTTTGCATAGCCAGGTATTGGTAGTGGTCTACAGGAGTGGCTGCTGTGAGAAGCTGCTGGAAACCTCACACATGTCCAAGGAGGCCAATGCCAGACCACTCCAAGACACACCCACTGCTGTCCAAGGCTGAGCCCCACCAGCAACAGTGTCATACTTAGGAAATGAGAAAAGAACCTCTGCACAACTGCAACTGGAGAGAGGAGTGACAATATGTGAGAGAGACAGCTCTGCAGTCACCCAGGTCAGCGAAGAAGGACAGGGAGGAGGTGCTCCAAGTGCCGCAGAGATTTCCCTGCAGCCCATGGAGGTCCACAGGGAGACAGAGGATCCAGGTTCCAAAGGCAGACTGATGCTAATAAACCTTAAAAAATGACATAAGGATTTAATCTATACTCCAAAGTTCAAAGCTATTACTTGGGTTATGATACTAATAAGCTTCTCTGCTTACAGATTCATTGTGAAGCTAACAGCAGACAAAAATTTGTCTGGTGTAACCAACAGGTCAATGTCTGTAGTTCTGCGGTTCAATTTCTGCCTAGTAGTCTAGCTTTTACACAGCATATCACTACCACCACTTTTTTTTTTCTTAACTAAGAAGCTAATATTGCTTGAGGAATCTTCCTCTTTTCCTCTTTCAACTTTACCGATTAATTTGGCACCCCTTAATAGACCTACATATGGACCATCTTGCAGAAGGTCCTTCAGAAGAAGAAACTTAGTTGTTGGGAAACAGGGACATAGGGTCTAGGAGGAGTTAAATTTTTGTTTTTAACGGTGAAACAAACAGCTCAGTTAATTCTAAACATAGTGTACTGGCAAATAATGCCTACAAGAACAGACCATTTAATTAAATAGAAAGATTTCTAAGAAAGGACAGACACAGAAACCAATATGCTTATCATTAGCTTTCCTAGAAGAAACTATATATACATTGCTCAGCTCTTCTGCTGTACAACTCCTTATAAAATATGTACATTTTTATGCAGTTCTTGCAAATGAAATTCTTAAATGCCTTTCAAAACAAACAGCAGAAAATATTTTTAACTCTGCCCTACTGTGAAATTAATTTATAACAAACAAATGCAATATTTCATTCAATAAATACACAGACCATAATTCAACAAGGGACTGAAATAGATACACCAAATTTCTGCCCAAGATCCAGGGTAACTCACAGTTTGTGGGGTTTCACCCCCACCCTTTTCTTGTACATTCTCCTGACACATTTACAGGAGATGACTTTTAAGTTCTTCAAATATTTAGAGCTATGCTCCTGCACAAGTCCAGAGCTGTCCTGTTCTAAGCAGCATTGTGCCTATTTCATCCTAAATCAACTTAATGATTCTAGGTGACTACTAATTCATCAGGGAGGAACAACAAAACAGTGCTAGGCAAGAGCCTTGATTTCCTACAGCCAATAATTAAGTGTGCTAATTACCTCTTATGTGTCCTGTGAACTGCTGATGCACTCTTTCCATTTTTAGCACAGAGAATCTTCACTTTAACACCTGCTTGTTGGGTTTGGTGGGAGAGGCTTGGAATTAAAACACTGATGTATTTAGATAGACCAATACCCAAGGAGGGGTTAGTATTTCAGATACAACTCAGATTAAAATATGTCTGCTTGCACAATATGTACAAGATCCAAACTAAAAATAAAACAAACAAACCCCAAACCTCCTTTTAAAACCAGAAGTAGTATGCCACTGGGCAAACTAACAATGACCAAGTATTTTTGTGCTATTATAAGATTCACTAAAATTATTTATCATGGTTGCTTAAAGAGTTCCTCCTGCATTGTGAAGCTTTCAATTCTGAGAATAGAAAATAATTGACTTTATACAATATATACCTGCTAACACTAGGCATTAGGTACAAGGAGTTGTACATGGCAGTTACAGTAGCTACAAGATCTAACGAAACTATTACAATTGTTTTGTAAACCATTCCTAGAAGAATTCAAAATAAGTATGAGAGAAATTCCAGGCATATTATCACCTAGATTTTATTTACTCACATATATCACATGATATTTTGGATGTTAAGAGTTCATATTTCATTGTAACTAGATGCAAAGTAGAAGCAAGAAGAATTTCTCAAAATAATTGTTATTGTTCTGAAAGCAATACTGGGTTACTATTTACTATCTCAAAATAGTAGAAAATAGAAAAATAGAAAAAACAATTTCACAAACAATGATAAAATACAGAGGCTGATATAGTAAAATATTTTACATTTTTTACTAAAATTGAAAGCTGCAGAATGAAGAGGAAAAAGTGCAGATATCAGAGTGTTAGGATTCCCAAAGGCATTATCAAGAGTTATACATAACATGTCACAAATCTTCAGGTGTACAAATGTTTTCTGCCTGTTCAGAGCAGTAGATAAGTCATTGAATGTACAGACATATATTACTGATTTCTTGGCAGTCTAATTAGAAGGTTCTACTAATGATCATTAGAATCACCTTAGATCTTCAACAAACCTTGAAAATTAACAACCAGTTCAAGAAGTAGTAGAAGATACTGGGGCAAGTAGCATAGTAGTTTCATATTCTTTCAACAGACATCAGATTATGTCTCAAACAATCAGTAAACTAGACAGACGCTGTAGATGGACTTTCCAAATCATCCAGGTCAGTTGTACTTACTGTAGCTGTGCTTTGTCTTAATGAGAGAAGTGCTTGAAAGTGAGCCCCATGAGACAGACACTGCACAGTTGTGGATGCCAGAGCTTCAGAGAAGCAGAAGCTTGTGTCACATACACCATTACAGGTTTGATAACTTGTTCCCCAACTCTTAATTGATATACCAACATATAAAAAGAAAAGCTTCCTGCCAACACAGTTCTAAAGCACTCCTCTGGTTCTGCCTAGGCTGAGCTAAATGAAAAGTACCTGGAACGGAGCATACATGGATTTTACTTTATTAATTGAACAAAACTGTAGGAATATTTAATGTGAGGGAAAATACAAATTAGCAAAAAAAAGATTGGATGAAAAGTATAAAATCACGTATGATCAACTCTCAAATTTGTCTCCTCTGTAGTCAGAGAATTCAAGTCAAAGAAAACAAAACACTTCAGTTGTCCAGAAGCAAGTATAGGCTCTACAGCAAGGAAATGAAAACAATAATTCTGTTTGTGAGAGATGCTCTCCCTGGAAAGGATTAAATGGACTGTGCTCATTCGGAGAAAAACAGGTACATCAAAAATATTTCTTAGGCAAAATCTGCTTAGTCCAGCATGACATTTTCCCATGAAACTTCTTACCAATAAGTTACTTTGGCAAGGTGGGCACTTTTCCAGGAGGTTTAGCAGTGAACAGTGACCAATTTCCTAGTGGTTTGCCTTGAATAGCAGGATGTTTGGTTCCCTGCACTAAGCTAAAGGATAAACCAACAACAATAAAAACCCACAACCCTCCCCATCCAAAAAAAAAGCCAAAAAACAACGCCTCCCAAAAAACAAAACAAACAAACAATGAAAAAATCCCAAACAACAAAAAACACCACCCCCCGAAACACCAAGAGTACATGGAAACATCTACATTTCTTCCCACAGGGTAGTACATACATTGCAAGGACTTGTTAAATGAAAAACTCAAGTTTACTTTTCTTTCTACATTCTTAGCAAACATATGACTGTGTTATGTTTGTAGCTGAGAAAGGTTCACTTTCAATAAGAAAATACAGACAAATATAGTTATTTAGGTATTAATAAACTTTTCTAGACGTTAACTCTGAATAATGCAACCTGATAAAATGGACATCAAAACACAAATTAAAGATTTCAGGTCTAACACGGTATCAGTCTAAGCTATCATCGAATTTCGCGATATTCAGCTCTCTAGTGAATCAAGTTTTGATCAAAAGCTACGATACATCACACCTTTACAACAGTCCTGCTTATTTATGTAGATTAGTTCCTTTTCTTAAAGGACGCGGAGGCAAGGCTTTATAAACAACACAAATGGACATCACTTTCTGTGAACTTTGTTATACTGATCCACCAAAAGGAACTAATCTTTCTAAAAACATACAAAGAAACAAATTATCCATGACAAAGAAATGTTTTAGTTCTAAACAACAGATGGGATTAGAAGGATTATAGAAAAGGTTACTCCTTAATATGAGTCATTTTAAAAGAATGAACTCATCAGCCACTGAAGTAGTTTCCATTCAACCTGTAAAATATATAAAGTGGGCACAAATGGAAAATGCATCAATTTACAATTGGAAAAGCTTTCTGAAAATCTGAGAAGTGCCGAACTTCTATGCAAGAACTAAATAACTAAAAATGTGCATCACATCATACATGTTAATGCTCTCTCTTCTCTCTCTTTTTTCTCAAGGTTTTCTACTCTCAGTTGCAAAATCTCTGCAAGAGATAGATGATGAAGATATGTTGCTAGCTACATTACATCTAGGAAAAACTCTACGAAATGGAGATAAAACTGTGAACAGAGGAGCTATACCTTTGCTGAAACATTATAAAACTGACGACAACAGTGTTTTCAATGAAAAGAATGATGGAAACATGAAGTTTTTGGTGAGTTCAGTTTTACATTTTGGTTTAATTGTAAAATGGAAATGTATGTATACCCCGTTAGAAAATAAGTACAATAATTTAAAGCAATATCGTGGTATATATACAAAAATATCAGTTTAACATACCAGTCAAGAAAAAATGTTCAACTGTATATATATCTAATGCCAAGAGTCTAAATGTGTAACTTGGACAGTTGAATTAAATCTGGCTTTTACAGCTAGTAGCCAAAACTTGAGGGGGGGTTGTGGGGGCGAAGCCTATATTTATGTTTTATCAGCATGTACCTATATGCAGCAACAGTTTTTTAACTTTGCCAAACATGAGACTTGTTATTTCATTATGCCAAATAAACAGTTTTGGCCAAAGTTGTAAAGCAGGTCATTACTTTTAAGATGCAATGTTAAAACATAAAATTATTTCACTGCTGAAGTATAAAGTACAAAATGTGAATACAACTGACTTTAAATGAAGACAAACCTCTTGTTTTCCCTCAAAACAGGACAAAGGTTCCAGACATGATTTCTTAAATCACGTTATGCCCATCAACTTAGGTAGAAACCAACTACCTTATCCTGCACTGAAGGGAGCCATGGCTTTTCCAGCTGACACTGAAATTCAAAATATTGAGTCAATACAGGAAAGAGAGACCACAGATGAAGAAAATTCAGCTAAATTCCCTATAGGAAGAAGAGATTTTGACAGTAAATATATTTTATTTTTACACAAAAAATTATTTCATTCTGGTAAAGTACAGTGCAATGTCAATACAGTAATTTGATAAAGGTTCATTTAGAAACTCCAGGTCTGTTACGATTTGGTGCACAGGGGAGGGAGCATTTGTTAAATTAGTATTTCCAAAGGCCATAAGAATCCTAGTTCTTTGATGATTTAAAGTTTCCCATTTTTTTTCTCCTGTAGTCCTCAGGTGTATGCTGGGAAGAGTCTATCGACCCTGTTGGAATGTGTGAAAACTACTGATCTACACCACCTTCTTTGAAGATTAAGCTTTTTATTGTGAATTTAATGTAATTTGAAGCTACTGAGTTTTAGTGCGGCTATACAGATGCATTCAAAAATAATTTCCCATCACACTGTAGAGGGATACATAATTCATTACCAAAAATAGCATAGTGAAATACTTACAATATATTGTTATTCAAAAATAAAAGGCTTCAGCATAATCCAGATTTGTAAGAAGTTGTCTAATATTATACACAATCTGATTTCAATCATTTGAATATGAAAGGAATTAATTCATTACTTTTCACCCCTTTTCTTGCAAAAATTTTACAACTGTCAACATACCACGTATGTGAAAACAAAAACTTACATTTGAAAAAAGTGAGTTAGTTTTGCCTGACCAGCAATCAACTTATTCTTACTTGCAGTTTTGGTCTGTTTTCTTTTTCCACCGATTTTGCTGTCCAATTCCTTCTGAGAGTTGTTTGAAGTCTTAAGTCTTTTAGCATTTTTTTGCAAAGATGGTTCACTTTCCTTGTCACAGACTACTTTGTCATTATTCAAATCCATCTGTTCCTTCTCAGAGTTCTTGTTCCTTGGCTGACAACTCAGCTTTCCCATTTCTGTACAACTTCTAGTCTGGTGAACACTTTCAGAAATAGTTCCAAGCACTGGTACATCAAGACATGAATTTGTACCTTCTGTCACGTAAGAATATCAAAAACATATGTGAAGAAATAAAAAGTTACCTGGGAATGTATATCCTTTTTCTGTGAGGACTGCCATGCTATTTTTTTAAAATCAAAACTAGTGTTTTATCAATAAAACAAAGCTATGCTGGTCATTGCAATTACAGTTACTACGTGTACATAAGTGCACCTCCAAATTAAAATTACATTGCTTAAAAATACGTAACAGCAACTAACTTGGGGAAGGGCATTTATAACTTTAAGATTTTGGCAGAGAGGGTTAAAGGGCATAGAAATTTTATATATTATACAGTTTGTAGTGCAGTAAAGAAAATTTTCCCCCCTTTCAATGGCAAAAATACAAATTTCACTTGACTTACTTCTGCAAAATAAGAACAAATACTATATAATACATGCAACACAATTTCTTTACCCCAAGCTAGCATCAACACGTTTTTCAAACATTTATACTCTCAAAGCATTAGTACAATTCTAATGCAAAAATATTTAACTGCCATACATAGAACAATGAGACATTTTTGGTTTTTTCTTGAAATATTTATGCTGAGTGCTACTAAAGGCTTTTTAGATTACATTTGAAGTATTACCTATCACATTTACTTATTCTCTCCTACCACAGCTTACCTTTGCATTTTCCAGCTTTTAAATGTTGCTTTGGTGCAGGATGTTTGCGGGTTAGAATTGCAAGGGAACGCTGACCACTCCTTTCACTCAAATCATTTTTATATGTACAGGCAAACTGGGATTTAATTGAAGATTGCTTCATCTGAAAATACAAATCTGCAATTAGATTTTATTATTTACAAAAGTGAAAGACAACACCTAAAAGACTAGTAAAATAATAAGCTTTCCCATTCTTTTCACATAAAATACCAAAAACATGAGTAGGTTCACATTAAAAAAAAGAAAATTAAGTGTTCAGTTACAAAGTGTAAGGGCTTTCAAGAATAATCATATACTATTCTACCAAAAGTCCTGAAGTTATTCACCAATTTTTTCAACTCTTTCAGAAAGTTACACTTCAACTCTCAGAGCTTCAACTTAAGGTTTTCTAAGTTAGGCCCATCTTCCAATAGGCTGCAGACTCCACTGTTTGAGTAGGTGTCATAGCTACTACAGTCAATTTTCATACTTCTACAGGTCATCATCTTGGAGACATCTGGTCACAAATGCCAAGTATAGGATAAGTCTCTCCATTTAACCAATTTATACATAGAGGAAAGAATAGCAGCAACACAAGCTGAATGACAGATAATATGAACTAAGCTTCACTATACATACACCTAAAAGAGGAATACAAAGTACTATTTCAGATTTCCTATTTATTCACAAAATGAAGTGATTTCACCATTGAATGCCAACATCTAACTTCACATTTGTCAAACCATACCCATTTAGTGTAAGTTGACAGAAATCTACAGTATTGGAGAACTCTTCTGTAATCTGGTTCTGCATGCTCATCTCCACTTCCTAATCTTAGAAGCAGGAAACCCTCATAGCACAGGTAAATCAAATATTTGGCTCAAATATAACATATTGAATAATTTTTTTTCAGTATATCCATATATAATGGAATTAGTGGGTACAGGTCAAGCTCCCACAGTTTACTCTCAAGCTATAGCTTCACATCAGCTTAGAATTTCAGGTCAAGCTTTGCACTTCCTGTACCACTGATCATAAATGCTATAGGTTCTGCAAGACACATGTGCCAGAGACTATTGTCCAAACACTTCTTGAACTCTGTCAGGCTTGGTGCTGTGACCACCGCCCTGAGGAGCCTGTTCCAGTGCCTAATCAATGTCCAGCTGTAGAACTTTTTCCCAATAGCCAACCTAACCCCTCCAAAAAGCTATCAGACCATTTCTCAGGTCTTATTGCTGGTCACTTTGGAGAAGAGATCCATGTCTGCTCCTCCTCTTCCCTTTGTGAGGGAGGTGTAGATTGTGTATGTCATTATACTCTTTATACTCTTTTCAGAAAGTGAAGGAAAGAGCAGCTCTCTAGTTTAAATTTGATCAACATTGTACAATTACAATGTTAAGTAAGGGACTTACATTTCCTTTAAGCATAAAGTTATTGTAATAGGAATGAAAAATATTTTCCTGTATTTGACATGTTTCTGAAAAACTTCATCTCAATCCTTTACAAATGCCTCAATTCTCAATTATTGTTCAGTATGACACACATCAGAAGTTACACAACAATGACTTGCATAACTTTTTATCATATATTCATACTGAAATAGGCAAATAAGCTACAATTTTGCTAAGTTGATGAATCTATAATAAATACAGCATGAAGAACATAAAATTTGAGCAAGAAAGTCTGATAGTTATCATTCTATAACCAACAATAAACCCAGGGGGTTTTCATGAATATCTGGGTTTCTTTTTACCACTCCCATCCGAGACTTCACTAACTCAGTTTGCAAGGATAGAATATGGGGAGTCAAAGGACAGGAAGTCAAGCTCCAATACTGAAAGACCTGCAGCATAAACTCATCTGTGTTTCAGTTTCACTAAAGCTTGAAATATGCCTCAAAACTCCACTCTATGGTATCACATACCATTTAGTCATTTGCAAACAGTACACAAAGCTCTACCAAATCAGACTGTTGATGCCAGTGCTAATCTAGAGGACATATGTAGTGTGAGACAACTTGTTGAAGCAGTCCAACTTTTCAACTAGTCTAGGAATTTATATTGACTAGTAAAAAGAACTGTATTACATCGGGTCAGGTAGCAATAAGCAAATTTTAACAGCCTGAAGGCAGCACAAAGGAGCACAAGTCTAGTGCTGAATTAGGAAGTAGAGCTTCACTGAAATGTACTAAAGAAGAAAGGTTCCTAAAATTTACTTGAGCACACAATGAAGCCTGTCAACACCTTAAAAAGGATCTTAGGAAAAAAAAATCTTGGGAAAAAAGCTCTTTGAGTTTTTACAATAAATTCCCTAAAATTCACTGCCTTAAGAGCACGACTTCAATGACCCACAACTCTGGGAGATAAAAAGTATTGGGAGATCAGTTTGCACACAACACAACTGAGCAGTTGCACACAAATGGCATGCAACAAACTCAGACTTAGTAACTTCTGTCCTTTTCACAAGCAAGTGGGATGCTGCTGTTATCCTTATACAAAGAAAGAAATTCTGCTGCATTTCAGAAAAAAAAAGAGTTCAATTACCACTGTTCAGGTGGAAGAAAGTATGGTAGAATTTAAGACAGTGTTTCAGCACAAGTAGGTCAATTAGGAGTCCTAAGAATTAGATAAAGCAGTACTTTCTCCCACCTTGACATCTGTATCTAGAGACATTCTTCAGTTGTTTGGGATGCCCATATAAAACATTCACTTTTATGTGAAATATTAATGGTGCATGCTCTATTTATTTCTAAAAGTTAGATTATAATCTGTTCCAGATCTCCCTCCAGCATCTGCATACAGACAGTACTGCCAATATTTAGTCACTAAGAATGTTGAGATTTGGTTTTTATACACTGGAATGGCATAATAGATTTTGAAAACCTACATCAGTAACAACAAACACATGTTTTTATTTTCTATCCAAACAACCAGAGTACTATTTGGAAGAGAAAAAGAGATAAAAAGAAAATTTATTTTCTCCACCCTTACCCCTGGCCTTTTAGGAAAAAATATTCAAGGTAAGCTGAAAGAGAAAGTTGAAAAAGGGAAAAGAGTGCAAAGGGGAGAGTAACAAAACAATAAATGATATCACTGCCAAACCAGGGCATTATGTTATTCAAAAAATATCCTGAATAGCTCAGGTAATAGCAAGCTTCTATGGTACTGAAACTATCAATTTTTTTTTTTAACATGATATGGGTACCAGCCTTTTGCTGTCCCAAAATAACCTGCTACTGTTTTGAGAATATAAACCTCAAATCACCTCATTATTGGCTTTCAAACAAAACTCACAGCTATGGATACTAAATAAAGTAGTTTAGGGGTCTTGGAGAAATAAAAATTGTATTTTCTACACAAATGTGGTTTATAACTGACACCAAGTCTTTCTTCAGATTTTGTGCTGAACATATAACCTTTTCCTCCCCTTCACTTCTCTCCTCTACTAAACCACTAGTCATTTTGGTGTTCTTCATAACTGTATCTCACTCCAGAAATAAATATTTCTTGCTGCAATAGATGAGACTACTACCTGAGGTAGATTGTTTCATATTACTATGAATTTTCTGTTCACAATTTATAGTGGGCATACAGAAAACTCTTGATAACTTCCTGTCGATAGTTTTCCAAGTCACAGTTTATTTGTACTGGAATCACAAATAGGCAAAATAATTCTCTCAAGTAACAGCATTTAGAGAACTAAGCAATGAAAAATAACAGCAGTGCATGAAGCTAGATATTAAGTCATTTTATAGAGACATGAGAAAGGCAGACCAGGATTTTTGCTTTGTGGAGCTTTTTTCTTGGAAGGGTTTCTATACACAGTAAAATTACAATGAACTTCAAGTATGCCAAGATTTGTTAGAGTTCTTAAGCCACAAATTCTTCTTAAAACTAAAACTACAGCTACGTTCCCAATTGGAGGGAAATAGTGCCTCATATAGGAAAGGTTGTCTCTGGTTACATTAAGAAAAAAACATGCCAAACTACTGAAAGTCCTTGCAGCTGTTTCAAGGTAAGTGTGTTAAGAACACAGCAGAATTTCTAAAACAATATATCAAAAGGCCAAAACAATCTTAAGGTTACAAAAAAAGATCTGCTCCTCTCTCATCTATTGCATACTCACAGCCTAATAACTTTTGTTCTTCTCAATTTCTAAAGTTCTCAGTTTCACCCAGCCCCCATTAGTTCAGGAACATTATTTCACCTATAACTTGAAAATCTCAATAATATTTTGCAGTGCAGAAGAAAGATGAAAATCTTATTATGCAACTTTTTTGTTGTCCTAAGTTGCTCTTCAACCTAAACAGAGCAGATTATTGTAACAGTCTGTCCATTCCCCTTGCACACCACTAAGCAGAACTTAAATAACCCCATTGAAACCAACAAAATAAGTAGTCAAATAATAGGATATCTACTCATTTCATATACATAGAAGTATGATTCAAAGAAGCAGACATAAGGCTGGATGGATGAATCCTTTTCAGATAAAGTAACTCTCTCCTGTGGCAGTGTGTGTGGCTAAAGCCACAGCATGCAAGCCTCGACACTGGTGGAAGAGGGCTCAGCACACAGGCCTCTGAGACAGCTGTTCTGATTAGGGTGACACTGTTACCCAATCCATGATTCCTTTTGGTGGCCGTTTGCATACATTGTTTCCATTGGTTTATCACTCAGTTATGTAATGTTCCATATTTGGTCATGTTCTAGTAAGTTCTTGTCTCCTCAGTTACTCATTGGTTATATTGTAATTTCTGTTCCCCCATTGGCTGTATCCCCTCTCCCTTTCCCTATATAAACCCCTTTCAATCCCTGAGCTGGGTTCTTTGCTCCGGACCCTTCAGCTCACCTGGACCCCTGTTCCTGCTTCTGCTCCTGGACCCTTCCCTGGACCCCCTCCTGCTGCCCTGCCCTGAATAAAAGAGCTGAAATCACCAGACAAAGGCCCCTCCTTGGTCTTTGTTCTCGCCGACCCGCCGAAGACCACCGGGCTATGGGCAATCCTGCTCAGCAGAGGAGCCGGCACTGTCCAGCCAGGCCCGGCCGGAACCCTGCTTGGGGGAGAAGTGCTGCAGCTTGGCAGCCAGCCCCCCGTACCACCAGGGAAAGCCAGTGTGGGACGCCGTGCGCCCTCGGGCCTCTCCCCAGCCCTCGGCAGAGCGCGTCCACAGCAGCGCGGCTACACTCTCCTGTCCAATTAAACTTCCTACATATTTCTGTAAAGCAAAAAGGAGTGATAAGGACAGCTGACAAGAGATATAACTCAACAAATGTTCCACAGACCTTTCTGAATTAAAGACTCCTTCTACAAAATACCATTCACCAGAACTCACTTCACTTAAACAACAGATAAACTTCAAACTAAATTGTCTCTCAAAGGAAGACTGAGTTTCATATTCTTATTCTTACCTACTTCTTCTAGAGGAAACGAAACAATGCAACATGATTGTTCCCCAGGCTTCTTTCTCACCAAGGAATAAGAGCAACAGCTTTGCTTCCTAACAAATGCCATTATAGTTAGGTGATCTTTCTGCACTTCTTCCAGTATTTAATGAGGATTGAAAGAAAAAATATTTCTTTGTCATTCACTGTTGCCAGGAATTTGTTTTGGCACAATGGAAATATCCACAGATTTATTTTATTTTTGAACACCAATTCCAGTTCATAGCTACCTGTTTACTTTATCCATTGTCCTTATTTTTAGATACTAAAACACATACACATGATGATGTGCCCTAGGTCTAAACACTATCAGTCTGCATTCCTCCATGTAATTCCAGAAAGTTGAGAGATCAGTTCCTGTTAAGGGTGGAGAGGGCATAGCAATTTTTTCTCTCTTGGTTTTGTTAAATTTTATTTTTAATTTAGTTTTTTGGGTTTTTGTTTGTTTGGGTTTTTTTTTTTTTTTTGCTTTCTAGATTTTCCTAAATTTCTTTATTCAACACATACATGTTGATGGAACTCTGCATCCAACCAAACAAATCACCACTACTGTGTTTTTCTTCCCCTCTCAAATATCAAGGAAAAGGAGACTTTTACAGGACAAGTTCTAATGAGAGATCATTGATTTATACCATGGACTAACCATCTAACACCTATCAGAGGCAGCATGGTAAAAAGATCCTTAGGGCAATATTTTGGAACTAAAGCTACCATCACACATGTGGCAAAAGAAAACTTCTCTGAAGAATCACAGATACTGACAAGAAACATCATATTGCTATTCTCTTATTCAAAAAACAAGTGTCTGGTATCTCTTCTGAATCTATTGTTAACATGAGTGCACTATGCATAATAAAATACATAACTGTGAATTTTACAAACAACCTCTACATGTTTCAAGATGGTTGCATGGAATAATGATGGAGACTGACACACATTGTAAGAAGGTGGTAAATATTACTACAGCACTTGAGATCTATAGTCATGGACAAGGAATTTCTTTGTGCTATGTGCTGTACAGCAAGGACAGAACCAAATTTATTTCTACCAAGAGACATTACAATCCAAGACAAGAAATATATGGACTCTCAGAGAAGGGAATTGAAATTAGTCACTCTAATGGGCACCCATCTCAGCACAAAGTTTTGAGGAGAGGTTGATTTAAAGGTACTGAAAAAGGTTTTAAAGAAGTGTAATGAGTTCTGCAGATAGCTATAAGAAATCCCTTCAGCCATAAGAAACAGTATAAAAGACAGCTAAAAGGGTTCATCTGAAAATTAACACATGAATAACAAAGACTGGTATTGCAGGTTGAATATAAGCAAGGACAGATGAAAGCAGCAAGTTGGAGGTAATCAATGGACTTGGACAGACAGGAACAAGTGTTTATATGTACTGCAACTTACAGGAACAGACTGAGATACAAACAGTAGGATGCCATTTAGTGTCTAATCACTTTCATAACAACTCTTTGTACAACAATCCCAGTAAAGAAAGGTAGGCCTAAAGTTCCAGCTATCAAGTCCAAGAGAAACACAAAGCAGCACATCAAAAATAAAACAAACATTTAATAAACTACATTTGAGTAGATATACAGATAGAGAAAAATCTTCCAGAGGTATCATGGAGTAAAAAAATAACATGTACAATTCCATCTTCAGTATTAAATATAACAGGAAAGACAGACCTACCACCTCAAAAGCAGAGCTGGGCATCCACTGGATCATAGAGAATTAAAAGATGTCAATTTTGACACAAAGGACAATTAGGTCAGTTGCAGATCTGTGAACTATTGATAGATGAACTTCTGTTTGTAGATGTATTCAGTCACAAAGAAAGTACAAAAAGAGAAGAGAAAGACTGGGATCTAAAAATGTCTTCAAAAAAAGAAAAGGAAAGAATAGAAACATGCAAAAGAAACTGTAGAAATTGCTAGAAAAGTAGAGAGAAAAAAACAGAAGATAAAATGAAAGATCAACCTTTTAAGGAAAAGTAGGATTTTACGTGAGAGGACAAAGACCAAATATGAATGGCAGAGAACCAAGTTTTAGTTACAAAGGTCATTATTTGTTTGGCAACCATTATTTTAGATGACTCAAAGGAGAAACATACGAATATCAGAAGAATAATTCCACACTTCATGGGAACATAGTGTAGTTTAGATGGCAATGTTTGGCTGATACATAGAAAATAGAATTGCAAACAGGATGTGAAACACTCAGACCTCATCTTGAGTAAGAGGACTCTATGCTGATACATAACTTAGGAAGATTTACACTCTGAACTTCATAATTTTTATTTTCACTTTTGTAAATGGAAAAACATCTTGAGCTATTTGGCCTCAGTTCCATGCTGTACATGGCCTCGCTGGTACACTAGGATACAATGGAAGAAAGCCATCAAGAAGACTGATTGTGATTACTAGAGGCAGTTAAGCAGCCTCAGTGTTACTCTAAGATATGAATTGTATAGCCCCAAGCAGCTATTCAGTTCAGCAGGTCAATCATATTAACAGCCACAATGCTAAAGTAGTGAAGAGAGTTCACCAAAGATTTAACCTAGAAAAGATAACACTAAGTAAGACTTACAGTCTTCTAAGATGCCAAAGAAAGTTTAGCAGTGTGAATGACAGACTTTAGACCTGCTGCTTGTCCTCTTTGCATTTTAGTTTCCATAAGACAAAAGGTAATTTATATTCCAGTATAGTATTCCTCAATTATTTTAGGAACCACATTAGGCAAGCATCAAAATCAGTTCTAGAAGTCTTCTAGAAGACATCAAAAAGTCTTGGCTAAAACCAGATGTTTCATTCTATTTTGCTACAGGTACATTCTATTACATCAATCACAGTGGAGTAAGAGGACGACAAGTATTGCATTAACAATGATCATAGGAGTCACAAAACACTTATCAGAGTCAGGCACTGCAAAAGCAGCACAGCAGACTATCATGATGAACTTTTGCTCCTGAAGTAGATTCATTGAACTTTTTAGAGATCTCTGAAAAAACTACTATTTCCACAGAAATTATAGTAGCTAATCTGGTATTTTTCAGCAGGAAAAAGTTGTTTTAAAAAATGTTAAAATAGTTTCATAATATGAATCAGTCTCGACATATTTTTGCTTGTTTCTGTCAAAAACATTGTATGTTTCCAGCAAATATTTCAAATGTGCTAGGTAATTACTTTTAGATAATAATTTTTGCACTTTGATATTGACCACAGCTGTTCCTGGATCTCATTACAAAAATTCCATTTAGATAAGGAAATGATATATGTCAACATTTTATGCAAACACCATGACACACTTTTGCTATTTGATGAGTAAACCTGCAATTTAAATATCTTGTTTACATAACATTAATACAAAGATCCTTTATCAATCTTCCATAATTTGCCTATGAGTTTTAAACTAAATTTCACCATAATCAGTGCATGTACCCAAAACGTCCATCATCAACCCAATCCCAAAAAAAAAGAAGTCAGAAAGAAGTTGAAGTATATTTAAAATGCATGCTGGAAATACTGGCAGTGCTTTACATATTCATGCCTTCCTACTTTGTTTACATGCACTACATGTTCAAGTTTACCTCCTGTCCAATGACAAAGATATTTTCCATTGTGCTGTTCTAGAACTAATTTTGATGGCTTAAAACACCTCTTCCTTAAATACTAATTAGATTTTTGTTCTTACACACTGTCAGGACTAAGTTTGTAAAAATTATACCACTACTTTTATTTAACTTTCCGTTGAAACACTACAGTTGAAACAAGCTCTGCCATCCATAGTCCCACCATTCAAGTTCAGCAATTTTGAAGAAGAAAAAGACTGTAAAATGCAATACATTGAAAGATAGCAATTTTTGGACACATTGAGATTGTTCTTTTGAATAATGCCCTTGCACAATACCAACATGCTCCTGGCAAACTTCCATTTCTTCTACAAAAAACACATAATAGAATCTTTATTTCATTGTTCACAGAGCAATATTATGGAAATGTCCTCATATTGGTACAAATAAAAAGCATAAAAAGGAAGAAGCAATGAAAATGTCATTATTACACTTTTACAATGCCTATTTTATCAGAACTGAAATCAGGTGCCTGGCATTCAGTTTTATCTCTGTTTCCAGATAGCTTGTTTTATTTCTATGGTCCTGAAACACACAGATAGGCTTTAAAATTAAAAGTACTTCCTAACGAAGATTTCTTAACAGAGTTATACTGAATTAATCTGTATCTCTTCGTTTCCCTTTCTTTTCTGGAATTTTAGATATATTCATTCATATTACAATACTGCTTATGTTGGGCCAATTACCACAAGTTAATCACAATTACATTCTTTAGCTATGGAATAAAATTCTCAAATACCTGTCTGAAATGTAACACTTTTCATTTTATCACTATTATTAAAGTGCCTCTATAGTTGCATAGCAATTCCTACACAGTACCTTAATCACTTTTTCATCCATAGATTTCTGAATACGTTGCCTAAGAGGTTTTGGAGAAGATCCACTGGATTGTTTTGGAGAGCTGTATTAAAAAGAGATAAGAAGCATTTAGTACATGTAAAAGCAATTAATCAAGAAAAATTGTTGCCATACCAAGTTCCTCAGAAACAAGAAGGCAAATACCTACACTCTCCAAGCTTTACTTTGTTTACTACCTAAGTAACCACACTATTACAACTGAAGAGCACATAAAGAAACCAAGTCTACAGTTCCAACTTCTGGTACTCATTTTGCAGTATGTTTACAATATTGTAGCTCTGTAGACACAATATTACTATTAAAATGATGATGATGCTGGTGAAGACTGTCCGAGCCACCATTCTAGTTATAACCCCTTGAATAGCACCTGGTTGATATTCAATATAATTTTCCTCACATTTACAGAATGCTCAGTAGAAATACTCTCACAAAAGGTTTCCACCCTCTTATATTTAATTATGCAAATAGCTACATACATCAATGAAAAAGATTTTATGCCTATAATACAAAAGATTAATTATGCATATAAAGGGGTTTTTTTTGGTCTTGAATTAAGAACAAGTCTATGCATTTGTAAATAATTACTTCCCTGTTTAAGCTCATGGAACATCTATGTGTGTATGAGCACAGGTTTTCAACAGTAATTTATTCTTTATTTTATTTATTTAGCTCCTTTTATCCAATTTTTCCATAAATAAAATTTGGTTTAATAACATTTGGTTTATTTAGCTAATTCTTTATTTTATTTATTTCTAGTTGTCTGTGGTGCAAAATTTCTGCATGGCTGTGCAATGGTTCTGCTATTTCATTTGCCAAAATATGTAGCTTCAAAATAGCTTCATCCTGTTACTTTCTACACTATTGTTCTGGTTCATTAATCCTCTTTGTAACCCATAATGTCAAAATCCTCAGCATCCGGTTTTCTTCAACAACTGATGATTCCTCAGGACCAGTTACCAATTAAATCACTACTGCTTCTTCAGTGCATGGATAAATGAGTTTCCTTGTCAGTGCCCACAAAAATGGGTTTTTAAAAGTCCTTCATGGAGCTTGTGCAGCCCAGAAACGTACTATCTCAAAACCTCCATGTCACAAAAGTATCTTGAAGATACAGAAAACGCAAATGAAGAGGTAGACTACTTTTGAAAACACAAGACTGTTCTAAAGGTTCCTTTACACCTTGTCTCACAGCAGACTGCACTTTGGTTATTTGCTTTGTGCAAGTAATGTCAATGCTTTGTTAGACACTTAGATCCTTAAAAAAAGCCCAAACAAAATAACACAAGATAAGCAATGTCCTAATACTCACCTGAAGAGTGTCAAAACAGAGGGGATTCCAAACAAATTTAAGCTTCCATTGTCATATAACAGATCAGCTTTGTTCTGGATAGGAGGATTCACAGCTTCTTCATCCAGAAGAACTAACAAGACCTTTATTGTGTCTCTGCCACAATATGCAGTGCCATGATTTATGGAATGCAATTTTGGCTGAAAGCAGATAAAAAAAAGAACATAAAACAGGAAAGCTGAACAAGCCAGACCAAGAGCTCACCTGCAAAAGCAACTCACACCAGCAGAAGGTGTGAAAAACCCCTCTTTCCCTTTTGCAGTGAGCATCTATAGAGACCCTCTCCATGGGAAAGCTTTTCTCATCCCAAGCAATTAGTAGAGTTTAGATGTCTGCCAGCTACAGGTATACTGATGAGCAAGACACACAGAAAAATATAAAAATCTGTGATGAAACTGTGCAGCAGAAATGAGCATACTATTTTCTGGTACACAAATACACTCTTGTGAAGTCCAACCACTCTGACTAACTGAATCTGCTAAAGCAGTTGGTTAAAAGTGAGATTTCCATCAAGATTTGACAACAGAGGTATTTGGCACAATTTCCTGTTGTTTGGGTGAATTCCTCATGATTTTCCACAGGAATAAAGAATTCCTTAAAGAAAAAAAAAAACAATCCACATCTGGAAGTGCTCAGTGCAACAGTCAGCAGTACAGATGGAGAAATCCATAGCCACTATGGGACTATAAGAATTACAAGTTTGCTATATTTTTCTTCTAGGAATTCTTTCTCTAGGAATTCCATAAAGAAACTTAGGGCTTAACACACAGTAGTAGTTTGGGGTTTTTTTTACACTATAGGCTTTCTTATTTACTAATACACAGAAACATTCAATACTCTGACTATATTCTGAAGGACAAGACAAGCAATGAACTGCATTTATCTAATCAGTTAACTGCTTTTAAACACAGTCTTGAAAAGATCAAATTCTATTTTTCTCTCTATTTGATTACATCAATTAGTGTATGTAGCTTTCAAGAAACCATAGCAACACATGTCAGTCAGCTACTATAAGTTATAATCAATAGCTAGAAATAGCAATTACAGAAATGGCTGTTACTTGGCTTTATAGAATTGGCCTATTTCAGTACCATTTAATTTCCTCAAATTTTATTCTGAACCTCTTCAGTCATTACATCATCATAACATAGATTTTTATTACATACCATGTGTGTCTTGGTGAAATTGTCTTAACGACAAAAGTACAAATTCAGCATCATCTTGACTTATTATACACAAAGGAAAAGAAATAATCTTTAGAAAATAACATAACCTCGTAACTACCAAAAAAATAATTGTCAGAAATCCCAAGTACTACAACAATAGTGATTCTGTGTACTAACCATGGACAAAAATCCTATTGCGCAATAGCAAAATAAGAATTCTAGGTAAGACAACAATCCCTGCAATTAAAAAATCATGTTTATAAGTATGCTTAAAACCATGAATCAAATTATTTTTTAAAATAAAATAGTTGCTCAGTCTTTCAAGGGTAGTGATCATTAGCTACTCCAGACTATTCTGGGTAGTTCCAGAAACACCAGTCAGATTCCATTTACAGTAGTAATTTTCTTAGGAAGAAATTAATCATAATTCCTATTAGTCACTCATGCAGGCTTCAACACGAAGTAGTGCTTCCTGCAGCCTAAAGTAATACCTACTCCTGGAGCTCCAGATTCTCATAAACAAGTACTTGCAGGAAAAATTAGCAATGATGGAAGAAAACTGCCACTGCCAGCAGAAAAACAAATATTTTTCTATCAAAGTAACTCTTTTCAGGCACATTATATGAGGAAGCAGCCTTCCCAGGAGCTAGTGGAAGCATAATTTTCACTTCTGTAGTTAAGATCATCTTTTAAATTTGCACTCAAAGAAATTATTCAATCTATTGCAAAGGAAAAAACATCCTATCAAAACCAAAACTTATTGTGACTACAGATAATTTTTTCCAAAAAATTACAGCATCAGGGTTTGAGGGTTTCTTTAAGTGAAAACCAAAACACAAAAAACCCAAGCTCTTTGTAAAAATCAGCCCAAAGCATTAATGTTTGCTGTGCTGAGACCTTAGTGGAACAATACAGATACTCTAATTTTTTTATAGAGCTCAAATTAATTTGGAAAACTTATGGAATTTTTTCAATTTTGCTTTCCTTTTTCATTACAAATAGTAACCTACCCCTTTACATGTTGAGTAAAATGTTCTTCCACACCAAGCTTCACTAAAATATGCTATTTGATATCATTGTCTTAACATTCGTCTAAGCTTCCTTTACCACTCATCTTTGTGAATCATATATTTAAGAATAATTGTTAAACTAGACACTCATCACACAGAGACTTCATTTACCTCAACAAAAAATTCCCCACAGCTAAACCAAAATAACAAACACAACACTGACAAACAATTTACACCCCTCATCCCTTCACAATTACAAAACCTCCAAATTTCCCCATACTTAGTCTGTTCTCTACCAATGTTCAGTCTACATTTTGGTCATTACCTCTCTCAACTACTGTCCTTGTCTCTAATTCCTCAGGCCCACACTGGGCACCACAAAGGTTTGTGGTGGCTGACCCTGTCTGGCTGCCAGGTGCTTGCCAAGCTACTTTATCCTTCCTCCTCCCAAAGAGAATAGGAAGTGAAAACCTCTTGCACAAAGCTCATGGAGAAGAGGACAGGTTGTTCAATTACCAATTACCAGCATGGGCAAGACAGACTTGGATTTGTAAAATTAATGTAATTTATTGCCATTTAATCATAATGGGATCCCTTCCTTCTACCCAGACTCAACTTCACTCACAGCTTTTCTACCTCCTTCTCTCAAGTGGCACAGGAGGATGGGGAATGAGGATTGCAGTCGGTTCCTAACACTTTGCCCCTTCTGCTGCTTCTTCTTATGCTCTTCCTCTACTCCTGTGTGGGACACCTCTCATGGGATACAGTCCTTCATTAATTTCTCCACTGCAGGTCCTCTCCACAGGCAGCAGTTCTTTAAGAACGGTTCCAGTGTGGGTAATTTCCATGGGGTACAGTCCCTTCAGGAACAGACTGCTCCAGCACAGGACACCTATGAGGTTGCAGGTCCTGCCAGAAAAATCTCCTTCTGCCTGGACTTCTCTCCATTGGCTGTAATTCCTGTCAGGAATCTTAGCACATAAACCCAATACAACACTAAATTTGTGAAGCCAAGTGCCACAGGCACATCCAGCCCAGTCATCTCCGATGGCTCTCTGCTACATCCATAGTGTGGGGATTATGGTGAAAAGGTTTAGCTTAACACCCACCACCCTCTGCCATGTATGTACTCAAGTTTCCTCACTGAAAAAAACTATAGCAGAATCTGCCCATCCACAACTACATGGGGTGTTCCAGCAATCAATTAAACTCAAGAACTGACAAAAAACTTCAACATAGAGCCACAGACTCACATAATTGAGTTCATAAACTGCCCTCAGATGCCCATCTTGAGAAAAATATTAACTTCACTATGCTCTCAGTAGGGTTAAATATTTATCCACATTCCCTAAAAACATAAGGATAGCGAAGATGGTTGTATCTTCTGCCTCAACAAGGATACTGGTAAACATTTCTACAGAGTCATATAGACTATGAACTTGTGCAGAAGAATAAGAAACAAATACCACTTTGGAAAAGAAAATTTTTAGTGAATTTCTCCAGAGAAAGAAGTTTTATTAAAATGCTTTAACCTGACTTACAATGTTCTACTTAATTTCTAAAACTTTTATTGGTATCACAAGTAGCTGAACAAAGACACAAGTGTTGACAGTTATTTTCTCAGATAAGGAAGAGAAACAAATAGAAGGCTAAGAAACAGAGAAATACAGTGATGAAATATTCACAGGAAACAGGAAAATGGGAATGAAATATAAACTCTGACATACTCAGTGGAAACATACATTTAAACTAGCTTAACTAGCCAATCGGGTCTGGCTGGTTTTAGCTGTCTCAGAAAATAAAAAGGATATTGAATGTTCAATTAAAATTTGTTACAAATCTTATGCTACCATGACATAATTCCAATAATTTCACAAAACAAAGTGTCTTAACAATTCTAAACACATTCAAGGTGTCTACAAGTTTTCAAAAATTTGCTAGAAAAATACATGACATTAGATATTTTATACACTAACAACGTAAAACAAAATAACTAAAGCCAGTGAATGTTTTCATCACCAAAAGATCTAATACAAACTTGAATAGATGAAACTTGAGTAGATTGAGTACATGAATCACAAATAAAAATCCTGTACTGTGCTCTCCACACCTGACTTACAGAACTTTAAATATCCTGATTCCTTCCATGGAAATGAACACATTAACAGTTTCATTAGTATCTTGTACCAAAAGAGAAAAGCTTACACACTGATTGCTTGGGGTCTTATTTTTATTCCTCTCCCACTCCACATTTCATCATGTTTTAGACTTCTTTCATATTTAACCTTATTTTGAATGCCTTAACTTTAGAAATACTTGACTTTAGAAATACTTGATGTTGAACTAATTAGAATCTGTGTATTTTAATAAAAAATTACTGATACATGTTCTCAAATCTTAATTCTACTTTCATGATGTTCTTTTGTTTGGAAATTTGTTATGGATTTACTAAGTGGAAGTTAGTTGCAAACCTGACACTTCTAAGTATCTATGTTTATAATAACTGCACAAACAAACTAAGCTTTGAAGAGTGTTTTATTTACAATTTTGAGGTAAGAAATTTAGTTTAAGTAAATCAGCTACTTGAAATTCACAGTGTATTCCTCAAGTATAAGTCTTTCAACAAGTTTAAAACCACAGTGTAAAGGAAATTACACTGCTTTGTACTGTTAGGAAAAGATTATACTCTACAGATAGTCCTTTAAAATTAAAAAGAAACAAAATAGACAAAAGACATTTGCTTTCTTATAAAGCTAAATAGGAAAAAGAACAAAAGAAGTCCCATTACCCGCGCTGGACTGACTCCAGTAGTGCTAGCAGTCAAGGTTTCCTGTTGTGAATCGATAATATTTTTAATCTTCAAATCCAAATCTTGTACAACTTCCTCTACTGCCTGACAGAAAGGATCCCCATTGCTTCGGCCTTTTATCAAATGCATCTTCACTGTTGACAGAATTCGCCCCCCTGCAATTCTGAAAATAGGCACAGGGTCATCTCCACATTAATCTTGGCAACACTTTAGTATACCTATTAATGTTGAACATAGCCAGGCTTCACTGTTAATCAAAGAGAACAGCTTTGATCTTTTAAATCAAGCAGCAGTGCAGATGTATTGTCCAACATAATAGTTTGCTTAAAAAAAAAAAAAGATTCTAAGGAAAGGTAATGAATTCAGCATTTAGCAACACAAAACCAACTTCTCTGTAAAAGATCAAAGAAAAGTACTTTATTTAAACCTAGTTACGGTCTTGCTCATACTGTGAAGTGTAAACAATATTTTTCACTAAAACATGCATTCCTGTTTATTACCCTATTATATTTTTGAGTCTTTTGTGCTTTGTGAAGGTGCTTCAAAATCCCAATCTTCTTCCAATTTTATTTAAACAGATAGCAACTATACCACATATCACTGTTTGCTAAAAAGGCACACTCCATTAATCTCTTCCTTCAGCAAATGTGTCTTGACTACTTTAATATTTTGTGAAAGAGAGAATAAATCCCTTGAGTTAAAAGCTTACCAATTTTGTCCAGTACCTACACAAAGCAGTGTAGGTGATTATGATTACCATTGCTTGAGCTTAGGCAAGTGAAGCATTACAAGAACCACTCAGCCTTCCTACATAATATGCATCTCTTCCCAAAAGTTTTTCATTTCCTAAGGTAGGTGTGTAGTCCAGATCAAAGCGAAAATGCAGCATGTTGAGTGTAACCTAACATCAGTCCATCTAGCTGAGACACCACAGATTTAACCATACTATGGACCATGCCAAACAAGTCCTTATTTATTCAAAGACCTTGAACCCTTCAGCTGCTATTGGCACCTACAGTAGAATTTTTAGCTACATCTATGATGCTGCAAATCATAGTTCTGTCAAAACCCCAAAGCAATGGCTTTATTACACCAGGTCACATAGCCAAGAGTGACATGATGACTCATTTTTCAACTTCCTCCATGCTTACTGGTTTCCTTCATGCTTCTGCCAGCTTGCCCTAAAAGGATGCCTTGCAAATTGAAATAAAGGTGTATTTTGTACACATTAAATTCTGAAGATGAATGTTAGAATTCTAGTTGGGAGAACTCCCATCAAGTGAAACTCTGCATGTCTACATTCATATAAAATACAAAATAATTGGGCAGATCTAGGTAAGAATAGAAACTGAGACAGAGGAAAAACAGTTTGTTTATAAAGCTTCCAGTTAAAATACATGGAGGAAACAGGGCCAAGGACCTTACTGTTTTGGCTTATTCTGGCTGAACAAGACTCCTGCAAATAACTTGAAAAACCTGACGTTAACATGAAATATTTTTTTGCCTTTTTTTTAACAGTTAAAACCCAAATATTTCCACACAATTCTCAACTTTAACTTTCACAGACTGAAGATTATCCAATTCATATTAGATTTGCAGGCTTCATTAAACAGAAAAACTTAGGCTTTGAAGAAATTTAAGTGCAATGTCTTGTGCTTGGCCAAAAGAAAAATTGCCATGTCAAGTCTCTCTGTACACAGGTCAAGACCCATCCAGATCTTACAAAGGATAGTTTAAAAAAAAATAAAATCTCTTGTACCACTGCTCCAAAACTCACAATTCAATCTAACCACAAAAGAATGAAAAGTTCAAAGGGATGAAAAAAAAGCCACTGCAAGTTGTCAAGAGGTAAGAAGAGAGCACTGTCGAAGAAGAGTTCTGTTTCAGAGATGCATATAGGAACTCTAGCCAAGTCTCCTCATGCTTCTTGCCAAACTGATCTATTTTCCACAATCCTAACCTTACACTTTCCAATACAATATCCTCAAATGAGAAAAGTATTGTATTAAATGAGGAGTATCTGTTCCATCAATCTGTGCTGAATTTAGAACTCCAAGCAAGCAGGTGAAGGGATTGACTGAAATTCCCTGTGAAAACCAGGTTCAGTTATTTCTGTCTACAGATATGTTGAAATTATTTATATCTTTATCACTTCCCCACATTTAACATATATATACACACATACATGTATGCTGGAAGAAAAAATATACAACTAGTACTGGGCACTAGCACAGTTAAGATAATCATGCCCTTAATTTCAATGCTTTGCTCTCTGTGACTCAATTACCTTATAGATTTCCACTGGGAAAAAATAACAAACCTGTGACAAAAACATTTCCTATGTTTATTTTTTTGCCTCTACTGCCCAATGCCAACTAAAGATATTTGCTATTAGAAATAAAGTTCATTTAATCTCTTCCCCATATTCCTTCTCCTTTTCCAGGAATGAGTTGCAGTCCACTATCAGATATACACAGTACTAGCGGGAGCAAAGAAAACAAAAAGTTTGTTTATACTTCAACTAGAATTTATATTAACAGGCCAAGACATAAAATGCTGATTCAATGTGTACAGATTAGTACTGAAACACCGTGCCATAGCCTATGTCACTTTACACCAGGACATAACATAACAAAATAAGTTGGGTTGTGAAGTTTGTTTCATTAGTCTTGCATATATTTATAAAATGTTGAATCTAGTTACTAGATCCATTTCTAGTGAGGTTCATAAAGATCAACTAAAAGCATGACAATAAAAGGAAAATGTGGTAAAAAAGCACCTTGCTTGTTTAGGGTTTGGGTGTTTTGTTTGTTTGTTTTACAAAGATGCCGCCCTATTCCAGATTGTTTGGATATCATTCTTTTATAGATTTATATTACTCAGAAGATCAGTAGAAGTTAAATGAACTTTATTTGCAATTGCACTAAAAAAAGGATTTATAGGAACAAAATACAGTTGAAAACTGTTATTCACTTTGCAGCTCCTAACAGCGAGAAGAACAGCAAAGGTTTGTTTTAAATATGGAATTATATGGGCATCTCAAGTTAATTTTTACAGCAGCAAAAGTTAAGAATTTTTATTCTTTTTAATTCTGAAAGAGGAACAAGAAAACTGATTGAATTCAAGAATTAACTTGATACATAAAACAAAGCCATACCATTTGTCTAAGGCAACAGAGAACTGGAAATTCCTTGTCCCTTTCTAGTCAGTGTTCCTGCTAACAAGATTTTCATGCTGTTTCATTCAGATCACAGGCTACTGACATGAGGTATTCCAGGATAAAATACTTCAGTATCACATCCATGGTCTTTTAAATTACATTGAAAGAGGACCCTTATCAAATCCAGCCAGCAAATATAATTGTCGGTTGCCACAAGGACAGAGGTTGTAAACTAGCACTTTTTTTAAAAGGTAATAATATCATTCTGTTCAGTCACATGCAACTTCTCTTTGTTCAAAAGGTATGAACTAAAAGAAAACTCAACTAGAAAACCAAATGCCATCTTTAAGATAGAAACAGCCAAAGAAAATTTATCAGTGTCATTATAAATGGAAGAAAAACCACAACACTTTAGAAACAACCACCTTCTGTCCAACAGAGAACATTTAGACAGACACCTGAAGTCAACAGTACAGTGGCAACCTTCCATTGAATGGATCCAGCAAAGTCCAAACATGACCATCAGCATGAAAATTCACAAATATTTTAGATCAACTGACAGAAGGAACGGCGTCACTTCTTCAGCTTTAACCAGCACTAAGATGGTAGTGCAAGTGGGACTCAGCTCACCTGTCTTATAGCTAGGGAAAAACAGACATCTACATATAGACAAAATGAATCATATGTCAAAAATGCCTTATTTGCACCAGTGATTCCAAAGAGAGTTTTAAAAAAATCATACTATGTAAAACTCCACCTGTTACTCAGGCACTGGACAAATCACATCTTCTGTCACTGGTTTCTCCTACTAAAAACATTCACAGATCTTGTGCCCACTTGTACCCTTTTTGCCTTACATCATCTCTGTCCAAGCCCTACTTATCTCTCATTTTCCTTATCAAACCATATTTTCTTAACTAGAGGTAACTAATTTATAACAAAATAACAGCATACCTTGTCTACTTTGTTCCTGCTGAGATTGTCATATAAACAAGCTTCCCTGCTGACCAAAAAACTAAATTACATTAGCAAGAGCCCTTCTTACAGGACTGAGGCCTTAGTGTGAAAGGTTAATATGATGCAGAAGTACTTTTATTTATTTTCTGGAAATACATCTTTTGTGGAAAAGACTAAAATAGCATAAACAAGAAAAAAACGTTGAGAACATGGACAATATTCAAAACCTGATAAAAAGCAGAACAGAGTCCTGAAGCCAAGAACAGAAAAGAATATATCAAAATTCTATTATACTAGGGTCAACATTTTTATTCATTCATTTCAACTTCAACTGAGGTAAAAAATAGATGACAATTATATAGCTATCTGACTTAGGTAGTGGGAACCAGTGCCTTAAAACAGATACAAAGACCTAGTGATCACAGGGTGAGAGGAGATCACAGCCTTTTTTCCTTGTTATGGATTTAAAAGAAGTTTTAGAACTTGATAACAATTGATCAGTTATCCAATTTTTTAATTTAGAGCTATAGGAAGAGAGCAGCAGTAATTCTGCTCTCAAACACAAAGCAACAAGGTGTCAACTAGAGCTTGATCTACCTGGGTAAAAGAGTGGGACAAAATTTCTCTAGGAAAGAATACAATAAAAATGCTCCTAATAGAACAGTAACCATGCTTTTAAAGTAAATCTAAAGATTTATTTCTAATTATGTTATATGCACAAATTAAAAATAATAGTAGTTCATGTTAATTTAGATTTCAAAATTTCAACAACAAAATCATATCAGCGAGCTTACCCAGATTTTAAATATATCTGTAAAAGAAAAAACTATATCAAAGCATTCATAGTACTCAAAAACTTCACCTTAAGCAATGGATATATGATTATTAATCTAATTTTCTAACAGAAGTCAATACTTGGTGAAAACTCCACCTTAGACCCTTTAGAGTTTCACAGATTATGATATCCACAATAAAAACACAGCAAAAAAAGAATCCTGTTGCAGAGTACTTTCCCTGCTGCTGCTGCTTTTGCTGTATTAGCTAAAATTTCTCTTTTAGCTTGGTGAAAGAAACTAGAGTGACTCTTCATATTCTCCACACCAAGCTTTGCTACCCAAGTCTGATGGACAAAGTTACTATATAAGTAAACAAGTATTCTTCCCAGAATAAGAGTCTTGATGATCAGCCATGGAATCCCATGCAAAAAAAGTTCTAAACGGCAAAGGAGCTCAGGAAAGCTGGAATTAATTATAATAATACGAATTATATTATACTACAATATTACAAGCACAAGAGCGGTCCATCACAATACTTAGGAGAACATGCAGAAATATCAGTATACCAGCTTGGCTAAACAGTGAACACATGACAGAGCTTAAATGCAAAAGGGATTTACACAGAATATTGAAGAAGGGACAGGGTGCAAATGATCTAGAAACATCACCCAGGCAATTAAGGATGTTATCACAAAAACCAAGGCTCAGCTTGAGATGAGAATTACAAAGAATGTTAAAGGAGCTTCACCTGCTGAACAAAATAAATGAGGGACCTTTGCTGAAAGGCAGATTTTGCAACAGTGTGGACACAGGTAAAACAGAGGTACTCCATGCCTTCTTTGCCTCAGTCTTCACCAACCAAACCAATGGTTTCCCAGGCCTTTGATTAAAGAAATTTTTCAGAAAAGAACTGCCAGCAGTAGATAAAGATCAAATCGGGCTTCACTTGACAGTACTGAGTACATTCAAGTACACTGAACCAAATGGACTGCATTCAAGAACCTCAATAGAACCGACAAATGCCCTTGCAAGACAGTTTTATATCATCTCTGAAAAGTCAAGGTGACCAGGGGAGGTCCCTGACAGAAGGAGAAAAGCAAATTGTTGCAAAAAAAGAACCAAAAGGACAAGGAACGACAAGTTCATCAGCCTCACTTTGTTCCTTAAGAAAATAATGCAGTCTTCTGAGAAAATGTATATCAGCATTTGAAGGATTAAGTGGTGGCTGGTAACTGTAAGCATGTATTTACCAAGTGTAAATTATACCTGACCAACCTGTTTTTCTCCTATAATAAAATGACTTGATTTGCAGACCAGGGGAGAATGGGTGCCATTTACTTTGATTGTAGCAAGGCTTCAACACTGCCAGAGAATACTCTCAACATATGAGCATTGATGTTACAGTCTGGACGGAGGGACAATTAGACGAGTTAAAAAGTAGTTGGATTATCAAGCTCAGAAGGTAGTAAACATGTTGTAACAACAGAGGAACATAGGGGCTTATTCTGAAACCTGTTTTTTTCTATTATCTTTGGCAATGACTCTATAAAAATACACACTCATCAAGTTTGCAGATGACACCAAGTTGGATGGAAAGGTCAATATGCTCGAGGGCAGAGCTGCCACACAAAGATACCTAAACAGACAAGAGGAATGGGCTGACAGGAACCATATGAAATTCAACAAGACATGCAAAGTCTTGGAAAGGAATAACCCCTTGCAATGATACAGGCCAGGGAGCAGTTCTGTGTAAAAAACCTGGGAGTCTTGGTGCATGTTCAGCAAGCTAGCCATGAGCCAGGAGCATGCCTTGGCAGCAAAGAAGGCCTACAGTATCCTTGGCTGCATCAACAGTAGCGTAGCCAGTAGTCTGAGGAATGTGATTATCCCTCTCTAATCAGCACTCGTTGGACCAAATTTAGAATAGTGCGTCCAGTTTTGGGCCCCCAGTCCAGGAAAGACACTGATAAACTGGAGCAAGTTCAGCAGAGGGCTGCCAAGATGGTCAGGGAGACATGCCCTGTGAGAAGCAGCTAAGGGAACAGCTTGTTCAGTCTGTAGAAGAGAAGGCTTCAGGGGGATTTACTAACAGCTTTCCAATACCTACAGGGTGGCAATCTAGAAGATGAAGCCAGACTCCTCATGTTGACAGACAGTGAAAAGAGACAATAGGCATAAAATGAAACGAGATCCTAACTCAATATAAGAAAAAAAAAAAATCCACAACTTTTCACTATGAGGACACAAACAGTGGAATAAGTTGCCAAGAAGGAGATTAAAAACCTCTAAGGATGGAGGCTGCACAAAGCTTGACTGGATAAAACCCTGATTAACCTGAGCTGACTCCATAATTGACCCTGCCTTGAGCGGGATGTTGGACCAGAAACTTTCTGATGTTCCTTCCAACTTGAATTATGCTATAATCCTAAATTTAAGGAATCCTATATACAATGTTTTGCATATGCTTGCATAACTTTCCAGCAACTTTAGACCACAAACCTCCAGGGCTGCGTGAACACTGTCCCATTAACTCAAACCTCCAGCACAAGCACAGATAGAGTCCAATATTCTTCCTCTCCCCACATGCTACTGCACCTTGAGACACAATCAGAGCTTCACAAAGGGAGCACATAAGAAACAGCATTTTCCCTGTCGAGGGGAAGCAGAGACCACTAATCCACAGGAGCAAGGCGAGCTGTGTGATGCTCCAGGGGCCCGGGATGCGGAGGCGCTCCGGAGAGCCGCGCTCGCCGTGAAGGGGCGAGCGGGACACAGCGAGCGCGACCCGGCTCCGGCGTGAGCTGGGCGATGGTGACACCCAGTGGCCACTGCCTGCGCTGAGGGCAGCGCCCAACTCGAGGGGAAAATCTGCTGCCAACCTCCCAACTTCGCTACTCTACAAAATCAGTGTGGATTTTTAAAGAGCATCCATGGGTACACCCCCCCAACATAACCCCCATATGAGACATCAAGCCCAACTAACCAATAAGACAAATCACTTCCTGTTGTTCAGTTTTAAGTCATACATGCTTTTAAACAATACCTAAAAGTCATTTCTGGCCTAAAAGAAAAGGATTTTGGATGTGGGACTTAGTGCCATGGTCTAGTTGACAAGGCAGTGTTTAGTCCTAGGTTGGACTCAATGATCTCAAAGGTCTTTTCCAACCTAGTTGATTCTGTGTTTTCCAGAATGATGGATTAGTACAGCAGTTTTTCATTTATGCCAACAGGAAAGAGTTTTCAGATCCTAAGGTGTATAATAATCATCCGTTTTGCTGACAAATACAACATTGATATATTCCTGGTCAAGAAACAGGAGCAAAAAAGCAGAGCATCCAAGCTCTCAACTTACTGTATAAGCATTGTCTAAGTCTTATATGTACATTATCTATAAGTAGTTTTAGCATCACAAGCTTTACAGCATCCCCAGATGTTAAGGAACATTCATGCTACTGATTCTTGAAAGATTAGTGGTATCTTCTAACCTAAGACATCTGGAGAATGAGGAGAGGCAAAGAGTTTCAACATGCCAGAGACTTGTAAGAATGTTCATTCTTCTCAGTGAGTACACCTTGAAACTACCAAAATTCATTTTGGCTTGCCATTTCTCCTGCTATCAGGAGTGCCATATTTGAACCAAGTCATCATAGTTTAATTAAATTTCCACACTGACAGAGTTCCATTCTTTCAGCTAAGGTACTGTTCACTTTCTTAGCCGAATGATGGGGAGATGAGAAACAGTTTTGTTACTCTTCATAGGTTAGCAGATACTTGGTTGCACAGTATCTCCTATGTTCAAAATATACTTAAGCACATCCCACCACTGTCCAACATCTTCAATTTGGTTTCTAGATTTCCAAAGCAAAGTACTTGATTCAGGCAGGTGAAGAAAGCCTCTTTCCAACATGTGTCCCACAATGACCCAGCATTTATTTGGCTACTTTGTATTTTGTGTAACTACAAGTTTCATAAGACCTCCACTGTAACTAAATGAAACTGGAATAAAAGACTTCTAAGCATTAAGTAAACAACGTAAAATACTGCATTTTTCTTGTGGCATAGCCAATACAGAGACCTGGCTAGTGTATGTTGGGTAATCTCTGCATCAGAGAAACAGCAATGCTGCAGACAGGTTGTCTGGTTTGCTCTTGGATTTCTCAGTGGGCTTCTAAAGAGGAAGAAATTCAAACTTCTGCTGCATTGCTGCTTTTAGCCCTTCTACTCTTTAGTTTGCAGCAGTGACAGAACCAGAGATTTTTTGCGTAAAACTGCATCCTCTGGAACTCATAACAACTGTCACGTCACAGGTGGGACACAGACAGTCCTCATCCATGTGACATACCAGAGTCAAAAATGTCTTTTTGCTGACCAGTGTTGTGAGTCACAGTTTCTAATTCCAGACCAATAATATTTTAGAAAATTAGTATAGTAATGAAGAGTCTTTCAAAGACAGCCAAGGGACTGGTATATTTCTCTAAGCACTGAGTTACCATATTGATACATATATAAAAAACATGTTTTACATGTTGACATTATAAAGCCCATATAGAATATGAAAGATACTAGAAACACCACAGTACAGCCACCTTCCACTCCTAGTCAGCAAGACATACATGTGCAATCAACTTAATGCACACAAACAACTTAACACACACACCCGAACCTGATGTTAGCAAGATTTATATCCCAAAATAAATGGGAGAGCAGGTACAGCAGGGAATGCTACAGAATAAATATCTCAATGTTGAAAATAAACTGATTATTAGAAACTGATAATTCCCAGCAACTATCCCACTCCAATTTTTCTCACATTTAAACAGAGGGGTAATTAACAATTAACAAGGCATAGCATTTTATGTTACACTTTTCTGAACAGTATATACCTGCAAAAGTTCATGCACATAAATATTTTTCCATTTCTCATATTTTACTCAATGTACAGTGCCAGACATAATTTAAACAAAGAAAAAGAGCACATAGTATATGTTGAGCTAATAGTTTTCTTTAATCACCAGCACAGACAGCGTGTCTCTGGCATCCAGGATGTTGAAATGAAAGAACAAAGAAGCAGAATAAAAAAGTAAGACAAAAACTGCAAAACAACTTCAGAAATACTTCCCACTTCCAGCCTCAATGGAAACTGAACATTAACTTAAATAATGCTTAGGGTTTGATTAACATTTTGTTTTCCACTGTGAGGATTAGCCTCAACTCAAACTAAAACATTCTTTAGTATCAAGGACAGAACTACTATAGCTGAATTGCCAAGGTTTTGTATGGAAAAATTACTGATTATACATGAAAAAATTATTAATTTCTATAAAGCTTGAGAAAATAGCTCTTCTCTCTGTAATAATGCCAGTACTTACCAATTCAAATTCCTGTGTTACATTTAGACTCCTCTAATTAATCACACATTTATAAGCCTGCCCAAAAGACTAACTTCAGTTCTTCAAAAACATTCAAAATCAGCAACTCCACCAGAGCCTCCCTAAGAAATAATTCTTATGCTTCACTTACATAGCTAAAATTTAAAAAAAGGTTGAGTAACCAACATGATTATTTTTTAGCAGCTATAAAGACTCCTTGACACAGGGGTAAACAGAATGAAATGACAAAAAGGAAGTCATTAACTAGCAAGAGGTAAAGCACGTATCAGTCTATGTACTCATCAGACTCACAAGATGGACATCTTTGTAACTTCATTTACAACTAAAAAACTAACCAAATTGCCATACATATAGAGATTGGATAAAAATTTAACATAAAAATCCCCTTCAAAAATCCATTAGCTTGCCCCAATTGTTTTTTAATTAGCTATATTTTCAAATAAGTTTTAATTTTTAAACATTTGTTCTGCATTATTAAATAAATATATTATTTGATTTTATTTTGTTCCTCCTCATTGGGACACACACAAGAAAAGGAAGTGCTCAATGAGACAAAAAATATAACAGAAAATCAATTACCTTGGATTTAAGACTTCACCAACAATTTCTTGCAGCTTGTCAATAAAATTAACAAAACTGGAAAGCCCTTTTACATGGGCTCTTAAAGAATCATATAAAGAAGATGCACAGTCTCTTCCTCCAAGTTCCATGGTCCGGATAAAAGATGTTGCCATCTATTAGGAGAAACATGACACTGTAGACAGACATGAACTGTACACAAGTTGAAGCAAGCCTCTTCTACAGGTTTGCAAACAGTGTGTTACAGCTGGTTAAGAGCAGAAATAGGTTCTCTGAAATCAATACAATGCCTCTTAATTGCAAGCTTTGTACATCTCACCATAAACATTTGCAAGATCAATTTTTAAATGGTACAGTAGTATAAAAAAAACCACCAGCCAAAGTAAAAATGACCCAGATAATTTCATATTTATATCACCCTTCTGAAAGCTTAGGGAAAAAAACTTATTTAAAAAGGGTATAGAACTCTTTTGTTGTTGTGGCTGTTTAAATGCTTCTGATGGCCTCACAAAAACGACTCTTATATTCAGAGGGCTGTCTATGACCCAAGAACAATTTTAACATAAGCATGTAAAAGTTGACTTCAGCATTATACCTACTGTCAGAGATGCAAATAATGTACACTCAAATCTTATGAAAAATTGTAAGAACTAAGGCTTCTGTCATTTTGAAAGTTTCCATGTATTTTTATATGCTACAGGACAACAAAAAGATGTGCCCAAAGCAGTATATCTTAGAGTACAACCCCTGACATTTTAAGGCAACAGTCAGAACAAAAACCCTAGCAGTTGTCCAGAAAGGTGAAAGCAAAGACAACAATCCAATGCACTTGACACAGATGCAGTCATATTAATTCCACATATAAATTTTAATTTGCTAAATCATAAAGCTCTTAGGACTGGAAAGAGTAAAACTGGAATTACTCTACCAAAAAAAGTATTCCTGTCTTTGTGCTAAGGATTTCCTATAGATCAAGTACAAAATTCATGGGACCTAGCCTCCCCAATGTAAAATACTCCAGGTTTTCAAGATTTCTACAAGACACAGATGCCTTCACACAGTAGAAAAGTTTCCCCTCTGGCAACTGTGAAGAGGCAGTAAATCCAGTCCAAACACATACAGTTTTTTATACAATGCTAACAGAGCATTAGGAGCTAAAATAATTAAGCCTGGAACTGACATTTGACAAATTTTCCATATTTATTCAACCATAAAAATTTGAGAATGCAGCTGCTTGAGAATGACTGCTACATACCCATACTGTTTTTAACTTGGACTGCTGTTGTCTGCACTGAGGCTACTCTTCATGCAAAATTTGGTGATCATGTGGAATATGAAGGACTACATGGAGAAAGACTTCTTATTTACCTTATTTCAACTACTTTTGATATGGCTCTGTGCTGACAACTACTGCAAGTAAAAATGCACCTCACATACCAAACTAGATTCTTTAGCAACTGGGAGCACTGCATATTGATGCTGCATTTTTTTGAATTCTTGTTCAAGGACATTGAGAAAGACTATGCCACTGTCTGGTGGGATTCTTTTCCCAGTTCTCTGTCTTTGAGAGTAAATTGAACTGAGACATCTCACATCCACCTTGACTTAAAGCGTATTTCAAGACTGATCAAGCTGCAGGTGACAAGAAAGCATCACCATCTCCAAATCTGAGTCAAAGCTGAAAAAAAATGCAATACTGCCTTTACAAATTTCTGTTCTACTCCACACTTCAAAGGCGGGTTTTGTCACCAGCTTACTCTAGGAAAAGAAATTTCTACACAGAAACACTTTAGGTTTCAGATGTCTAAAGCTTGACAAACATACATACAAATGCTGGTTTATTATTTAACCAAAATACTTACAGCACTTTAGAACTGAAACACATTGTAATGTGTCAGGAGTGACTTGGTGTTTCAATATTAACACTACATTGTTATATTCAATTAAGTCAACCTCATTTCTATATTGGGTCAGGTTTTGGTAAGCAGGGGAAATACAGGGGTGGCTGCTGTGAGAAGCTGTCAGAAACTTTCCCTATGTCTGACAGAGCCAATGCCAGGCAGCTCCAAGACAGACCCACAGCTGGCCAAGGCTGAGCCCATCAGCAACAGTGGTAGAGCCCCTGGGATAACATATTTAAGGAGGGGGAAACAAAACAAAAAACCTTCACAACAGCTGCTGAAGAAAAGAGTGAGAACATGTGAGACAAACAACTCTGTAGTCACCAAGGTCAGTGAAGTAGGAAGGGGAGAAGGTGGTCCAGGCACCAGAGCAGAGATTCCCCTGCAGCCAGTGGTGAAGACCGTGGTGAGACAGCTGTGTCCCTGCAGCCCATGGTCCACAAGGAAGCAGAGATCCACCTCCAGCCAGTGGAGGGTCCCATCCTGGAGCAGGGAAGGAGATCATGACCTGTGGGAAGCCTGCCCCGGAGTAGGCTCCTGTCAGGACCTGTGGATCCATGGAGAGAGGAGCCCATGCTGAAGCAGGTTTGCTGGCAGGATTTGTGAGCCTATACAGTTTCCATGTTGGAGCAGTCAGTTCCTGAAGGACTGCACCCCATGGAAGGGACCCATGCCAGAGCAGTGTGTGAAGAACTTCAGCCCACGGGAAGAAGTTTGCAGAGGACTGTCTGCAATGGGAAACACCCCATGCTGGAGTAGGGAAAGAGTCTGAGGAGCCCTAGCCTTACAGAGGAAGGAGCAGCAGAGACAATGTGTGGTGAACTGACCACAACACTTGTTCCCCACCTCCAAGCCAGTGTGGGGTAGAAGGTAAAGCAAATCAGGAGTAAAGTTAAGTCCAGGAAGAAGGGAGAAATGGGTGCAAGGTGTTTTAAGAAAAGATTTTATTTCTCATTACTCTAATCTGATTTGACTGGCAAAAAAATAACTTAATCTTTCCCCTAAGTCAAGTCTGTTTTGCCTGTGACAATACTGTTGAGCAATCTCCCCCTGTCCTTATCTTGACCATGAGCCTTTTGTTATATTTCCTCTCCCCTCTCCACCTAGGGAAGGGAGTGATGGAATGGCTTTGGTGAGCATCTAGCCAGGATTAACCCACCAAAATGACTTTTAGAGGTACTTGGTAAGCAGAAATATCTTCTCTTCTTTTGCCTTTTTTCTTGGATATGCATACTCACGACCTCCCTTCACACAATTTACCAAGATTTCAATTTTGGAAGCAGTAATAAAAGCATATGTTATAATCATGTTTAAGACAGCAAATCTTTTCAGGATGCCAGTCACTGTTTAGGATGATCAGTCTTGAAGCCTTTTTCCCAAGATCCCATTTAAGAACACTTGAGGTACACACACAGACTATTTTTTCTGTGCATCTTTAGATCTCACAAACACAAAAGCACCTATTTCTTCCCACAGTATGTTATCTTTTTCCTTGAAACTCATGTTCATTATGGCATTTGACTTGGCTTGCACATGTCAGTTTTGCATATTAGATTAAAGCCACATTCTCTGTTTATAGATCTACTTCATTGACTGTGACCTACAGGAAGTTTCATTTGACACACATACCAGGAAAATGGACATTTTTCTCTCCTGTGAGGCATGTTTCAGGTTAGTGAAGGCTTCTCTACCAAGTCCTCTGTCAGGAACATTGAGAATATGAGCCAATGCCAGATCATCCTTAGAATTCACCAAAACACTTAAATATGAAAAGACAGACTTCTTTGCCAGGATTGTCACCTGCATAAGAAAACAGCACACAAATTGGTCATCCTGCTGCTAAATTATGTTCCATTTTATTTTAAAGCTAATTAGACATGTACTGATGTAATTTTTGGAAGAATAAGAAATTCACCTTGCATAATTTCAAAATGCTACTTGGTGCATGAGGATTCTGGAAGTCTTGGTGAAAGCAAACATGATAAATAAGTCAGAATTGCATATACAGTACTCAAATATTCACAAAATATTTGAGGGTTGGGTGCCTAGTTAATAAAATTGGCTATACATTTCTACTTAGAAACCTCGTCACAGATACTCCTTTTCTACCTCAAGGCAAATACTATCACTATTAAACGATGTAAGAATTTGTCATTAGCTTCAAACAGAATAAGGTTTTAAACAACTTGCCAGCTCTGTGGCAGATCCAGTAATTTTTTCTCTTGGCTTTAGGATTGACAATTTGATAAACTGTGACCCAGCCCCATCCACACAACCAAAACATAACATTGTAATTGCTAATATTGCACACTGTTCTGGACCCTATAAGAACAACAGTCCCAGAACAGAAAAATTTGCAGTTTTGTTGCAAGCAAAGAAAAATCAAAAAACGCCCTGAAGAGAAGAAAACTTACATCTGCTATGGAATGTGTACAGTCTTATTCAACAGAATGTATACAACAGAATGTAGGCAGTATCAAAAGCAAACAAGTACTTGTGACAGTCTGCAAAGACAAACCTCAGAGAAGGAAAAAAGAGCAAAGAATATTTTTAGTGCACAAGTCAGAGCAGCAAGAAAGCCATTATATTAGTGGTAAAAGTGCTATTTAGGGAAGACCCGTAGTTCAGAAATTTTGAGTTATACCCAAATATTGATTTGAAATTGCCATTTATTATGAGAAAAGCAAGTTTGGAAATTACTAAAGTTCCAGCATTTCAAGCATGGTTATAGAGTATTCAGAGATTCTTAATTTGGTGGTTGAAGGGGTAAAAGGAAAGAATAGACAGTCCTCAAATCCCCTATTGGGACAGCCAAACCTTGTTTGCTTTGCTACAGCTACCACTACAGTGGCTATTCAGACTTCTTCCATATTTAAGGCAGTACAAGCTAATAAAATGAAATCAACGATTACTTCACTTATGTAATGCTTAGTCAAGACAACGTTTGAGTGATGGTGTACTTGTCGAAAAATTTATTCCCTGGTGTTTCAATGCAGATTAAGTCTACATTAAGTGCCTGCCATTCTGGATTGTCCTCCAGAATATAAATTTCAGCACACAAACCTACAATATACTGAAGTGATACAGAGTTTGAATACACAGGTTCTATTTTTTTAAACCAGCCACATTTGAATACCAATAATGGGAAAATAAAACTGTTGTATTTCATCTTTTCAATATATACAGAACATTACAAGAGACAAAAATAATTTTTACCTTCACATCCTCCTGGCCCTGTCTGTTGATTTGTTTAGGAGTAGAAAGAACAGAACCATTATTTTCACGTACATTCATTATCCCAGAAATAAATTCCAACAGTTGAACCTTTAATAAAACGATCAGAATAAACTTAAACATGAAGATGACTAGAAAGAAAAAAGTGTGTTTAAAACCTGTGTAAACCTACCTCTCCACCAGTTTGCTAGTGTTTGATGTTAACACAGCCTTTACAACCCACTTTTGAGTTTAGTCTTTAGAAGTAAAACTGTTCTAGTAGAAAACTGAGGTGTAAGATTCAAAATTGACTTATAAATTATCTCAGTTATGTTATACGCTTGCACTAAAAGCCACTCCTTATGTTTTGGAGAATATTTAATATATTACACCAAGTTTAGAAGAGCTCATTAACCCACTCAGGTTCCCTATCTTCCCCATGAAAACAGGAAGGAAAAGAAAAACATATTAAAAAAACCCCAAATAAACAAAAGACCTGCAACCAACTACAACAGAGCCGTGACTGAGTGGCTGAAGTGGAACTTCTACTTTCTTATAAAAAATCTAACATACAACTACATGTAATATACAGAAGTTTTTGCTTTAAGAGCATGGTATTTTCAAAACAGTAATCATCAAAAATATTTTGGCTGCACACCAACATACAACCAAAACTCTACAACATGTTAATTACTAAGCTTTTTCCAGTTTTATCAAATCTCTATAGTTTATATTTCAGTTACACTTATAGCAAAGAGTGATATATTCATAGAAGGGTTGTGGAACTTAACTATCCAGCAGGACAACAGAATGAAATAATTTGAGTGAATATAAGATGTCTTTAAAGTATTAGTAATTTAAACTCAAGTGCTTCTTTCATAGAAAAACAAAGAAACTTGAGAATTGCTGTGGGTTTGAGGACAGAATAATCCAGAGCTCCTGTGTATAATTAGAAGTGTCATAAAACCATAATTGGAACCAAAAACATGCCAAAACAATATCAGAGATCAAACAAACATAATACTTACAGAGGATATGCTTTCATCTTCAGGTAAAAGTCCAAGACGATAGCACTTCTGACATATGTCTATTAGATCTAACATATTGCTTCTTATTAAGAAAGCATTATAGGCTTTCTTTACATCAGCATAATTTTCAGGTTCTTTCATGTTTTCATATGGTAACTCCAGTTTGTCATGTAACAAATAGTTCCAAGTTTCCAATACATCACTAAGTGATACTGTGAAGTCTCCACAGTGCTAACAGAACCAAAGAAAGAAAAAAAAATATCAAGTTTCATAGTCAACATAGCTTTAAAAATAAATTTAAAACAAAATGCATATATATATATATATATTTGAAAATCTACTATAACCTAAGTTTATCATAAACAAGGTCTTACTTAACAGTAGAAGTTCTTCCACTGCTTCGCATTTACAGTTCAAATTTGTTCCTGATCTTTAAAATACCAGGCATGTGTAGTGAACTTTACCCATGAGAAAGTACACTGAATATTGCAGGACTAGTGCAGAAAGTTTTTTTACTACTGTTGCAGAAAGTTCTTTATTTGCTGAAATAGTTTTCAGCATGGCAAGCATTTACCTCAAAGGCAGTAAACATAGCTCCCTTACCTTGCTTCAAGCAGTAAACTGGGAAAAAATATGTCAAAAGCAAAAGGAGCTTTTCTTTCTTGTGTCAGTACAATTACACTTTAGCATACCATCAATAGTGTTGCTACATAGTTCTAATAAATACATTAAAGCCATGCACACCCCTCTGTTACTCGTACCATAACCAACATTAACTAATGAGAGACTACACTCTTTTGCCCAGCTTCTGGGACCTTCTTCCTGTCAGAACTATTAGATTCTGTGCCATGTGCCCCTCTGCCTTCTCCTCCAGCTGCTTGCTCTTACCACCTTCTCTCTCACAACCAGACTCCTCATTTTTGCCCAAACCACTTTGATCTGAGTACCAGTCCCCACTTCCTGTTGTTAAAACTTTTTCACCTGAGCTCTTTCTATGAGAGTTAGACCTCAGGATATGTAACAAGGAATATCGCAACTGTAGAAAGTTTTCCCATTTTATCAAATAAATAATCCATGCTACTTGTATTTAAAGCATTCCCCAATATATGGCAGAAAAAAAAAAGCTGCCATTTGCTGTAATTTGCTATGTAACATGATATTAATGTCCTGTGACAAAGTAACAAGCCTTTCTCTGCATTGTCCATAATAATGGCAGACAGCTCCTGTCTAATGCAAAGGTTTAATTCTATTTCATGACATTTTCACATTAAGCAAATTAATTACTTATAAACACCACTAGCAAGTGAACACAACGCTAAATACAAAACCATGAGAAATTCTCATAATTTAAGTTGTTTCAGCCACATGATCCCTCCCTAAGGTTCTAACATATTTAGCACATTTTTCTCAATAGATCTCATCAAATACTTGATCCCAAAATCCTGAAAGTCAACTATTTTCATATTGTCTAGGCAAAGAACTAGGAGTGAAAATGAAAGAGCACTTACACATATTAATTTCAGAGCACTTTTTTGCTTTCTAATTTGTGCAAGGATTATGATGTACTATGAACTTACATGTTATGTCACATATCACCAGAATATTAAAATGGCATATTTTTTTTCTGAAAAGCACATGATATTTCATTTCAGCCCCTCAAAAAATTAAACATGTAATCATATTATAACCCAATTTAAATAGGTCAAAGCAGCAGTAGATTGAAAAAATGTTGTTTCCTCACTTTATTTTGAATCAAAATCCTCCAGGAGAACTAAGTTAAAGTACAACTTCATAAGTCATCTAACAAATCAAAACCTTTCCTCACCAGATCAAGGGCCTGCAGAGATTAGCAAAGTTTATATTAATGCTGCAAAAATATTTTAAATCCAAATAATATTGCATTCCACATATTAACCTTTGCAATCAGGCATTCACTGTGATGGAGTATTCCACTGCTTACACAGTCAATTTGTCAAGTCTCTGGTTTTAAAATTAATTTTAAAAATCATGTGATGATTTGCAGTAAGCATATGTCAACTGGCTAATAGCTTAAGGAAGTTCAAAAAGTCCCATGCTTTCATGCTATTACAGGCAGAGAAAAGATTTCCTTTCACATGCTTAGAACCAGTAAGGTATTACAAAGCATCTTTACTTCCTGGTAGTGCAGTATATTAAATTTCCTTGGAGTCTTATTTTAGAATATCTGAAATCCAGTAGGAACATTTCATGGTTAAAGAAAACACATTTTGCATTTTGTAGGTATTGCAAGCTTTCTAGGGCTAACTACATAGCAAACCAGTTTCTGTGTTGATAGGAGATAGTTTTAAACACCAGAAGTTGTGCATTTCAGCCTAAACACATTGACTCCCACCTTCCCCAAACAAAATGGTCACTGGCCATTTTTAAAATAAGTGTGTAAAAGACTGCTGTGCTTAACTACCACCCATGTGTTGTCTCTCTTCTTTCCAGGCATACTCCTAGACTGCAGTATTGTTTTCTGGCTTTGTCCTTGAGCTGTGCAGTTCTGCAGTCTGGTCACCTCTTGTCCTACTAAGCCTCCATTGCTTGCCTACACTCTTGCACAACAGAGCTCCCAAACTGTGGCACACAAAGCACATTAAGGTAGTATGAAGCAGCATTTTGAATGTTTGCCATCATGCTGATAGCACTGTGCAGAGATTTAGAAACTGGTTCATGTCAATACAAGTGTATGGACATCTGATAGTTGTTACATTGCAAACTGCAGAAGCAGTGAAGGTACAGGCTGGTACCCCAAGCTTAGAGAAACGACAGTATTACTTGGCATGGGTACTGAACACCTTTTTTTGGGTGGGTGAGTGGGGGGTGTTGAGGGAAAAAGTGCCAGGGTCAAAAAGAGTAGAGGTATATTCTCTTTAAGGAGGACTGGAAAGCTAGAGTATGTATGGGTCACTGAACAGCAGCTGCAACAACAGAACCATTAAAGAGGCAAAGTAAAAATTGTACTCATCCAAATAACAAATCAGTACTTTCTAAAGTTAACACTGTCAACTATAGTGGCAATAAAACCACAAGACTGGAAATTTAGAACCCTCATGGTTAGAAACAAACAAAACATAAAACTCCACACATCCTTGCTTCCTCTTCCACCCCTGAAAACAGACACCTGTAACATTATAGAGAAGGGGGTGAGAGGGAGAAGAGAAAGTCCTATTGATAAGCTAGGGAGGATGCCTTAAAATTTAAGCAGCATTTCAACACAGTTAAAACAACTCTAGTTGTTAAGCATAACAAAAATATGCAAAACAATAACTTAAATATTTATTATTTGGTTACACAGGGTATGGAAAAGACAGTAGAACAGTCTCAGTGTACCATTTCCTTTAAAAAAACAATTAAATATTTATTTCTTCAACCTTAATTCTAAAAAAGAACTTGTCTCTTGTAAAGAAGGCTACTCAGCACTGGTGAGACCACATTTAAGTGGTGCATTGTGTCCAGTTCTAGGCTCCTCCATACAAGGGAGACACACTGACACATCTGAGAGTCCAATAAAGTTCATTTAGTCATCCACAAAGATGATTAAGGGCAGGACCACCTCATGTATGAGGAAAGGCTGAGAAAGCTGGGGCTGTTAATCTGGAGATAAGAATGCGCAGGGAAGATCCCCTCAATGCATACAAATCTCTGAAGGGAGGGTGCAAAGAGGATGAAGCCAGGCTCTTTCTTAAGATGGTAGCCCTGTGGTTAGGGCCAGAGGCAAGGGGCACAAAGAAACATAGAACATCAGAAAATGCTTTTTTATTTTGAGGATGACCAAGTACTGGCACAGGTTGCTCAGGGAGGTTATGGAGTCTCCATTCTCAGAGACATTTGAAAGACATCTGGACACAGAGCTGGGCAATGGGCCCTGCCGGGCTGCCCTACTTGAGGAAGGCTGGGTAAGATGACTTCCAGAGTTCCCTTCCAACATCAACCATTCTGTGATTCTGTGAAAAATTAATGATACTGAAGAACAGCCAAGACAATGTCTCTTGGTAGCATCATTAAAACATATTACAAGCTACAAAGTTAGTAGGAGTGTCTCATTAGCAAAAGGAAGACAGATGCAACCCCTTAAGGAAGTAACACTGTAAAACAACTCTGCATTTTTCTTCATTTGCCAACATGGAAACAGGACAATTTGGGAAAATATTTCAAGAAATACAAGACACTGAACAGAACATGATATTAGTCAGCATACAAAATGCACTTATGGAAGCACAGAGTAGTACTAAACCACACACCAAAACTGCTTTTATACAGAATCAGAAACATAGAAACACAAATTTATAAAGGAAAAATATATTTCTAAAATCAACAATGAAGCACTTTTTCCTCCAGTATCAGAGGTCTAGTTCTAGAAGAGATTTACAAAGCATTTAAGACAAAAACTTAAACTCACAGATTCAGGAAAAAATATTTAGTTTTTACATTTCGGTTCCGACCCCCACAGTAGCGAAAACAACCATGGTCTGATAATGAAAAGTGATCATTTGACCTAACAACCAATCTCCTGCCTCTTCTGATGTGCACAAGTGCAAACAGTCAACTTAAAGCAATTACCCTCAGCTGAACTTCCTCATGAAAACTGCTATTTGTATTTTAAATCTTAAGAAGGTTCTTCTCCTTGAAAGTGTTTCTAGATTTTAGATCTACACTAATCTATCTAGGTAAAAGGTATTCTCTTGCACCACAGACCTTATCCCACTTGTCTTTATGCCATATGGCTACAACTGTTCTACAAACCAAATTATTTCAGTGGCATTCAAAGCATAGATTTTTTTTGTTTCTTTCACCCCTGCTATTTGAACACTGTTTATCACACTGTTTGCTATCGTTATTCTGGTGAAATTTAAGACTAATAAATTATGAAGCTTTTAAACTTTTCTGGAGTTCTCCAGAAAGCTTTTTAATTTTTCATTTCCATAAGTTAAAACACCAAATCTGTTAAAATTGTCCAGACTCCTAAAGAAACAGAATTAGGTTTTTGTTGCTTGTGACAGATTGGATTTGTTGGGTTTTTCTCAATACAGCCACTCAACAGCCTGTAAATGAAGTTATTTTTATTGCAGTAATTGACTTTACCATAATAAATTTCTATCTTAGAGGTGTTACGTTCAAAAATATTAGTTTTGTATTCTTAATCAGAGACTTAACAAGGGACATGGCTATAACTGTAATACTCTGCATCTTAGTTTGAAGTTTCAGTGCTGGGCAAAATAAAACAGATATATTTTACTTTAATACTATGAACATGAAAATGGATACCCATGTGAAGAAATTGTACTTCAGAGGCAGCACATTGAAATGCTAAAATAGTTTAAATCCACATATGCAAGACAAGGTTTGCCTTATTAGATCAACTAGTATAATCAGAACAAAACAAATCAGGTTTTGAACACTTGTTCTTTCTTCAAACCTGGAGGAGAAACTATATATTTCAAAATTAAATGAGTTAAAAATAACTGCTATAATTTTTGTTAGATGATCTCTGAAAGAAAAGTTCTTTCTAAAAGGCAGGAATTTTAGCTGGAAGATTTAAAAAAAAGAGAAAGCAGAATAAACTAATTATCTCTGGTGGAAATAAAAATACTATGTTAAGGAAAACAGGGAGCAAAGAACCATAACATTTTCAAGTTTTGGCATCCAACATTTTAGTTCCCAGAGCTGGGTTTAAAAAACTGTTTGTAGCTTTCTCTTGAGAATCACAACAAACATGACAAACTGTGATTGCCTCCATAGGTAGGTTTTTTTCCATTATTGTCTTTTATCAGTTCTCCAAGGGTTCACTTTGATGCACACTAATTTTCTGATTTTACCTACACAGGTATTGTGAGGACACCAGACCCTTGGCTGGAATATATCACATTCCACAAAATACAAATGTAGTATCTTGGGATTCTTGCTGTAATGTTTCTTACAGTGGGGGATAACTTGACTAGTTTTATACTTAATGTTTAGACAAGATATACCTCCAGCCTGCATATTTTAGACTACAAAATTTTTTCTGATGATGAATTCTGTTAAGCTAAAAAGTGGTTCAGGAAATATTTCATAGGAGATCTAGTCTTCTTCCAGTACAAGCAGTATTTTTTAAAATAGTATGTTGCAACTAGAAATGCACAAACTGAAGCAGGTTTTCTGATTGTTTGGGTTTTTTATTGGCTTAGGGATTTCACTTTGATGTGGTTTTGTTCTTTTTGGTATGTTTGTTGATTTGGTATGTTTGTTTTGATTTTCTTAAAATAAAAACTTGTACTACATATTTGATTTACTACGCAACATTTGGGTAAGTCTTCCAACAACAGTCATTTGTTTTCATCAATAATTAAGTTCATTGACCTACAAAAGATATCTTGAAGTTATCAAAATGACTATTGCAATAGTTCTCGTTAGGTGAGACACAAGCAAAGGCCTCATTGTGTATTGCAGCTGTTTCTGGAATGTTTCTGTCACTTTCAGATGACTGCTGGTGCCCAATCCTCCAGCTCTGGCAAGCCATAGTGCTTCCTTCAGGGGCACTTTAGGATTATAACTCCTCTTCACTATTTGACAGATTTCTTGCACACACACAAAGCAAGCCATAGAATTCCTAGTGGCACTGGGTGGGTGCACACTCACAACTTAAATGTACACACAGGTCTGCAGCTGACAAGAGTCAGGAAAAGCAGCAGCCAAGAATGGACTGTGGCAAGTACAACTCATGCAGACTATACCAAATCAGTTTTATACTCATTCTTCTCATGTGATTTCAAAACATTTTTGGAGCACTCAGAAAAAAAGAAGCACTCTGAATTCCAGAGTTCTCCCACCCTGATTTACAGCATAAAAGAAACTGAATGGAAATGGACAAAAGTTACATGATCAGCAGAAATATCCTAGTGTTTAAAGTTTGGAGCTCAAACATACACTTAAAGCACTTCCATCTTCCCATTTGTCTTGCAGGTTTTTTTTGTAAGCCCTGATACAACAGTGAACTTAATCATATGCATTTTAGTGCCTTGCTGCATCTGCCCCTCAGATGCACCCTATTTTAACAAACAGCTATGGAATGACCAAAACAGCCACTTCAAGTTGGTGCCTGAGCACTAAGTGCAAGAAGTAAATCAAGTCTGAGATGTACCAAGTGCCAAGAACACACTGAAAAGAAGGCTAACCTGTTTATTGACTTCAGCCATGCAGAGTTGTAACGCCATCAACATGCAGTCTGCTCCACATACAGTAGTCCTTTCAGAGTCGCAAAATAAACGCCATTGTCTTCTGAAGCACTGGACCAAGTTTAAAACTTTTTGCTGCAAAGTAATCATTTTCTAAAGTAGAAGATAGAAATAACCAAGAGAAAAATGAATATAATGATGCCAGAGGTGTATGCAGGTCTTCACCTCCCAACAAGCTGTGCAAACCCTGTTGTGTCTTCTTAAAGATCAAGTTCTTAGAATAAACTCTTCCCACTAAACCAGACTTGCCTCCCAGAGCAACCATGAGTATAAGGGGTTAAGAGTGCTTATTTATATCACGCCTTCATGAAGCCTTTACTTTCCTAGTACATTACGCCAACATAAAAGAATGTTATCACAAATATGACAGTCTTTTTGTCTCCAAAAGCAGCCTCAGAGTGTCTTCAGTACTTTCTGCATTTGCTGTACATTCAGATCAGTGTCTATGAGGATGCTTTAAACCTGGGAAAAAAAGAGATTGAATAATTCTAAGACTTACTAACAGTGACAACGTTAAATACTTTTGTTACCTATATAGTTGGGTTTTCTTCTTATTCTGTAAGCCATTATCTCCCCTATTTCCAATGCCACTAATTGGACTACCTTATGCCTTGGACTTTTACACCTTCTTGCATTTGTGGCAAAAATTTGCCTTTAAACTTGTTCTTCTCTGAAACAGAGTCCCCTAACACGGCAGTGACAGCACCGAAGCAATACCCACACCATTTACTTCCAGAACACAAAACCAACCTTTGGCCTTATTTCACCCAGCCGAGGCAAAGCCCACAGTGCGTTTGTGTTTTGGTGAGTCTCACGACTCTAAATTAAATTGACGGGGTGTGGGCATGGGGGAAGGAGAACAGGAGACAGCGGGCAACAAGCACGACTGCAACAGTGACTCCTCCAAAGCCTTTGAAAGAGACAAGCCGCTTTGTTGTGTTACGCTGAAACGAACGCGGTGGTCACAGAGAAAAGGCTGCAAGTCAGCGTGGGGCAGAGTAAAACCTCTCCCGAGGCTCGTCTTTCTCCCCGTTCTAAGAGGTTTCCAGCGGACAATACCTGTCGCTCCCAGCGAACGAGCCCGAAGGAGGGAAAACCCCTGCGAAGTAAGCCCTAAACGCTCAGGAGCCCGCACAGGCAGCGCCCTTGCCGCCGCCCCAGCCGAAAGCTCCCGGCTGCGGCCGCCCGGGCCCCGCTCCCGTGCCCTCGCCACTGCCGGAGCGCTCCCGTGCCCTCAACCATCGCCGGAGCGCTCCCGCTCTGCCGGCGGCGCCGCGGCGGGTCCGGGCCGGGCGGCGGCCGCGTTCAAATCCCCCGCGCGGCC